>JAJAGP010000090.1:156031-651031 GCA_025084515.1 Ancistrus triradiatus
TTGTAAATGCATGAACCAGTTTCTCAGCATCATTAAAAGAGAGGATATTTCTAAGTTTAGCGATATTATGTAATTGAAAGAAAACAATTCGAGTGATGCTGCTAATGTGCTCATCAAAGGAGAGATCTGAATCAAATGTGACACCTAAGTTTTTTACAGACGGACTGGGCAATACTGGACAGCCATCTAGATTTAGGATAGATGTAGCTAACCTGTCTCTCACAGCCTTGGGTTCCACTAACAGAACCTCAGTTTTATCTGAGTTAAGTAAGAGAAAATTAAATAACATCCAATCTTTTATTTCCTTTACACAGTCCTCGATTTTGTTGATTGTAAGGCTGTCGTTAGGTTTGGCCGATATGTACAGCTGTGTATCATCTGCAGGTTAACTAATCATTAATAAATCGGTGAAGCTGGCCCAGAATGATATGTTACAAGCTGTTTGTTCAGTGAACGTTAGCTTTTTATGAAACTCAATAGAGCAGCTATATGAAGACGCCACGGACACCCAGAGATGCACGGGCTTTAACGAGTGTCTGTTATGTGTGTCAGGGACTTCACAGGAGATTTTGCAGGCTGTAAAAAAGGAAAAAAGTTTGATTTTAATGAAAGAACATTGAAGTATGGAAGTGAGATAGTTACTTGAGTTAGTCCAGCAAGATGAATGAATAATTTTGACACTTTGGTACCATTTCTTTACCACACTTCAAGGAAATTTAACCGCTAAAAGCACCGCTGAAGCAGTCAAAAGGGCACCGTATAGTTTGTTTCGTCATATCATAGCAACTCCGGTATTCGTTTCCATGTTTATAATCGGTGTGGTGAGGTTGTTCGATTAGAACACTTTAGCCTGAAAGTACTCTTTATACAGTGGGGCAAAAAAGTATTTAGTCAGCCACTGATTGTGCAAGTTCTCCTACTTAGAAAGATGAGAGAGGTCTGTAAGTTTCATCATAGCTACACTTCAACTATGAGAGACAAAATGAGAAAAAAATCCAGGAAATCACATTGTAGGGTTTTTAAATAATTTAATTGTAAATTATGAAGGAAAATAAGTATTTGGTCAATAACAAAAGTTCAAATCAATACTTTGTAACATAACCTTAGTTGGCAATGACATAGGTCAAACGTTTCTTGTAAGTCTTCACCAGGTTGGCACACACTGTAGCTGGTATTTTGGCCCATTCCTCCATGCAGATCTCCTCTAGAGCAGTGATGTTTTGGGCCAGCATGGACTCTCAGCTCCCTCCACACATTTTCTATGGGGCTGAGTATGTATATTAGAGTAGCATAAATGTCCGGTCAACGACCATTTCGGTCAATATAGCGGTAACAGCTACTACATATCACTGCATGTTTTTAAGCGTTTGCTCAAATCCTAGCGGTCTTTAGTGGGGGCGCTCCGTGTACCTGCATAACACGGCAACTTTGCTGCCCTAGAACCCTAACAGAGGAACTCTGCTCCGCTCCAGAGAACGAGCTTCAGAAAGCTCTGTTCTGAGTAAGAAATCAAAACACACAGCTGCTCTTTTATATGCGTTGTGTGTGTTGGCCGATAATGAAAGTGAAATGCTTCGTGAGTGTTTGATCTGGCTGGATTAGCTTTTACTATCTGGTATCTGTTAGCCAAGCCGGTCCTGATTGCAAAGTGAGAGCGTGTAACGTTATGATTTTTGGACCATATGGAGCACACATTGCTCAGGCACTCAAGCCGTGTGTGTGCGTGTGCGCGTGTGTGCGCGCGCGCGCGTGCGTGCGTGCGTGCGTGCGTGCATGCATGCATCAGGTTTGCTTTATTACCGTTTTGAAATTCCAAGCAAATCCTTACAGCTTTGCGGTTGTGTGTGTGTGTGTGTGTGTGTGTGTGTGAGTGTGTGTGTGTGTGTGTGTGTGTGCGCGCACAGGCTAGGCTCGCCAGTAAGTGAGTTATTCTCAGATAAACGTGTTCTGAGACTCTTTTGTTAAAGTTGGCCGCCTATCTCCGGTGGAATTTTTCCTTGGCACGTTTCCCTGAGGTCTGAGGTTTCTCTCCACCTCCTGTTCCTGCGTGCAGCCTCAGACCGAGCCTCGGCTCTCTTTATGATCTGAGTAAATGTAACATCCTGCAGGAATGCATGAATTATCCCTGCCTTCACCTCACACACACTCCGTGCTGATTGAAGGATTAGAGTGGCCGAGATCCAGCGCAGCCTGGAAACGACTGAAGAAATTGCAGCGCTAGAATTTGGAGATGGAGGATTTAGATTTCGTTTGTGTTTCATATCCTGGAATGACTTTGGGTTTTTTCTGCAGCTTCATTTACCGCGATAGCAGAGTAGCGAGTAGAAGAGGGAGCGCATCTGATCCCTGGTTTGTGTTTTGAAGCTGGACGCATTCAGTACGACGTACAGCGATCAGACAAAACATTAAAACCACGCACAAACAGCGTCGGTTTTGTGGTTAGAGCAGCACATGTTAAGCTGTGAGATGTATTAGACCAGAGGTGTCCAAAGTCCAGCCCTAGGGCCAGATGTGGCTCGGGAACATATTGGGCATCGCTCTTGAGAATATATAATTAGTGGTCGGCTTGAGGTCTCTTCATATTTCATTTTCTCTAAAATGTTAGGCTTGTATGTTATTTTATAAATATGTTGTCTTTGTTAATATTTATTTAGTTTCTGGTTATTAAAGTATTACTGCAAGCTTATTAATTAGATAAAATAGTTTCATTCTTACATTTATCATCTAGGCCACCCAAGCAGATCGGGTTTCTTTTTGAGTCTTGGTCCTCCCAAGGTTTCTTCTGATCGCTGTAGCTCTTTCTTTGTCCAGGATGTCTCATTTTGCGGACGAGCCTCGCTTCACCATCGAGCAGATCGATCTGCTGCAGCGTCTGCGCAAAAGCGGCATGACCAAGCCGGAGATCCTGCAGGCGCTGGAGACGCTGGAGCGCCTGGAGCGCCAGCACGTGCAGAAGTTCGGCCCGCGCCACTCCTATGCCGGCGGGGCGCGGGGAGAAGCCAGCCAAGGTGCCTCCAACTCCACGTCGTCCTCCAACAACGCCCCGACCTCGTCCTCGTCTGCCTCGGTCGCCACGCAGACGGCCTTTCACAGCGGCGCCCTGTGCCCGTCTCCTAACAGCTACGATACCTCACTGCTCCCCAACGTGGTGCCCCTGTCCATACCCGTGCCTGTGGTGGCGCCCCCGGTTCAGAACGGCAAAGACGGCCTGGCTCCTGTAAGTAACGGGAAGCACTCACCCCCCCAGTACCCGCTCCCTCGCCCCTTCGGCTTCGAGCCCACCGAGGAGGAGATGGACATCGATGACAAAGTGGAGGAGCTGATGAGGTGAGAGACTATAAACTGGCACCGCCCCTTTAAAACCTAAAATACCCTCTTCGAGCACTTTATTAGGAACCATAGTAATGATTAAATATTGCAATTAGTCTATCTTTTTTATTATTATGAAATTGTTATAATAAAATATAGATAATATCAGGTACTTATAAGAATGATCTAATCAGCCAATCGTGTGGCAGCAATGCTGTGCATAAAATTCATGTAATGTTCACATCAACCATCAGAATGAGGAAATAATGTGATCTCAGTGATTTTGACCAGATAGGCCAGTTTGGGTATTGCAGGGTGGACAGGATTAGGAATGAGATCATCAGAGGGACAGGTTGGAAAATTGGGAGACAAAATTCGAGAGGGAAGACTGAGATGGTTTGGACATGTGCAGAGGAGGGATAGTGGATATATTGGTAGGAGGATGTTGGAGATGGAGCTGCCAGGCAAGAGACGGAGAGGAAGACCTAAGAGGAGTTATTTGGTTGTGGTAAATGAAGATATGCAGGGAGTTGGGGTGAGAGTAGAGGATGTGGAGGACAGGGTGAGGTGGAAACGTTTAACTCGCTGTGGTGACCCCTGATAAAGGGAGAAGCTGAAAGAAGAAGAAGGCCAGTTTGGGTATTTCTGTGGAATTTCCACACACTGTGGTCCTTAGAATTTAATCAGAATGCAATAAAAATAACACAGAGTGAGCGGACTACCTGTTATTTTAATTCTGATATTTTTAAATATGTTCATATTTATTTAGTTTCTGTTCGTTTAAACTTTTACTATAAACGTATTAATTAGCTGAGTTATTTCTTACATATAACATCTAAGCCACTAAAGGAGGTTGGGCTTTTTGAGTCTTGGTCCTCCTAAGGTTTCTTCCTTACAACGTTTAGGGATTTTCCTTGCCACTGTCGCCCTAGGCTTGCTCAGTTTGGGATTGGCCGTAGATATTAGGAGATAATCTAAAATTGTAAAGCTGCTTTGAGACAATGCTCCATCATAAAAAGCACTATAGAAATAAATCTGGCTTGACTTGACAGAATTTCTGCAGACAGAAATGCATTGTTGAACCTTGAGGCAGACGGGCTACGACAGCAGAAGACCATGTCTTTTCCTGAGGTGGGCACAGGCTCACCAAAAAAAACCCAAAGTTTTCTTTTGGCTGTTATTATTGGCTGTTATTCATCAAGCAAAATGTCTGACATTGCTGACTGTATGTAGTTCTGTTCTTTCTTGGAGCTTGTCAGCCAAAAAACGTTCCTACACTTAATAGTTCTTGTTGCTGCCTGGACCAATTCAAAACTAAACGAAGAGTCTTACCTTTTTAAAGGAAGGTTAGAAAATGGAAAGGAATTAAACCATTTTTTCCTTTGAGTGAACTGCACCTTGTTTAACTGTTTTATTGCTTATTATTAGTGGTGTGGGATTATTCTCATAGTAGTAACAAAATGCCTGCTGCAAAATCTGTATTTTGTTTTTTTTGAGGGGTGGCTGAAATGTGTATATATAATATATATAATACAGTGGGGAAAAAAGTATTTAGTCAGCCACTGATTGTGCAAGTTCTCCTACTTAGAAAGGTCTGTAATTTTCATCATAGCTACACTTCAACCATGAGAGACAAAATGAGGAAATCCAGGAAATCACATTGTAGGATTTTTAAAGAATTTAATTGTAAATCATGGTGGAAAATAAGTATTTGGTCACCCACAAACAAGCAAGATTTCTGGCTCTCTCAGACCTGTAACTTCTTCTTTAAGAAGCTCTTCTGTCCTCCACTCGTTACCTGTATTAATGGCACCTCTTTGATCTCATTATCTGTATAAAAGACACCTGTCCACAGCCTCAAACAGAACGAAAGTGGAAGACATACAAGACCATTGATAATCTTCCTCGATCTGGGGCTCCACGCAAGATCTCATCCCGTGGGGTCACAATGATCATGAGAACAGTGAGCAAAAATCCCAGAACTACACGGGGGGACCTGATGAATGACCTGCAGAGAGCTGGGACCAACTAAGGTTATGTTACAAAGTATTGAGTTGAACCTTTGTTATTGACCAAATACTTATTTTCCACCATGATTTACAATGCTTTAAAAATCCTACAATGTGATTTCCTGGATTTTTTTTCTCATGTTGTCTATCATAGTTGAAGTGTAGCTATGATGAAAATTACAGACCTCTCTCATCTTTATAAGTCGGAGAACTTATAAACTTTAGTTTTGTTTCTGAGTATGTAAATATTGGGAAGAAAATCCGTTCTGACAGATCGAGAGTGACATGATTGTTCTTGCTACTGCACTCTGATAGTTGTAAAGCATATTTTACAATGTTTTCTCCCCTCTCTCTCTCTCTCTAGAAAGGACAGTAACGTAATTAAAGAAGAGATCAAGGCTTTCTTAGGGAGTCGCAGAATCTCACAGGCTGTTGTTGCTCAGGTCACAGGTCGGTGCTGCTGATGCTCTGCTCACAACACAACACAACACACACATTTCATACCTGCTTCATCCAGATCACGGGCCCCACACAGGGACACACTCGGGCTGTTACACACCGAACGCAACATGAAAAAGCAAAATATTCAGAAACGAACTTTTGCCTCTAGACTCCACAGCAGATGCGATGCGTTATTTTTCTTTCTCTCCACCTGCTTCTTCTCACAGAGACATGAGAGCAGACAGGTGCGATACTGAAATATCTCATAGCATTAATCACATTGCGCTTTTGACATTCAGAAAGCATTTCTTTAAGAATGATTACACAACCATTAGCCAGGGATGCTTGTGTGATAAATAAGTGAATAAACATATAAGCATCGGGTATGTTCAGAAGCAGCGTGTGTGAGCCGTTATCCCGTCGGCCTTCCCAGAAGCATCAGTGATGGGTCAGTGAGTTTGTGACGCCAGGGAAAGTTCTGTCATCGGGTGGGACGGATGTCCTGTTCTTAGTGAGAATCCTTCCACTTTCTTTTAATTGCAGGGCTGTAGACTCTTTTTGTTTCTTCTTTTTTTTCCCATAAGAAAAGTACATGCTTTTAATTGTTTTTCTTCACTTGGTTATTTTAGATATACTGAAGCTACAATAGAGCATTTTGTTTACAATTTTAAACCTCTGTTTCTAGTCATTCCTTTTAATTGCAGTGGACATGTTTTTTATTGGCTTAAACTTATAGAACGTGTTTTTGTGCATTGCTTACACTTCAGAAATAAACAGGAATGCCTTGTATTGGATGTGAAATTTTATAATTGTGAGAAAAATGCGAAATATCGTGAACAGTGGTGGACAGGAACAAAGTCAGTGTAGTTTATTATACTTGCATAGTTTTTCCGCGTATCTTTTCTTACCTGAAGACTTTTTTACTTTAACTACTTTAAGTCAAATATTGTACTTTTTACTCCACTATATTATGGGAAATCTGTCGTTCTTTTTGCTTATGTGTGCCTAAAAACATAACATAGAAGAACGAAAGAAGCGAGAACCAAACGCACCAATCAGGGTATTGTTGGACTAATTAATGACATTATTAAAAGATTGGTGTATCGTCTGACGCTAGTCTTTTCATCTAAAAGGAAAGAGTCTTGTTAGGAAAATGATAATAGGACGTTAGAGCCAAAATACTTCCTGTTACTTTTACTTTCGATACTTGAGTACATTTTGAAGGCAAATACTTTTCATCTAATGGGAGGACTTCTGCTTTTCCTGGGGTAATATTTGACCTCGGGTATCTCTAACTGAAGTACATGGCATAGATGGCATAGTAGAGTGCAGCGCTACACCCTTATGAAATAACGTTGCATTTTCACCATCTGAAAAATCGTGCTTGATGAAGATAACATCGTTCTGCACAAGCTCGGATTAATGTACTGTTATCCGGATAAATCTCACCTCTTGGCATTTAGTTGAACATGTATCTTTGGTATGTGGGAGGAGCTGTGAGGTAACAGCGCCAACAATGGTGCCACCGTGTCGCCCATCCGGCAGAACCAGTTTCTCCCCTTGACCTGTGAGTGATGATGCACAGCTTGATGTAGATTGATTAGTAAAGATTTGTAGGTTTAGGTAGCTATAGGTCAGTTATACATCTCCTTTTACATGAGCTAAACATAATCTGATCTAAAGCTACATGCACGCAGGATAAGCCATTTAAATGTTGCCATAGCCACGAGAAACACATCCTGTTGGTCTTTAAGAGCTAGAGGTGGTTTTGCATTCCAAAGACTTAAATGTTGTTGTTATTATTATTATCCACTGTGATCCTATTTGTGGTAAGATGTCTTCGCTGTGACCTGTGTGTGATTTGCTGTGCAGGTATCAGTCAGAGTCGGATCTCTCACTGGCTCCTACAGCAGGGATCAGACCTGAGCGAGCAGAAGAAGAGAGCCTTCTACAGATGGTACCAGTTAGAGAAAACTACACCTGGTAATCCTTTCCTCCCTCCTCACCAACCCACCAGCATCTATCCAAACACAACTGCTAGGTGCATGCTGAACATTAGGGAAAACAAGTCTTGAAATCCCAAAATCTTTACCACATGATCGGATGGTAGCTGATGTTAGTAGAACAATGTTTAGCTGCCTTGAAAAGGGAAAAGGAGCCAAAATGAAATGGGAACAAAAGCTATAAAAGGAACCTAAGAGAAAAGGGGAAAAATCTATAAGTTATGTCAATTGTTGCCAATAAAGATTCCAGCCAATCATTTTATTTTTGTGTGTGGGTGGGCTGGGGAGCTTTTCTTAGATACTCATGGGAGGGCTGTAAGGACAAACAGGGAATTACTTGGCTACGCTATGATGTGTGCAGTATATATTGAACCCCTCGGTTTAGGATTAATTCAGCTTATCATGGCTGTAACGGAACATCATAAATTGGGGAGCAGCAGTACAGTCGAACCCTGTTCCTGAAGTAGATGGTGTCCTGGCTGATTGATTTGTTTTGGGTCAAAAGAAAATTGGTTGAAACTAACCCTCAGTGTTTTATACAGATCCGAATTTAGGATGTTAGGATTTTCCCCTTCCCTCCTGTCCTCGTGGGTTTACTCTGGGTGCTCCGGTTTCCTCCCACAGTCCAAAGACCTGCTTTAGGCTAATTGATGACGCTGAATTGGCCCGATCTGAGTACGTATGACTAGTTTAGATGTAATTGTGTCTGTCGTCTGTCCTCTCCGTGTCTCAGGTGCTACTCTGGCGCTGAGGCCGGCCCCCGTGGCCCTGGAGGACATCGTCGAGTGGCATCCGAGCGCCCCTCCTGTCAACTGCAGCCCCGGGAGCTTCCGTCTGCGCCGCGGCAGCCGCTTCACCTGGAGGAAAGAGTGTCTGGCTGTCATGGAGAGGTGAGAGATTCATACCAGGGTACGACTGGATTAATAGCAGGACTTTGACTTGGCCATTCCAAAACATGAACTTTATTCTTCTGTAACCATCCTTTGGTGGAACGGCTTGTGTGCTTAGGGTCACTGTTGCTGATGACCCACCTTCTCTTGAGATTTGGACAGATGTCCTGACATTCTCCTTTAGGATTTGCTGCTATAATTCAGAATTCATTGTTCCATCAATGATGGTGAGCCGTCCTGCTCAGATGCAGCAAAACAGCAAATCGTGATACTACCACCACCACCACCACCATGTTTCACAGATCCAATAAGGCTTGTATGCTGGACTGCAGTGGGTTTCCTTCTCTAGACATAACTTGTTTCATTTAAACAAAAAAAAAAAAAGTTCTATTCGTCTCGTCCGTCCAGTAAATGTTTTTCCGGGATCCTTCTGGATTGTCCATGGATCTTTTTGGAGAGCAGTGACTTTCTTCGTGCAGTCGTGCCTTGTACACTGTTCTTCTGATAGTGGACTCACGAACATTATTAGCCAATGTTGCTTAGAAGTTACCCTGGGTTTCAATCTTTCAGTGTTAATTTTGGCAGCTGATTTAGTTTCAGTCTTAGGCTTTTGACTAAAATGTATGAGATTTAGTAAGGGTGCATCGTTACACCCATAACATTATTATTGAAACAACCCAAAGTCAGGATAATGTTCTAATTAGTGTGCTAGGGCATGGAACCCGCCGTATCAGCCCATGCCAGTGTGCACCACATTCTCGGGTACCAGAGTCTTGGGTGAGAAGCGCCAATCAGAAGAGTGAAGATGTTCCTCTTATCCCAGAACCGAAGCAAGAGAGGGAAAAACAATCTCCTTTGTTGTTAAACCTGTCTGGAACAGATCGGGTAATTTTGTTTGTTTGTTTGTTTGTTGTCCCTGCTTCAGCTATTTTAATGAGAACCAGTACCCAGATGAGGCCAAGCGGGAGGAAATCGCCAACGCCTGCAACGCTGTTATACAAAAGCCAGGTGAGCTAGCGCCGAGATACTTACGCGATTTCTTTCTTAAATACAAGCTGAAGCCGTTGCACTGTAAGAGCAGCTCCTTTGTGTTTAGGAAAGAAGCTTTCTGATCTGGAGCGGGTCACGTCTCTCAAAGTCTACAACTGGTTTGCAAACCGGAGGAAGGAGATCAAGAGGCGAGCCAACATAGGTAATGTTGAAGCCCTGTGGGAGGGGCTTCGGTGCATTTAATCCTTTGGTGTTGGAAACAGAGTTTTGTTAAGGAGGAGTAAATAAAGAAAAGCGTTTAATGAGCTGAAGCAGGGATCTGATCTCGGATATGTTATGGCGAGGTGTGTTTTTTTCGAAGAAGCAGCAATCCTGGAGAGTCACGGGATCGACGTACAGAGTCCGGGCGGCCAGTCTAACAGCGACGAGATCGATGGTAACGACTACAGCGAGCCGGGGGCGGAGCAGAGCTTAGTGCCGGTAAGAACATCAATTCATCCGAACTCCAGAACGAACGCGATGGGAAAATGTGAAATACTCAAAATTAGACAGGCCTGGTTCATATTTTTTGCAGCAAAAAATACACAAGACAACCAACACAGCTTCTTATAGAGCTGTGTTGCTCACAGACAAATGCTAATTATATTGTTTACACCTGATTTTGGAAAAAAATAAAAAGAAAGGAGCACAGTTTCACCGTCCCATACAGGAGCTGGAACATCCTTTCATTCAGGTGGTCTAAAGGCATAATATGAGACTACTATTATTTTATTAACTGCCTTATCCAGCTGTGGCTCAATTTTAAGGGGCAGCTGCAGTGACAGCATACTGACTATCCTTAAATAACTGGCTTTGAATCTATTACGGGAGTGCGCCTCTTTTTGTGAGGTTTAGATTTCAGAGGGGATCAAGTCGCCCCTCGTTCAGGTACACGGGACTTTTAAAACAGTTTAGCTAAAAGTGATTTGACTACCACCTGCTGTTAGAGCATGGAATTACACTAAAGCTTCAGGGTCGAGCTTGATGCATCACTAATCCTTTTCCCTTGAATTGACAGTGAGACCTCGGGCTGCACGGACGGACTCGGCCCTGCAGCTTTGTGTATGATCTGATGATCCATGTTATCTTGTAGGACGAGAGCACAGGGCCGAGCGAGCAGCAGGACCCGATCAGCCTGGCCGTGGAGATGGCAGCCGTCAATCACAGCATCCTCGCATTGGCACAGCAGGGCAGAGGCACCAACGACGTCAAGGCCGAGGTGCTCGATGACGACTGAGCCGCCCTCAGTACACACTCTCATACTGTCTCACACACACACTGTATAAAGGAGGTGATGGCTTAGCTTAAGGAGGGCAGAATATGGAGACGGGTCCTGTGTTCCAGCAATGCTTTTATCTTAACACTTCATCTAAAAAAAACTGTTATTTATTTATCGGCACTATGAGCGCCGTCTCAGACGAAACCTGAGTGTTACGCTGTATTAGAGTCCCAGGCAGTGTCCTAGTGTTAGCTGCAGTTAGATATTTGTTCTTAAATGAGGAGTTAGAGATTAGAAAAGGCGTAAGAATCAGGCGTCTCGACTCGTACAAGTTAAAGCAAGTGCGATGAATGCCGAGACAAAGTCAAACCATTTCATACTTTATAGTCAGGCTTCCTTTGTTTCGTAAACTCTGTTTGTTCGCTGTCTGTTCCTATCAGTTATGTTTTGGTGGCTTTACTTTCACTAGTGGTTCCAGGTGATTGTGGGACTAAAAACAAAAATTCAAACTGCTCACTAGTGGTGTCACGATACCAAAAATCATAACTACGATACGATACCTGCCTAAAGTTTCTAGATACCGATACTGAAGCGATACCACGGAAAGCTGATGGAATAATAGATGATGGAATTTGGAACTTAAAACTGTTTTGATTATTAACAATAAGAAAACACAAAGAAATTCGGACAATGAATAGGTGGTTATATAGGACGTCCGATGTGTGTGTGTTAAAGGCAGCGCCGGAACACAGTTCAGAGGAAGATGAGGGACAATGCCGTGTCAGTGCGATGGTGGCCGAATCTAGAGCAGAGGTCTGTCAACCTTAAATTACCCCAAACCTGCCTCCCTCCTACAGCTGGGAGCTGAATGCCATGGCCTAAACTCAGTCGTAAAGCTGAAAGGCCGAGTGGGTTAAACGAAAACAAAAACTTAAAGGACTACTCGGGCATGTTTAATCTGTGCGCTGCATCTGTAGGCTTAATTATCATGCAGAACGTGAGGTCATTTCCCAAGCGGCTCTCGTTAAACTGGTAATAAACCTTTAGGATCTCCAGTCATTATAGGAGCATTAAAGACGGGAGGATGACAAACGAGGTCTTTATGAACTTACACATGGTAGCCATACGCGATCACGCCCACGCCACCGCACCACAGGTAACGTGTTCCGCCTCGGAGAAAAATAGTCCCGTCTCTTAAATGACAGACAGAATTAGAGCTTGAATTTAAATACTTAACATTTAGTACAAATGTACCTCAGGGTTCAGTTCTAAGTTCTAAGCAGATCTACAGTTGTCATTTTCCCCTCAGTACACGAAACGTCACCCCCGCTGATCCTGGGCAGGGTCGCTTGGGAGGGTCTTGAGCCTAACCCAGAATTAGCTGGAAAGCTCGCCGGGAAATTGCAGGGTTTCCTAAATACACCATCCGACCTTCTCTTAAAAAATGCTGTGTCCTGCAGCAGACTCTCACCACCGGAGACGCTCCATCAGTAGGTGTTAATAATCTAATTATGTCCAGGAGTATTCCTTTAATAGCTTTGTATTCTCAGTTATGTTTTATGAAAAAAGTCTATGAACCCTTAGGGGCCTGGCTTCTGCATTTATAACTAATATCAGACAAACACTTTCTGCCTACGCTAATAAGCAGGTAAGGTGCTGGATTTAAGGGCAGTGAAGCGGCCACTGCTGGGCCCTTTAGCGAGGTCTTTAATGGGGTGCGCCGAAATTAAAATTTGTGGCCGAAACCGAACAAAATGAAACATTCGGCCGATGGTTTTTCATTCATTTTGCCACTTTTTTCTCACTTGCACGAGTTAAACAGCTAAAATGTTGTTTTTGCTTGAAAGCAAGACAATTGTTTAAACATAAAATGTTCTACATGATAAAATATATATTTTTAAAACGATTATTAAATAGTTTGTACCTACATATATCCAATTTAATTGCAGGACTACATGGAAATCAAATTAAACGATTGAATTCCATTTCGTGTTCTGCGTCTCAGGTGTTAAATAGGTTCGTAATGATGTAAATGTATTTTTTTATAGATTTCACATAATACTTTGACTCTAGGGAGTTTTAAACCATTCATTCATGACCAGTTACAGCTAAATGTGCTAAAAACAGAACTTCCATTTCCCTCATGAGCATCTGTCTACAGTTTATCTGTTCCTCGTGTGGAGCGATGTTCCTCCAAAAAGAAGCTAAACTTCCAAATAGACTACAATTTCGGGATGGATTTCCATCATAAATCAGGGAGTACCTGTAATGACGTAGTACTCAGTAAGGTCCTGAGAGGACAAAACAAATACAAAAATGTCGATGGAAAATTTGTTTGCGCGTCCAAATGTACAGAAACACAGGCTGTCCGCGATTGTTATTAGGTTGGGAAGATTGTGTTTGTTTATGTAAAAGGTGAGCCTAAATTTTAGACCAAATCCAGGAACGAGGTAAAGACAAACCTCCCCTCACTATATGCTCTTGGCTGTCTAGAGTCCAGGAGCCTGATTATTAGCGTCTCAGACTGACCACTACTAAGAAACAGAGCAGTACCTCGTTATCAGACGGCCTCTGCAGGAACGAGCACCGGTTTTTCAGGCGATGTTTTCCTCATCTTCTGCTCTGTGGCTGAAGCTGCAAAGAGCAGTGTTATGAGTTTCTCAATAAGACAGATTTTTGCAGTAAATCGTACGCTTGTAAGAAAAAACCCCCGACTTAAGCAGCCATCACCTCCGATCCTCATACTGGACTCTGCACCTGCCGGCCCGAACCGGTGACCGCGCCCTTCCTCGTCGGCTGAGCAGGGTTCAGGAACAGAGCTTCTTTCAAAGCAATCGGATAAATGCTGTTAACCGTACCGTGTGTAACCTCAACCTTATCTGCAGCTGGGATCTGTACTAATCTCTATTGAACACTAGAGCGTCTGGGTTTGTCACTGGACCGGACCGGACACCGACTGGAGGTGATCGGATTGTGCAGAAACGTCATGTACATACCAGTTATCGCCTGAAGAAGATGGACACGGTGTGAATGATCCGACCCCGGTTACTCATGGGATTATGTACTTCATGAAAAAACCTTAGCAGGTCTTACACTTTAAAGCTTGAGCTACGTCCACAAGGAGGTTTTCCATATCCAAACGCTAGGGGTGTAACGATGTTACCAAATTAATTTTACATCCAAAGGGTCCAATTAAAATAATTCTAATAACTAGTAATAACTAAGCACCGTCTTAAATTGAAAATGAAACATTTTTTGGTATTAGCTGTGTGGAAAGTGCTAGTCAGATACTGTTAAACGTCCCTAACCCTTCAGTTTCCATTGGAGAAGATATTTAGGAAGATATGCCCTATATGATATGATTACGCCCTCTGGTGTTCAGAGAACGCAACGACATTATTAGATCTCCATAATGAGAAAGAAGGCATGTGATGTATTACATCGTTACACCCCTAATGATAACTTTGTACGCAGTGGTGGATGCATCTGAGGGAGGCTAACACAGACAGGGGAATTGGGCAGACCAAACTGGGAAGGGGAAAAACAAAGCACTAAACCTTGTCGGTTTGTAATAGGTGGTCATGAATGCGTTCCTCCGTAAGACCCACCATAAAACGTAAGCTGCCTCACTGATTGCAGTTTCTGAAGTGCCCCAGGAAAGGCCTGCTCAGAAAGTCCTTGTGGACAGATCTCGATGAATATCATGCACTTCTTTTTTTAATCTGCTACCGTTTCAACCAGTATGAAGCTACGAAGCTCCCTCAGTCGAATCTCGCCCTAAAATAGGCCGAGGTCAAGGTGAAACACCGCGACAGTCAGAAATAAGCTCCGCCCGACACAGACATGGTCACATACTTTTTGGTAAATACAGGTATGCGCCGCAAAAACGCCTGTGGTTTTATGAGGTTTACTGATACAATTTGGCTCATAAGCACCGAGGTGATGGCGATGCTGAGCAGGTGTTGGGAGGAGCAGGACAGTTGTGGATTCAGTTGAGGATTAGTTTCCATTTGTGGCGGAAACCTGCCGCAGGAACAAGAAGTGCGTCTTTGTAACGCAGCCACCGGAGGCGAGAGAGAAAACGAGCGCGACCTTAAGGAGGGGCTGGACGGATCAGTGCTAGGGTGCCATGGGTTTACCCTTCTTTAGTAGTTAAAAATACAGAAAGTGAACATGGAAGTCTGAGTTGATATTAAATAAGTCACTTTATGGGAAATGCTGCAATATCTAGGCCATTTAGTCAATACCGATACACTACAATACCCAAAGCACGGCTAGAGTAAGTACACTAGAGAATATGAATCGCACGGATCGTGGACGTCCGGCGGCGCATACCTGCAAACGATAAACCACCCACTGAGCCAAACCGAAGTCTGGGATCCAAGACGAACCTCTGAGGCATGTAGGAGATGCATAGTGAAGCCATTTTAACAAACGTTTCCTTAAATACATGATAAAATCATAATGAATCATTTTACGATTTGGCTGAAGCTAGGGAGAGGGGCCGTGGGGAATAATTACAATTATTTTGTGGAACGATTTACAATTCACACGCAGGCAAACTAATCCATGGAAGAGACAGCTATTGTATTGAGACACATTAATGTCACTAATTTGTGGCCTCATAAGTCCGTACCGAGCAAAAACCTGCAGATTGTTAAGGTCATTAAGACGAACCCACGTGGCTATAAAAATAAAAACCCGGGTACAAATTGCTCCCTCCAACTAATCGTACTTCACGCTTGAGTGGCTTCGGACAATCTGTGGACTAGAACCGTGTCTCCTAAAGACCGACACTAATGTGCTGCTGTCAAACCGCTTGATTTGGATCGAATGGAGGTTCGATGTTGGACTTGCACCCGTCTCAGGACCGACTCGGTGGCGAGCGCTGGACAAGTGCCAACAGTTACAGCACCTCAAACACAAGTATTATCTACCGCCAGCCTAAATCTGGCAACAGTGAGACCTCACAAACCCAATCCCTTTATCCATCACACCTCACGACTCTGCGCTCGGGCTGGAAGTGCAACGGATGGTTCCTGAGGGAGTGTCCTGTCGATCGTGTTCAATATGTGAATATTAAAATGTATAAATATTCTATACAACTATATGATGCAAATACTGTTGTATCGACTCAAGCTAGTTAAATCATGTTAACTCCTATTTCAGAATTTAGTGCCTTTTTTTGGACAGTAGACTGTTCCGTAATGAATATGTAGTATATGTATGCTTTATTACTTTTTTAAGACTTTTTTTTTTTAAACTTGTGTTTATTTTAGTACTGTATCTTCTAGAGAATAAAGATTGATCAATGACGTCCGGTGTGAACTGTACTATTGAGTCACGAATTGTACTTTGAGCAAAAGGTGAGCTTGAGCCCTGCACGAGGCCTCCTTGTGTTCCAAATGGAGTACATGAAGCGCTGGTCTCTAATCGTCTGCTCCCTCAAAACAGGTCCAGCTAAGATTACTGTGTAGATAACTAGGTGTATGACGTCTAATTTATTTGTCTAAAACATTTACGAAGCCTCAAACAGAATAAAAGCCTTAAAGCAAAACAGTAAATCTGAGACCTTTTTAAAAACAAATGATAAAGCAGAAGCAATGTCCTACTGAGATAAAACCCACATGCAGAGGGAACTCGTTCCCAAATTCAGGGGCTAGAACTGGTGTTATAGTCAGGACTGCTAGATACAGGTCCGAGTTAGACCAGGACTTTCAGTGGTCGAGTCTGAGCCAAGTCTGACACTGAGCAGATTAAGATTTAGCCCATGGGGTTTTCCGAAGTGGTTAACATGGTCACAGCACCGCTAATTTTGTCTTCGCCGCCTCTCCCGAGGATGTAAGAGCAAAATTAGCGTCGAGACGTGACATGTTCTCTGCATTGATGCTTCAAAATGTATCATATTCGAGGTCCTGCGATAGACTGGATTGCATTTTGGTCCATGATGCATTTTGAGATGTCTCTTGAACTTTTCTTTTCGGCCAAGTCACAGTGTGAAATGTAGACCAGTCTCTGTGAAGATAGTGGTGTTTCTGATTTTCTTTGGTTCCCCCATCTTTCCAGGCTTGAGTTAAACGTTTTAATAGAGAACAGATATCATCGAATTTCTGTGTACCAATCTTTTGTTGGGTTTACATTTTGTTTTGTGTTTAATGTATGATTTTCAACAAGTTATTCTGCTTCTAATTGTTTCCCAATCCGAAGATGAACTAGAATCTTACTGATTTACAGTCGGACAGTCTCTCTGTAAAACATTAAATTTTAGGAACGGCTCGAGCTCATGTGCCATAGTTGTAACTAATGTCAGAGATCACGTGCTGAATCTGAACTCAGTCAATCTATTAGTCTAACAGTGATAACACTTTTGTGACACCGACACAAGCCATTGCTGACGACACGAGCCTGCATAAATATTTAAGATTTTTATCAACAGTTGCCATAAAGAGTGTCGTTACAGGCGCTTAACACGAGTCTCAGCCTGGTCACTGACTGTGTAGAGTTTGCATGTTCTCCCCATGTCTGTGTGGGTTTCCGGTGCTCTTTCATTATCACGTCGAGGTTTTTAGACAGCAGGTTTGACGCATGGTTCCACAGAAGGTCCAAATAACAGGACTTCAGCTCCATTCAAAGTGAAAATATTAAGCTCATCCAAGCTGTAAGGTCCTGAAGGCGGCCCAACAGAGGTTTTAATGAGTTTGTATCATTCCATTTCACTCTGGGTGCATTTTGAAAAACATTCGTACATGTTTAGAAATTTAACCTCTATCAAGTGGATCCTTCTCAGTGGAACCTTTATTTAATTCTTACGTATTACATCCAGGCTGTCTAAGCAGGTCGGTTCCCTTTTTGAGACTTGGTCCTAGGCTTGCTCAATTTGGGATTGGCCATAGATATTAGAAGACGATCTAAAATTGAAAAGCGCTATAGAAATAAATCTGTCTTAACTTGACTTACTTAACTACACCAAACAGAGCCAGTGGAGGAACATGTCCTCTCGCTTGCGTACAAGACGCGCCGCAACATTCTGGATCAGCTGTAAGCATGAAGCAGAGACCTGACTGACACCAACAAAGGGCACTGCAAGAATAGTTTCCCCTGGAAAAAGCATGTATAACCCTTTTAAAATCATTCATCAAACGATAAGAGCCAGTCAGAAAGAGGCAGACCAACCACCGAGCTTCTGTTGATCCCAGACAGTACCCAGACATCATTTGTCCATATGGCACACCCCTACTTGGGCTTCCCTTGTCTCCATAAATAAGAGTTCAAACCTGCCTGCTCATTTCACATTTCTGTCCGACCTGATTCTCTGCCAATCAGGAGGCTTCATCTGCGGCCGGGCGTCTGCAAACATGAATGAAGACAGCTGTGCATTAAGAACTCGGGTGCATTACTATTGATAAATCAGTTCACCTTTTATTTTTTGCTTTACAGGGAGGTTACTGTACAGTTGATATAAAAGAATCTATAAATGAATTATTATACACGATTACTCTTTGGATGTCAGCATAGAATTACAAATCATTAAATTAATCCCAACGTTGTGCTCAGATCGGACTCTCAGAATGCACCCTCTCTCACACACACACACACACACACACACACACACACACACACACACACACACACACACACACACACACACACACACACACACACACACACACGTCAGCAAACGATGTGTCATGCTAAATCACCGAAACTCCAGGACGTCAAACCGGAGGGGATGACAGAAGATGGGACCGGGTGGTGAGGCTTTGCAGCTGAACCTGCTTGTGTGGGCCGGACGTTGGTATGAAGCCAGAGCGCTCACCGACTGCGGCAGGATCTGCTATTCCTGACGGCACTAAAACAAGGACTTAACGCTCTGCGGATCTACAAGGTACAACCTGCCTATAATAACAATGATAATGATGTATGAAATTCCATGATGATAAATAATGGCTGAAGCAGGGAATCCCTCTAGGGGATCCTTAAAGGTCACTCATTAGATCAGTTCCTCCACCAGGCCCTGGAATCCCCCTATAATGCACACGTGAGGGTTCCAAAAACCCCTGATGTAAAACAGCTCCCTTTCAAGCCTGAACCGGGGATTAACAGGAAATGAGTAAAACATGCCAGACCAAGGTCATCCTGGAGCAGAACGGAGAAACAGTGCGATCATTAAGGCAGTTAAAGCCGAGATCACACCTGCTCCAGACAAGGCATACAACACAGGAATCAGAACTGTACAGAACTTGAAAGCTTAGAAAATCTGCAAATTAGTCGTCTGCTTTGTCTGGTCAGGACGAGCAGCATTACACGATGCTACTCCAGAAAATCTTCAGTGCAGATTTTTTTTTTTTTAAAGACATCAATCGGAAAAAGTTTCGATTTTGTGCGATGAGAAAGAGGCACAGACACACACACACACACACACACACACACACACACACACACACACGTGCACACTTCACTTAATAGCCGAGTTAGTGAGATACAATCGAGGATAATAAATACTATTGTCATTTGCCCCCACACGGAGTAGCTTGTTAGTTCAAAGATGAAATCGTGATGGCTTTTATTTCAGCACCAAGTCCTAAAACACAGAGCTCAGCGCTTCGATTTACTTTACAAAAACAAAACACATACTGGGTCGGCTCCCAGCTAATGCCAAGCAAATGTGCGAGTCTTCATTCAAGGGATTTATGCGATTTTAAAATCCGTACGCCTACAGAGAATCGTTCGAATTGATTTTCGAATCAAATAATCGTTTGAAATGGCATTAGATTTCATTTAGCGCCACAACGCAAAGTCCTTCTCCGCCCTCATCTCGTGTTTAACGTCCTACGTGCAGCTTCGACTCCTGAAGCGTAGCGCTCGATACTCGCCATGGAATGACTTTCACTCGTCAAGTTTAGGTCACGCAAAAAACACTCCGCAGCCTAACCCGTTTCACATTGTGGGACGCAGGAACGCTGAACCATGACCTTACTAAGCTGTCACAGGACCACGGAGATGCCTTGACAAAATAACTGGGGCTTGATTTTATATTTTCTACAGGTAGCTCCTCATTCACAACGGGGATACGTTCCAACAAATGGTAAGGTGGATGTATCGTAAGCCAAGGGGTTAACGTGCTTAAAACAATAGCAAATCATGAACATAAAACTTTTTATAAAAAAAGATTTGAATATCTCGTGTAACTTCTTGAAAAATGTATTGAAAGTGAAAAACACTGGGGCTTTTCCTCACTACATTTCCCAGCGTTCATACTCCCGCCACATCACTCCCAAAAAAACAAAAAAAACAAAACTGGTTTGGGTTTGCTACATCTTACATTTCATTCTTCTTTACTTAGACCTGCTCTTACTTCTGTATCAAAGATGATGCTCAGTTCTTATATTATCCAAATATAAAAACAAAGGTCTTGGGAGGTTAAGATTGAGAACAACTTTTGATTAAACCTTTATGATGAATAAAGGGTTTACATACAATTATAAAGTCAGTATCAGGTGGTTGTAATGCAGCGGTCTAATACAGTAGCTCACCAACGCAGAGGCCTGGGTTTGAGTCCTGTTGGTGCCTCCTGGCCAGGTCAGGCAACACAGGCACGATTGGCTGCTTTTGAGAGACTGGAGTCCCGAGTCATGGACTGGGATCAACCCCGACCAGTGGGATAAAATGTGGAGAGTTTAGTAAAACAAAAATTTTAAAAAAGTCAGAATCCGTGGTGACACTGCTGCAGCACAGGACCGGCATCTGATATGATAAGCATCGATAAATAAGGTGATAGATCATCTGCCAGGAATTGGTCCATCCTCCTGTATAGTGTCATTACTCTCTCTAAGGTTTCATGGAAGACCGAGCTACATGATCCAACCAAACACTGTGTTTACGTGCATTTAATAATCCGATAACTGCAGAAAGTCTAATTTTGTCAGAAATCCGATCACGCGTTTAGATGCACTTGTGTAATCATAGCGGAAACACTCCGGGTTTACGTGAATCATGCAATAATAGGATTTCTACTTTCTAATCTCACAGAAAGCTGTGACGTAAACTTTATACTTTAATATGAAATAATCAATTACTCATTTTCTTGAGCATTTCAGAGTCTCTACCAAACGTCCGATAGCTGTTTTGCATTTAATTCTGCCCCAAGACAGCCAAAACAATCCCAAAGGGAGCGAAATCTCTATATCAGTGGACCTGGCAACACCTATGTTACACTCACTCGTGTTACGTTTGTGCAGATTCAGGGGCCACATTCACGAAAGCTTTCTTTAAAAACCTGTGCAGGTTCTTAAGACCAACACTGAGAAGTTCATAAGAATGTTCTTAAATGCAATTCTCAAAAAAAAAATTTTTAACCGGAGCCTGTTCTAATTTCGGCGTTGTTGCAATAGCAATCAGATAACTGCAGACTATGATCGGATTATTAAGTGAACGTAAACACTCACTGATCCCAGTCGCTATGAGCTACGTGATGTGTCAGCTTAATTCCTTGAACGATCTGAACTCGAGGTTTAGAATAATAGTGCAGCTTAAACCAAGAGTCCGTTATCCAGTCTGTTACACAGATCTACATACCATACACCAGGCTGATCGACATGCGTGAGGCCCCGATGATCAGTGGCCTGTCCCCCTATATGAGCTACAGACTTGTTCCCAATTCAGTCCACGCCATTTAACGTTCCAGTCCATCCCTACATCAGTTCTCTACGTGCAGCCAGGCACGCCGTGGAGCCGGAACCCTCTCACGGCTGTTCTCTCCGACCGATCCCTGAGATGACCTGGTGCAGACCGACCGGACGCTCTCGCTCTAGTGTTACGCAGGAACGGGGGAACAGAAGCAGGAAAATCCTGATTCACACAAAGGCACATTCTGGGTACTTAGCACAGATTCGAGAGCAAAGAAAGGGAAGATGGTTCATGCATAATCACGAAAACACGAGTCTGAAAAAAGGACTCGACAGGATGGAGAAAGGATCAGAACACAAAGCCTCGTTAGGGTTCGAGTCTTGCCCTTAGTTTAAGGTCGTCACAGGACCCATTGCACTCGTGCGGTTTATACAGTGTCGAGGTGCCACGCGGGACGTGAGCGGGTACGCTGGTGGAAATCCGTTAGAGGAACTGTGCCCGGGTTTGATACCGTCCTCAGCTGTTCCAGGACCTGCGGTTCTCTGCCTTCTGACCGCCCGAGCCTGGACCGCCCTTAATCTGGGGCACAGAATGTGAGACCTCTGCGCTGCGCCGATTCTCCCCGGGACGCCTGGACACGTCGCGGAGACTCACTCGGTCCGGACGCACCAGCACTCCATAGCCAGGGCTGCAACGGAAATACTGACGGCCATTCACCGACCCATCGTTCTTGCCTAAAGGGGGGAAAGAAGGATATCGGATTTTCTTTGAGCTCCAAGCATACAGGTTTACCCTGACAGTAACTATGGTTGCACTAAGGCTGGGCGATATGGAAAAAAACCTTATCGCGATATTTTTTTTAACATCGATATACATGGCAAAAAAACACACTGGAACTCAGAATTTGGTTCTCGGCGCATTTTGACCAGACAAATCTAAATCTGACTTATGATGGATTTGTTGAACATATCCCCATCATTAATGCCTCCATTAATTACACAAACGACATTTTAGTTAAACCTACAGCTAACATTATTGCTCACTCCTGCTCATAGTAAGATGTGGACTGGAATATGGATCGGCCCTGCCCGTCCGATACCCAATCAGATCCATCTCTAGTAAATGTCTCATTAATTATGGTCTGAAATGTTCAGACTGAGGTCACATGGCCACATCAGATCCATATTGGATTTATGGATGGGCGATATGGTAAGAATCTTATACCACAATACTGAAACCATATTTATCACAATGCATCAGTAGAGACAGATTCTTAAACACTATTCAAACACTGTTACTGACCCGCAGGAGAGTCGAGCTCCACGCCAACCCATACGCCATCCTGGAAGTCCGTGCCCCCGATGTAGCGCACCGTGCCACTTTTACTGTTGGACACCATGACGCTCTCTCCCACTCGGAGCCACTGAGGGAGGACGGAATCCCTTACCACGCTCTCATCGGAGCTGATCTCCAGCCTGCTTTCTTCTTCCCGGCCCTTCTCGTCCTCAGCCAGAATGGGGCTGAAAGACTTGAGGTTCGAAGGTTTGACCCTCTGCAGGGAGAACGGGTTATCGAGAGCGGCTTTAGGTACTAACGGGGGGATGGTTACCAGTTTGGTTTCAGAGTGAGAAGAGGGAACTCCATTTTTGGGAGCAGGCTGTGGGTTTGGGTTGCGCCGAGGCTCGTCCTTTTTAAGCAATTCAGCCTCCGGGGGAGTAAAAAAGGGGTTTGCGGGGGCGATATAAACACCCTCCAAGTCGTCCACCCCACGTCGGGGAGCTTCCGGTCCCCCGTGGGTGTTGGCGCTCGGATCTGCACTAACGGTAGAGACGTCGGACAGGGTGGCAGTGGAGACGCTGGTGGAGAAGTATCCACTGGAGGCTTCACTGATGGGGCTGAGGGGCAGGTCGGAGGAGGTGAGGACATCCGGGTGGACGGAGGGTTTATCAGAGCCAGGACTCCTGCCAATCACTGGCACCTGAGGAACATACGGCCACAGAATGAGAGACTAAAGAGTTTAAATGATTACATGCCATTCAAAACACACAACTTTAGATAACAGTATATAGATAGAAACATGATCTGTTTATCAGCGGTTTTCCTTCTTTAAAGCACAGATTGGACGAGCTGAACAGAGACACTCACCGGTTCCACCCGAGCTCTGGTCTCTTCAGGAGAGCTGCTGCTTTGCATCACGATCCGAGGCACATGCTGGACATAAGAACACAATTAATATACTCTTCAAATGCATTTACAGTACTGTGCAAAAGTCTCAGGCCACCATTAGATCTGTTGTTTTAACAACGCTATATGGACCATTCATCAGTCCACAATCCTTTTTCCCACAGATCTCCATTCCAATCTTTCTAAGCTTTCGCACATCTTAGCCTTTTCACCCTGTTCCCCTTCTCACATCTGGGATTTACTTTTTAATCTGGGCACTTTATTAAATCATGTAATAGCTGGTGAATATTCTGCCATGTTCAAAAAGATCACAGAGATCAAAGCAAAGGCCACAGCAACACAAAACTTGCTTGTTTTAGTATTTTTGCAAGTCATACCTGTTGCGATTGGGGCGAGGGACGCAAGTCCTTCTTGTCTTCACGAGCAGGGAAAAGGGACTTTAGCAGCTTGGGCATCTGAGGGACGAGGGCCTTTACTGGGGAGAGATAAGAAGCAGCAAGCCCTGAAAGACCTGGGGGAGGTCGGGGAAGAGCCAGACGTGGACAGACATATGGAGGGAGAAAAATGAGGACAAACAAGGGCAGGCGTGGTGGAGGTGGAAGGGAGAGAGCGTGAGAAGATGAAGGTAAAGCAGGTAAAAAGGCCACGATGACAAGGAAGCAATGGGAGAACAGAGTGAGAAAGTTACGCACTAGGACAGCAAAGTAAATCAGAAGTCCACGTCTGCATTGTAGGTGATATTTGTAGGTGATATATCCTAATCATTCCATAAATACGCGACAAACACCAATAATCTCGTCGCTGCCCCGATGCGCACTCTCACTGTATGTTCAGAAATGTTAGAGCGCTATTATAAATCAATTAGCAATATCTACTAAGCTGGTGCTCTTCTGCATCATGTCATTTTTAGATGAGGATTATTTAGTAGGATGAACTTAAACAGTGATACACAGGTAAATAGTAATTAGGTAAAGCACAGGAAGCTCAGAAGAGTAACAGTCGTCTAAAACAGCAGTCTATCAGACAGTAGAGAGCAACAGGGAAAGGCAGCACAAATTTCTTTCTCAAATTCGATTTTCAGACACCTCAAATTATAAGACGGACTAAGCTCACTCTCACTGGTGAATACAGATCGGTCGCCATCGGACTCATTTAGATTCTCCATTTTAGTTATTATATTCTCATTTCATTTATTTACAGCATTTAGCAGAGGCCAACTGATACAACCTTCCAATCCAATTGTGGGTTAAGGGCCTTGCTCAAGGACCCAACAGTGGCAGCTTGGCAGAGGTGGGATTTGAACCCTGGACCTTCTGGTACCTTGACTGCTAGGCTACCACAGTCCCACAGTATTCTCTCTGCTATTTACCATATTCTCCATTTTATTTATTATATCCTCCACTATATTTATTATATTCCATATTTTATTATATTCTGTACATTATATATTTCCTATTTAATTATATTCTGTATTTTATTTATTATACCCTCCGTTTTATTACATGCTGTATTATATTTATGTTATACATTACATTCAATATTTAATTACATTATCTATTAAATTATGATTTATGATATTCCCTATTTTAAGATATTCTCTACTTATTACATTCTCTACATTATTTATTTTATTATATTCACTATTTAAATTTGTACGACAAATTAAAGACTATAATTTGTATTTAATGTATTATAATCTATACTATGCATTTTATTATATTCTATGTTTTTAAATATATACTCTCATTAATATTCTCAACATTAAAACCGGATTTAGCCTGCACAGTGTCTGAACAGCATGAACTAAATTTGAGCTGCCCGTCTGAACAAAGATGAAGACTCTGTAATGAAGCGATGAAGCCCTCAGAAGTCATGAAGCCTGGCTGGAATTACCCTGCTCTGAATCCTGGGTCTGAGTTTCGGTCTGGTTCTGAGCCGGTGGCGGCGGGGTCGGCTCTCTGGTGGGCCGAGGCAGCGAGCGGCTGAACTGTGGATTGGTCAGGAAGATGTCCTGCTGGCTTTCCCATCGGTTCTTCACAGAGAAGAAGAAAGCGTGAAATACTGGCAACTAGAGTCGAACAACCTTATAGAGAGGAAGAGAGAGAGACAGGAGTCTCACCTTATTGTCCTCCAGGCTGGAGTTCAGTGACAGATCCTGTCTGCTCCCAGACAACTACAGGAGAAAGGGAACGGAAACGAGACTAATCAGTCTGAGACTGCAGTGAAGTACCGCCGGAGAAACCATGAGTGCGTTTACATGCACTTAATAATCTGATCACGGTCTGATTTCTGCAGTTCTCTATTCAATGGTCATATAAACATCATACTAGAAATCAGATTTAGAAATATGATGGAGCTGGATTTTACCCCAGTAACTACCAGTTACTCCATTATAACCGGTGTTTTCAGGATGTGCATGTGCACGAGCCTTCCACCACGGTTGCCAGGTCTGCGTATCCCATAGACTTTGCTGCATTTGGCCTCTTTTTCCATTGACTATAAGACTGATTGGATTAGATGAATTAGTTTCACTCTTACATTTGTCATCTAGGCCACCCAAGCAGATCGGGTCCCTATTCGAGTCTTGGTCCGCCCAAGGTTTCTTCCTCATAACGTTTAGGGAGATTTTCCTTGACACTGTCGCCCTAGGCTTGCTCAATTTTGGATTGGCCTTACATATTAGAAGATCATCTAAAATCGCTTTGAGACGATGCTTTGTAAAAAAGCGCTATAGAAATAAATGACTTGACCATCATTTTTTTCCCCTCGCAGGATCTGGCAACCCTGGAATTAAAGGCAAGCGAACACTTTGTGGAGACTGAAACGCAGTATCTACTCGAGAAAAGTAATAATTTGATACTTTAATATGAAGTTTACATCACGTTTCTGTGAGATTATCGGCTGGTCGCGGAATGGAAGTCTGATTACTGGGATGGGATATTATTTACATGATATCCCATCCCATCCATATCCCAGTGCTTTGTGTAGCTGTGGAAGGACCGGACTCGGGTTGGAATGATGGTACAAGTTTTCGAATCTAACGTTTCCCCACTGCCCCTAATCAATATGAGGCAGGTGTGACTAATTCTCAATTTCCTTTCCATGTGAGACACCTGTAGTTCTGTTTTCCGTCATGTCCTCACGTCCCGCGTTACCACACGCCATACCATGCATGGCACACGAGAGAACAGCTTGCACATGCTGTTTCTAACCAGTTTAGGCCGGCCGTCCGAGCTGCCCACACCGTCTGCTGCCAGGTAAACATCATATAACCAATGGCATAAATAAAGACGCGAGCCGAAGCAGAGCGCTCACCCTGTGCACGCTGGGGGAGCTGAGGCTCCGTCTGTTTCCTTTCCCCTTGCCTGCCAAGTGCTCTTTCACAGCCACCTCCTAAAAATGCAGTCATACATCCGATTACAGCATTTAAAACATGACGAATCCCTGAAACACAATCACTTATGAACCCATCCGTACCTGTCTGAGCCGGTCCAGGGTGAGGATGTTCTCCACCGCCAGGACGCTGCGCAGATATTTCTCTATGGCTGCCTCGTTGTCCGAGGATTTCGGGTTCTCTGTACTGGCGGCCATGCGGGCCAGCATCTCACGATCTTCCGAGCTCTGAGCGTCCTGAGAGCAAACGCATCCAGGTTTAAGTGGGAAGACTCGACTCCACCGACATATAGTCACTAGCTCAGAGAAGTCATGTGCCATCAAAAGCTGGAGAAGATTCGATACACAGAGGGCCTACCAGGAAGGCTTTAGAATATTTGGCAGCCGTCCTTAAGCTTTTGTAATTTATTTCATTTTCATCATATCTGTATCCTTTATTTCTCTTCTACACAAGTGTGGTTCTATTATATTTACAATGTTATGTCTGATATGGGAGGGGCTTGGTTTGTTTCTTTGTCTCTTGAAATTTGGGATCATGTGACAAATACAATACAAAGACCTTGGGAAGGGTCTAAAATGTCTAGGACAAGTGTACTTGTATCCTAGTACTTGTTATGGCATTACTGGCTACGTGCTTACCCCTGGAATATTGGACACAACCTCGAAGGCCACCCCACAGCCGGGCACGGTGCTCCGCGTGGACATTCTCTTCAGGAAGTTCTGGGCAAAACCCTGCAGACCAACAGAGAAACACTTATGATAGAGCAATTACAAATCGTATATAATTAAGTACAATTCATACTGAACGGCGTATGGTTTCACGGAGTCAAAGCGGGCATCTCTCAGTACAGTCCTGCATTCCACTTTCTAATCAGCAATTTCACATCGTCCTCTCATGGTGGGAATTTTATCTACAACAAGGTTAGCTAGATGGCAATCTACTACTCATTCTTGCCCATAAACTACCTAGCAACATCACTTCTGTGTCAAGAAAGCTACAGGCTAGTGGCACAATCGGAACATTTTTAGTGTCTTGTCGAGGTTAGAGAGATGCCATGATAAAGAAAATCAGATTCCATACAGCATTCTATACTCACTGGCCAAACAATAAAGCACTCAGATAGAAATGTGGGGCTGCTGCAAAACTCAACATGCATAATTATCGCCGCTACGAGCGCTGCTGAGCTCTGAGTAGAACTACATCATCGAACAGCATGCTGGGTAAAGCTCGCTAGCCAGGTAGCATAACAGCATCACAGCCTAGACAGAGTCTGTTATCAGCTGGGAGAGCTCCGTCAGATTAAATAGCAGAACACAGAACTGGATCATGAAGTGAGATCGGAGATACAAAAGAAGAACCCCATTATGAAGGCAGTAACTCTGGAGACTCAGAGTAATGATTAACCCACCGAATTCAGGGGATGTCTTACCGGAGTGAAAATACTTCAGCTAAAAATAGGCACTTTTCTCTTGTAAGCTCCGTCTGTAAGGTGCTGCAGATTTCATAATAAAATCTGTTTACATTCGGCTACTGTTTCATGCATTCTGATTTGTGTAATCTTGTGGGGCGAAGTAAAACCTTATAGTGATCAAAGCCTTCACTATTTATTTATATATATATATATATATATATATATATATATATATATATATATATATATATATATGTATGTGTGTTTAAGAGAGACGTTTAAGGGTTTGATTGCTGACATGATGAGGAGGAAGCGTGTTAGATTCCAGCTGTGCTTTGAGTGCTACTTAGCTAGTCAACTAGATAGGCCTCCTAAATATCGCATTACTGGTGATGGACTAGGGACACTACTGAGGGGTTAGTGATTCATTTTGAACACAACCATGTCCCCTGCATGGAAACTTTTGCAGCGTGCTGTTTGGATTACATACATGGGGAAAAGAAGCTGAGAAGGATCAACTCTGAAAACAATCAGAATAACAGATTTAATAAGACGTTTAAAACATCATCACCTCGCTGAATTTTTTTCTACTTACTCAACACATCATCCGAGTGGCTGAGCATTTATAGCAAATCTAAACAGTACCGTGGGGGAGGGCTCACCTGTCGCCCGCTGAGGTTGACGCAGACGCGTTTGCGCAGGACCAGCTGCATCTCTGCTGGATGGCTGAGCTGCACCACGGCCCGTACGATCAGGTAGACCCTCTGGTCTGTAGCTCCGCCTCGACTCAGCTGAGGACATTCATGAACCGTGGAGTCCCAGGAGGCCTCGGCTTTCACCTGCGTACCGACAGGGGGCAGTGTGGCGCGTTCAGAAGAGCCGTGTTTGTGTAAGGCCTTCCGTTCGGTGTTCGGGTTATGCTCACCTCTCCGTCGCAGTGTTTGACGATCTGCAGGTCGAAGAAGTCGTCCTCATCCTCTCCACTGAGCGTAGCGTCCCAGCCACCGGCCTCCGGAGGCTCCAGGTTTTCCTGGGAGCTGAAGTCATCGGCTAGAACGACGACAGAAAGTGAGGCGAGAACCAAGTACGCACACACAGAACAGAATAGCACTGAATCACAAGAGCTAACGTACTGCTCAGATCCAGGAAGAGAACAGGGATGTGAGTTTCCATCCCAGGCACAGGAACCCTGCCAAGACAAACGATCAACATGTAAGAAATGGAAATAAAGCTTTAACAACATCTGAAGTTACAGCATTTAGCAGATGCCCTTATCCAGAGCGACTTACAACTTGTATAATATCTTACAATCCAAACAATTGTGGGTTAAGGGTCTTGCTCAAGGACCCAACAGTGGCAGCTTGGCAGATGCAGGATTTGAACCCTGGACCTTCTGCTCCATAATCCAGTACCTTAACCACTAGGCTACTACGTTTTCGTTATGCATGTATAGCAAATGGCACTCTGAAGAGCTTCCACACTGCAGATAAGGCAACATTTATCTTCTAATGAGGGAGTAGGGATAAATGGCCTAGCGGTTAAGGTACTGGACTATGGACCAGAAGGACCAAGGCTCAAATCCCACTGCTTTATAATTATGTTTTAATTTGTTATTTATAATTATAGAAAATACAGCAATGTACATAAACAAGCAGTTAACATAGGAATTTGTTATAATTATTAAGAAAATATGGTAATTACGAGTTCAGTACCATAATATTTACTCACTGTTTACAACAGACTTTTATTTCCTATTATAATTTACTATCGTTCTTAAGACTCGGACATAGATCAGACGAATGTAAAGGCGCATAGCTGTATTTCAGAGTCATGTTCAGCAGTATAGATGCTGGGAAATCATGTTGGAAGTTAAACGGCCATTTAAAAGCCGTTCAGTCACTGATATCAGCTTCTATTATGACTATCAGAAGAACAATACAGCAAGTATGTAAGAAGACGTTTTAAGAATCCAGGTCTCCTGCATGCAAAGTAACTTCTGCCTCACCACTCTGCAGGAGCTCCTGGAATGCCGCTGCCAGCAGAGGGCACCATGACTGCATTCCTCTCCTCGGTCAGAGTGAGACGGCACTCCAGCAGCTGAGCTTCTCGCTCCATGTCATCCTCCGATTTATCTGATCACACAAGTGCAAGAAAAGGCACCTCGTTAGCTTTTTTTAAATGCAAAGCCTGTAAAGTCTGGAGGGGTACATCCGGACGGGACTATACAATCAGAGGTGGGTGAAAAACACTTCCAATTAGGGATGGCAGTAACAATGGTGTACCTGTTTTGCTGACCAGGTTCTGGAGATGCTCGTCCAGGTAATGCTGCCTCTTAGTAAGAGCAGCCAGCCACTGGCGCCGCAGCCGCTCCAGATCCCGCTCCTGTCATCACGCCATAATGTTAGTGACACAACCAGAGGGGGGCAGCCTAACAGCACAACAGCGCACAGAGCCGTACCTGATAGCTGTCCATTTCATCCATTTCCAGCTAGAAAACAAAAAGGTAACGTTAAGTCCAGGTAAACTCTCACACTAAACACTATGAGGTGTCGGGATTGGCGCCGGACCTGCTGAGAGTCGCTGATTTTAGCAGCCCGGGCCTGTCTGATCTCCACACACCCGATGGACACCCCCAGGATGATCTCGGCGATCAGAGGCATGGTGCCGGAGTCCTGCACCGAGCGCACCTCCACCTGCACCCGCCGAGACTGACCCTGCAACACACGTCACACAGCACGACTGGTACAAAGGTCTGAGTGCGGTCCATTTACAGCGATGAGAGCCCATCTGACAGGTCCCCTCAGTGATAGGAGTCCCCTCGCTGGAATAAAGCGTGGGGTACCTGCATGGAGCCCCCATGATTCAAAGCTCTGCTATTCCCTCCCCAAGGAGGGAGACTAACTCGGTTCAAATTCATCCTTTAAGCTCAGCATCCATCTTGAATTTGCAATTTAATTCATCTTTTTATGGCCATATATTTTACTTTCTAGTTTTATTTTGCTACAGTTTAACTTCTATCCGATCCGAACGCACGTCCCCTTTGGAAGCTTATTCATCCCTTGTGGCAGCTGTAGCGCCAACATTAAAACCAGATCTGCATTTCCTGAAGAATCTGCAACAGAGCTTGAAATGTGGGAAGAAGACAGAATGTGGGTTTGTGTCTCAATACTTTTGTCCACATGTATATATAGAGTGAGTTTGATAGTGAGTGAGAGGTAAGTAGTTTGAATAATGGCTGATACAAATAAGCGCTGTGTAGTTAGTGACCTGTCTGAGCTGGAAGATGCCCCCTGTTCGAACATCTGCAGCCGGCACCACCTCCACGGGCGTGTACTCCCCGTTCTCGTTCAGCTCCAGAATCTGCACCCACATCTCCAGCTTCCGGGTCACCTCACTCCACCTGGGTGGAGGGTTAGAAGAGGACGTTACACACGCTGGACCTGCTCTTATGCCGTGCGGAGCGGTGTGTGTGTTACGTCATCCTGCATTGTGCGGTACAAAAGCCCGGGCAGTGAGCCAGCAGAGCTACAGAATGCACCAGCACGGTTCCAGTGCGGTTTGCCTTCCTGCCCTGTGCTGTGTGCACTGGGTGTTTTTATAGGAAGTGTAACTTTCTTTTGTGGCTCACCTGTCACGCAGCGTGCGAGTTTTGGCCTGAATGATACTGAGGTCCCACAGGGCCGGGTTCCTGCCTGGATCAGCCTGCCTGTGTCCGTACACTTCAATAGCCAGAGCGCCTTCTGTTAGATACTCGATGAAATCTTCTGTGACAGCCACTGCCAGCTCCTACACACACACACACACTTTGTATCTCTATCCTTTTGAGGACACAGACTACCATTCCTATACAGCTACACCACCAACTAACCCGATCCTTCACCTCTGTAACTTAAAGCAAATCCTTGGCTCTTAAAATTCAAGCTGTTGTTGTTGTAGTAAACAGGCAAATAAAGCAGTGAAGGACTCGTCTAAACATATGTTTATGGGGACTTCCCATTGACACAATGAGTGTGTCTACATGCCCTTAATACTCCGATAACTGTAGAAAATCAGATTTTGTACAAGTACACATGCACTTGAGTAATCAGATAATGAGAAACTTTTTTTTAAATAATTGGGTTTACACGAATCAGACAGCAATCAGATTTCTACTTTGCGACCGGCCAATAATCTCACAAAGACATGCCATAAATTTCAAAATCTAATACTAAAGAATCAAATTCTCGGTTTTCTCTATTATAAACTGAGTTTCAGTCTCCACAGCGTGTTCGATTACTGTTCCACTGCCTTTAATTCCGAGCCATGTTTAACTGCAGGGTTGCCAGATCCCGCAATGGGAAAATAGGCCAAATAAAGCCAAGTCTTTAGAGTAGGCGAACCTGGCAACCATGTCGGGTCAGCAAATTGTGTAACTGGTATACATGCCACGAGTAATCTGATTACCGGAGTAAAATCCAGCTTTCTGGATGCTGTGTACATGTTTACAAACGTTTTTGTATTGGGACCGAAAAAGTCGGATCCCTGCAGATCAAAATTACACACAAAAAATTTGTGCAGAGCTGTGCGGGGAAAATTAAAAAAAGAACATTGTTTTTTAAATCTGCATTTTTAGAGCTCTAGTTGTTTAAGAGCTGTAGGGATCTCTCACAGGGAAACGAACTGAGGCGATTCGGTTTCAGCACAACGTCTCGTGCTTGGCAGTAACGTTAGCCGAGTTAACTTTGCCTCAAGCATTTGTTCGTTTACAGAAAAGTCCGTCTCCCTTTCTCCATGCAAATTTTAAGTCAGGTGATCTACTGCAGCTCTGTGGTCTGTTATCGCTTTAAATTAATGTAGTACTGCCAAAATGCAGCGCGGTGACAAACTGAACAGTCATGAAGTGCCGCCGCTGCAAAATGTATGTAGCGGAAACACTGAATCCAGTTACAGAGCTCCAAAAGGCACTGCTGAGGCTTATACTGAGGTTCTTTAAAACAAGGCCCTTCGTTATTTTTTTTTTTTTAAACCATTTTTTGCATATGGTCTTCAACCCTAATGTTGTACTCTCTACAAAGTGTTTGTATATCACCGGTGGACACTGTGCACCAAAACAGAAACACAAAGGTGACAAACAATAGGTTAGGGTGATCTTTAAAAAACAGGACCTAGCTTTTTTTGCCGATAAAATGCTCTGACGAAGCCTTAGTCGCCATTATTTCATCACTGGGACTTCACTCGCATCTGCCTGCACATCACGTTACCTCTTGTCGAGTGGGGGGGGGGGACTAATAGCGGTTCCAGCAGTGCAAACACAGTATCCTTTGTGTAAAGCTCCCAGAGGGATCACTTAAGAACCTAGCCCTCTCTGGGCTTCCAGAGCCAGGTCTGAACAGGACTCGAGTTACCATTTGGCCATCAGTGATTCCCTTTAATACCAGACCTGTTTCTGTGGTTTCTGACACACGCGGATTCTCACCTTACAGCTGTCGAACACCACCATGCAGTGGGGATCTTTGCCGCTGGCCGAAGAGGCGGACGGGTCCACCTCCGGAGCCACGATGATGGGTTCGGCCTGATCCCAGAACGAGTACTGACAGAAGACAAAGTTGGACAGGTACTGGGGAAGCCCTGTAGCCTGCAGGATCTTAATCTGTTAGAGAGACACGAACAGGGAAACGTTTCATCAGAAGGGGAGAATAGAGACAGACAGAAAGAACTTTATTAATCCTGAGGGAAACTGAATCGTTATAAGCTGCAGGGACGTGGCACGCTACACAACAGTGACATGTGCTGCAAAAGGGTAAAGTGTAAAAATAAAAGGACATATAAAAATAAGAAATATAACAAAAAATAGGAAAAGAAGAATAATGAAAGGATAGATTGTATATGATACAGTATATATAAATATGGAGTAAAACAGTAGGATAATGCCTAAAAATATATATAATATAAAAAATATAACAGCCAACAGTAATAAAAGTAAACAGGGAGCAGTATAGTGCAGTACAGAGGAGCAGAGCCCTTACTCACACTCCATCCCTGATCTTGCTGTGACCCAGTGAAACATTTCATAAGATGTAAATCCAGTGTGACCGCTTCTTTAACACCAGGCTACCAGAGCTGTCGCTGGAAGTTACACGTCTCTTAACGCCTCCTGACTACATTATCCCAGCACGGGTTCCACACTACAGAAGGAATTTCAACAAGTCCTGGCCACTCCAGCAACAACTGCTCTAAAGTCTTGTGTACACACTCACCATGCAGACCAGTTTGCGCTCAGGTGACTCTCCATCAGAGCTGCTGTCCATCTCCTCTCCCCCAGACATGCCATCATCTACACCTCCAGCAACACGTACCACCTCCACGTGCAGCCGTCCTGCCACCTGCGCACAGTTTCACAAAATCACACCACCTTCGGCGGACTTGGCAACGATCTAGGGTCAGGTGGTATTGATGACTATTTTTCATACCATCTTCAGATAATCAATACAGTAAAAGCTACTTCCAAACCTTTCAAATGCACAAAACTAACAACAGTCTGTTAGGAAGGGGGTTTGGGGGCTGCATTATAGGAATGATATTAAATAGTATAAAATCCTTTCAGGGCAGGTGATTAAAGGACATTTGAAGGCATGGATGGGGCTGCTATGATCAGTGAAATTTGAGAAATTTTTGACATATTTATTAATCCTGTATGAAATATGACGGTTACGAGAAGAAACAAGTCACAGAATAGCCTGTTTATAATATTTTCAATTAGTCAAAAAATCAAATAATTACTTTCCCTCTTTGTAAAATATATGGCTTCAAATGCAGCAGAACTTCAGAACTTCACTTTAACAATTCAGACATCGAAAGATCCGACTGAGTTTTTTTTTTTTTATTTTATTTTTTTTGTACCTCCAAGTTCAAACAAAAATTCTGACTTCAAACATCGTCACCCCAAACAGGACTCTCAATGGTGCGATCTATTATTATTATATTATATTAGTCAAAGGGTGTGATTTCGGACGCTCCCTCAGTCTATGCACCGCCGTCCCAGTCATAAGACGTGCCGAAACCGTGTTCGCCTCTGTGGCTATATACATCATTTTCACTTATTTCATGGATTTATTGATTATTTTTATTGCGTTACATTTTGTTGCTTTATTCAAGATTTATTAATATTATTATTATTATTATTATTATTAGGGGGTCGGGAATGACCAATTAAGGTTCCTTAAGGTAGTCTATTATATTGCTACAATTGATTTGATTTTAATTACTGTACTGTCTTTAAAATACAACATGCTCTCTCAATTTTCTTCTTCTTCTTTCGGCTTCTCCCTTTATCAGGGGTCACCACAGCGAGTTAAACGTTTCCACCTCACCCTGTCCTCCACGTCCTCTACTCTCACCCCAACTCCCTGCATATCTTCATTTACCACAACCAAATAACTCCTCTTTGGTCTTCCTCTCCGTCTCTCTGGCAGCTCCATCGCCAACATCCTCCTACCAATATATCCACTATCCCTCCTCTGCACATGTCCAAACCATCTCAGTCTTCCCTCTCGAATTTTGTCTCCCAATTTTCCAACCTGTGCTGTCCCTCTGATGATCTCATTCCTAATCCTGTCCACCCTAGACACTCCTAAAGAGAACCTCAACATCTTAAGTTCTGCCACCTCCAGCTCTGCTTCCTGTCTCTTGTCAGTGCCACTGTCTCTAACCCATACAAGGCTGGTCTCACTACTCTCTTATAAATCTTTCCTTTCACTTTTGCTGCGACCCTTTTGTCACACAGCACTCCTGACACTCTTCTCCACCCACTCCATCCTGCCTGTACTCTCTTCTTTACCTCCTTTCCACACTCCCCATTTCCTTAGACAGTTGATCCCAAGTACCTGAACTCCTGGACTTCTGGACTCCGTGACCAATGATCCCTGTAGCCTGACTGTTCCACCTGCCTCCCTTTCATTTACACACATGTATTCTGTCTTACTACAGTTGACTTTCATTCCTCTCCTTTCCAGATTATACCTCCACCTCTCCAAGTTCTCTTCTACCTGTTCCCTGTTCTCACTACAGATCACAATGTCGTCTGCAAACATCATAGTCCACGGCGATACCTGTCTGACCTCATCTGTTAGTCTGTCCATCACCAGAGCAAATAAGAAGGGACTCAGGAGCGATCCTTGATGCAGTCCCACCTATACCTTGAAGCTATCTGTCACTCTTACAGCACATCTCACCTCTGTCACGCTGTTCTCATACATGTCCTGCACTAATCTAACATACTTTTCAGCCACTCGAGACTTCCTCATACACCACCACAGTTCCTCCCTTGGCACCCTGTCATAAGCTTTCTCCAAATCCACAAAGACGCAGTGTAGCTCTTTCTGACTATCTCTATACTTCTCCATCAGCAGTCTCAAAGCAAAAATCGCATCCATAGTGCTCTTCCTTGGCATGAAACCATACTGTTGTTCACACACTGTCACCTCCTGTCTGAGCCTAGCTTCCACAACTCTCTCCCAAATCTTCATTGTGTGGCTCATCAACTTTATGCCCCTGTAAGAGCCACAACTCTGTACATCACCCTTCTGCTTGAAAATCAGTACAAGTTAACTTTTCCTCCATTCCTCTGGCTACTCTCATTCACCAGAATTCCACTAATAATCTAGTCAAAAACACCACTCCCAGCTCTCCTAGACTTTTCCATACCTCAACCGGTATGTCATCAGGTCCCACTGCCTTTCCGTTCTTCATCCTTTTCAAAGCTTTCCTCACTTCTTCCTCGCTAATCTTTGCTACATCCTCTTCCACAATTTCTACACCATCCAGCCTTCTTTCCCTTTAATTTTCTACATTCATCAACTCCTCAAAATACTAATTCCATCTTTCCCTCACCCTCTTTTCACCTGTCAGTACATTTCCATTTTTATCCTTGATCACCCTGACATGCTGCACATCCTTTCCAGCTCTATCTCTCTGTCTCGCCAGCAGATACAACTCCTTCTCTCCTTCCTTACTGTATAACCTTTCATATAACTCATCGTAGGCCTTCTGCTTGGTATTTGCTACCTCCCTCTTTGCCCTTTGCCGCATCTCCTTGTACTCCTGCCTACTCTCATTAGTCCTGTCCCTGTCCGATTTCTTCTTTGCTGACCTCTTTCTCTGAGTAACCTCCTGCACTTCCTCGTTCCACCAAAAGGTTTCCTTTTCATCCTTTGCCTGTCCAGAAGACACACCCAGTACCTTTCTACCTGTCTGTCTAATTACTGTTGCCGCTACTCCCTAGTCGTCTGGGAGCTCTTTCCTATCACCCAAAACCTTTCTCAGCTCCTCTCTGAACTCCTTACAACATTCTTCATTTCTCAACTTCAACCATTTGATCCTCTGCTCTGCCTTTGTCCTCTTCTCTTCCTAACCACCAGAGCCATTCTGCCACACCACCATCCGATGCTGCCTAGCTACACTCTCCCCTGCCACTACCTTACAATCACCAATCTCTTTCTTTCAAGCAACCTCTTCTACATAGGATGTAGTCTACCTGTGTGCTCCTCCCTCCACTCTTATAAGTCACCCTATGCTCCTCCTTCTTTTGGAAATATGTGTTAAACCACAGCCATTTCCATCCTCTTTGCAAAATCCACCACCATCTGTCCTTCTAGGTTCCTATCCTTAACACCAAACCTGCCCATCACTTCCTCATCTCCTCTATTACCTTCACCAACATGACCATTGAACTCGCATACTAGATTTGGCAAATGTTTTACACCGGATGCCCTTCCTGACACAACCCTCACCATTTATCCGGGCTTGGGACTGGCACTTGAAATACCCTCAATACCCTCAATGCTCTCTCAATTTTCACTTCTGTTTATTTAAACAATTACTATAGACTTATTAATCAGGTAGCTTACTTTAATTATTAACATATAACATCTATGCCGCCAAGGAGGTCGGGTCCGTTTGTGAGTCTTGGCTTCTTCAAGGTGTCTTCCTTATAATGTTTAGAAAGTTTTTCCTTTCCATGTCGCCCTAGGTTTGCTCAGATTAGGGTTTGAGCTTAGGTCATGGCAATGCCTTTTTTGAGACAACGGTCCATTTTAAAACACGCCGTGGAAATACATATGCCGACTTTTTTCATGCTTTTATTCATGGATTATAATAATTAACATGCAAAACAATCATTTGGGGGTCGGGAATGGATTAATCCTACTTGCATTACTTGTTATGGGGAAATTGCCCTTGAAACCTTTCTGCCACAAATAAATAAAAGCTCAGAACATTATGGCGAAAGACGGAAGAGACGATAAGCGTTCTAACCCAACAGCCTCACCACACCGACTATAAACATGGAAACGAATGACGCATTGAACGAACAAGCTGATCTTGGAGCCAAACTATTTGCTTGTGCATGAAGCGCCATCTAGTGGCCATTATGCAAACGCAGCGTTCTTGTCCGACTCTTACAGTTCTTTAGGTAGGTAAGTCCGTCACACCAGCCCAACCCTACATCAATCCACTGTAGTTTTAGAGAGCTGGGCGTGTTCTCTCACCTCTCCTTTCTGATTGATGATGGGCACGGCGTACTGCAGCTTCACGTCATAAAACAGGCAGGACAGGAAGACGTTAGCCACTCCGATCAGACTGTGATTGACCTGCTCGTCGAAGAATGGGTCCGCTCTCTTAAAGTACGAGCGCATGACCTGTGAGGGACAGGAGACGGGTCATTAAAATTAAATCCTGTATTAATATCAGCATAGCTCTAACAGCAAAGCGTGTTCAGATTTACAGGGTTGTCCTCGTCGTAGTCCTTCCACTCCTGGTAGAGCTCCCTCATGTCCACCAGTCTGTTCTCCATCTTCTCCAGCGCCCAGATCTGCTTGCCTTTGCCTTTCCGTCTGACCTGAATGGCGGGTTCACTCAGCACAGCGTCTCGCTACGAGAACACACACTGAAATGTACATCGTGCTGTACTGCATGCACTTTATACAGGCACAGTGATGCTTTAACTCTCCTTGTATAATGCAGTGCACTCGACAGGCACAGGCCTTTCCCTCTGAGGACACAAGATCCTACAGTGACCGTCTTAAATGCTAGGGTTTCATATTCTCCATTTTATAATGCTTTTCATAATATTACATTAGCTCTGTGTTAGTTTACATGTATTTGACTGTATTTTTAAAATGTATTTAGCTTCTGTTTCCTTAAACTATTACTATAAACATAATAGGTAACATTGTTTACTTCTCATGTATATAATCTAAGCTGGGTCCCAAAGTTTCTGTCTTTATTAGAAAATGATGAGAAGTTATAAGCAAGTTTCTTTATTAATTATTAGTAGTACTACTATTATTTTGTATTACCATCGTTCCAAACCTGAACATTTTATAAACAATAAAAATGGCTGAGCTTCCGAGGAGGAGGAGGAGCAACAACAGAGGATAAAGTCTTGTGCCGAGTATAAAAAGACGGACTGAAAATACAGGAGCTGCTTCATGGGGTACAGAAGTGATGGCGACTGGTTAGTGAGTTTCCGTCATGGGAAAAATTTAGCCAAAATCGAAATGAACGCAAATAAAGTTTAATAAAATGGCTTTGGTGTGGAACACAAGCCCAAAATTTACTGTTGTCCAAAAAAAAAACCAGGTTCTGCACAACAACCTTAACTCAGGACAGGATGGGGTCACCATTCGAGTCGGATTCCTCTCAAGGTTTCTGAAGACCCCAAATCAGAAAAAAATTGGGACGGCATGGAAAATGCATATGAAATTGACTGACACTAATCTCAAAATAACCCCTGAAACACTAAATCGCTCGGAATCCTCGGTGCCAAAACGTCTTTTAAGTGTGGTGAGAGTGAATGGAAACATTACAAAGTGGTAAATGCTTTACCGTCCCAACTTTTTTTTGGAATGTGTTGCAGGCTTGGAATGCAGGAATGGATTTTACATTTACAGCATGTAGCAGACGCCCTTATCCAGAGCAACTTGTACAATCTTACAACCCAAGCAATTGTGGGTCAAGGGTCTTGCTCAAGGACCCGACAGTGGCAGCTTGGCAGAGGTAGGATTTGAACCTTGGACCTTCTGGTCCATAGTCCAGTACCTTAACCGCTAGGCTACCACAGAAATGAAGTTGACCAAAAAAAACATGAAATATCTCCAGTTCATACTGTCTGCAATGAAAAAGTCATGTTTTTTTAATGCATTTTCCATACTGTGCCAACTTTTTCTGATTTGAAATGTAGTTGCCTGCTTCCGGCTCATTTGCGGTCTTAGCTGAACACTTTCAAAGCTGCTTTCCATCAGTATCTATTGTTAAAAGCATTATACAAATACAGTTTAATTGAATTTAATGTCATACGCATGTTCCGTGGTCTATCAGATCTAATGGAATTAGATCTAAATCCACATTAAGCTCTGACTTGTTAGAACTTGCAACATGACTTGAACGCTCCTCAACAGAGGAGGCCTATGAAGTTGTAAGTTATTAAGTTCCCCTAATAAATGCGATGGCACAGCAGTTAAGGTGCTCGGCTGATTACCAGAAGGTCCAGGGTTCAATCCCACCTCTGCCAAGCCACCAATGAGTCCTTGAGCAAGGTCTAAGTGTAATTACAAGCAGTTCAAATCTTATCAATATACAATCCAGATTCAACAGGTGTGAAAATATCAAGTAGAAGCCGTCAGGAGACATTTCAGTAACATGACTGACAAATAGTAGTGCTGGGCGATATGACCTCAAATCAATATCGCGATTAGTTTAACATTTTACCTCGGTTACAATTAATGAAAGCGGATTTGGGTCTTTTTTGTTTGTTTCTTGTTCATGTTTTTGCTCTCATAGCTAACTGACAGGGTTTGTACCATAAATAGCTCTCACTCATTCAAGATCTTCGCTGTGTTTATCATCTCTTTCTTTATTTTTTCATCTGCAGTACAGTATTCTTAGTGCAAATAAACCTCCATGGGTCCTTAAAAGGTTAGTAATGACAGCCAACACAAAGGGAAACAGGAACTGAATCCAGTGCCTGGAGTTCACCAATAGAGTAAGTGCTTTGCTTTTACTTTTCACTTTCAATCCATCACTAAATTACACAAGATCTTTCAACACTATTATAAATAAGCTTTGTGTTAATGATTTTGGGTAGCTGTAGGTTAATGTAAGTCTTAATTAAGGCATTACCTTCCGGTTGGCATTCAGGTTGGCAGCAGGAATCTGGAGAGTGACTCTGTACTCCGTTTTCTTGTCCAGCTCCTCGGCGATGAAGCTGGCCTCCTGCACCAGCAGGTTGGCCTTCACGATCTGTTCCCGAAGCTTCCTCAAACTCCGGGTCAGCATGGCCTCTCTGGAAGCACATTCATTGCAGCAGCGTCAGTAGTCAGGAGAACACTGGGATGAACTGGACATGAATGGAAGCGATGGCAAGGGGCAAACGCAGCGGAACAGACAAAGTAACTTTGGGTTAGATATGCGTTTAACGTGTCAGGGCGGTAGTGCTGAGCGGCGGCCCGACCTTTCCTCACTCCACTGGCGCAGGCGGCTTTGGGCGCTGGGAACGGAGGACGTGACTCCTCCCACGCTGAGTCTCTCCATGCTGCGGTACTGCTGCTGGCTTTGCATGCTCTGCCTTTCAGGGGTGAGCCGTCTGCGCAGCTGCTGCAGCTCCTGCTCGTACATCTGCCGCTGGCGCTCCAGGGCGGAGCGCTTCTCCTCCTCGTGCTGCCGCTCCAGACTCTGCAGCACCGCCTGCATGGGGTCTGACACGCGCGCACACACACACACACACACACACACACACACACACGTATATGTGTATATATACAAATCAGGCTGACCAATCAGAGCTCAGTTGTCAGACAGGTCAGTTCATCGAGAGCTTATAGGACAACAATTGTGCTGCTTACATTTCTAAGAAATTCAATTACATTTTATTACCCGTGCCACCAAATCGCACCAAAACGGTCTCGGGGGTTAGTGCTGCATTTGTGGTGGTTTCTTACATTAAAATAAACATTTGTGCCATTTTCATTCTTAAAGTGGTTGACCAGTACGGGCCGATGCCGATGTTTAGAGAGCAGGGTGACTGATGAACGATATATAATGGCGATATCACTTTTTTGGGCAACTGATGAAACTAATAATACTAAATGACACACAAACTTGCTGAACCTAACTGAACGTTCATTTACTTTTGACACGCACTTTTTGCAGTCTGTCTTTTTACAAACAGTTTTGCTGCACTTAAAAACATTTATTACCAGATAACAGCAGAACGTTGTTTCTGGGGGAAAAATGTGTAAAACTTAAACAAAAAAGAAGCAACGTTAGAGTAGCGCTCATGGTAGCAGCATCTTTTTTTTTTTTTTTGTCCCAGTTCCAGGTAATAGCAGTTAGTTATAATGCTGGAAACAAAAGGTTTCATCTTCTCTTAAACGGCCCAGCCCTCACTGGATCTCGGCATCACTCTGTTCTTGGTCACTCGGTCCCAATATATGAGCTGCAATGCAGGAAAATAAAGTTTCTCTGCATTTTCTCCACTATTTACAAATATCGACCGACATGATCATCTCAAAATGGCTATAATCGACCCGATTAAATCGGTCTATCACTAGTTAGAGCGCCATAAAGCCCCACATAAGAGATGAGGTTTAATTTCGTGAAAAGGAGCACAAACAGAAAGCAGCACTACAACAGAAGTATTTAAATTCCATTTTTGACAACAGTAGTATCAAGTTCTGCTTTTGATCACAGATTTCTCCTCGGGAAAGACCTTCTGCTGTAACGCGAGTCTGTTTATGATCCCTCTGTATAGATGACTCTGTGGTTGGGGTATTTCTCTCTTATTTCCAGAAACTGACTGTGGCAGGCGGGGGTCAATAGGATCGATGGCCTCTAGGGACATTAAACTGTTCATCTCTAATATGGATTTTTCTCATGAAACCATGGCACTCTGTTAATAAAGCAGGGTCTGTGCTGCTCCCTCGGACTCACCGTTACTCCCCAGCGCCTTCATCATGACCTCGGTCTGTGCAAACTCGTAGCTGAAGCTGACCTCGCTCGACACCTCACTGGCCGTGTCTCCGTCTGCATCCAGCTGCTCACTGCTGTTGCTGCTCTTCATGTTCACCCCCTCTACCTCCTCGTCCTCGGTTGCGGGCCGAACTCGCCGCTTTGGTAGGTTTATCCTGTGGGACACGTGCAGCGGTTCCATCAACAGACACACAAATAGACTGAAACACTGAACTGAACCTTTTTAGTTCTGCGTCTAGACAGATTAAATCTGCAGAGCAAACTCCCCAAACGAAGGGCGGCTCGGATCAGCCAACATTTGGGCCTTATTCAGAGTCCTACCCTTATGAAGCTGAGAAAGATCATTCAGGTCCTTGAAATATTAATGCAACTTTTACAAGTTGGAAAAAAGGTGCAGTACTGTCCAAAAGTCTTAGGTCACCAATAGATCTGTTAATGATCGCACCCAAATACTTCAAACTTGCATTCATCAGTCCATAATCCTCTTTTCCACTGACCTTTGTCCCAATCTTGTGAGCTTTAGCCTACTTTAACCTTTTCATCCCGTCCAAAAAGCATTCCTGATCAAGCACTCACTAAATACTTCCCCCTGCACCCTATAGAAGCTGTTTTATTGTTTAAATACTGCATTATAAACGGTCATTATACCATTACACAAATCCAACAATGGCCTAAGACTTTCGCGCAGTACCGTACATCATGTACAAGTTTTTTGCAAGCAAGCAAATAACTTAAATCTCAGTCGGAGGTTTTGTCTCTGGTGCCGAGATCTACCTGAAAAAGTGGTTGTTGCCCCAAAGGATGCGATCGCCATGCTGCAGCTGCTGCTGGCTCGTGACTGGAGAGCCGTTCACGCACGTCCTGCGAAAACAGACATTGGGCTCAGTCGAAATCCACAAACATTACAGATCAGAGTCATAATGTTTACAGACGAGTGGAAGACCGCTCTGCAACCAAAACATTCAAACCAGCTGGACTCTGTTTAAGTCAATGTTTCAAAATAACACCCGCATGAATTCCCAGACTCAGAGTCTTCCAGCAGGACACGACCCGGAGTATCTCACTTCCTCGGGGTATCCTGGTGACATCATTTCCTCAGGTAAACACTTACATACATGCATGGGACTGTCCATGTGTTGAAAATAAATTGAAAATAATTGAAAATAAAATCCATTTAAGCTTAATACCAGACAAGCTTAATACCAGATTGTCTATCTGAAATAAAAACATGGTTCACCTCTAACTTCTTAAAACTCAATAGTGATAAAACTGAAATATTGCTCTGCGGTTCCAAATCCACACTATCTAAAGTTGACAGTTTCTCCATTCCGATTGACAGCTCCTTAGTTTCTCCCTCACCTCAGGTTAAGAGTCTGGGTGTCATCCTTGACAGCTCTTTATCTTTTCACTCTCACATCAGTAATCTAACACGGTCTGCATATTTTTCATCTCCGCAACATCAATCGTCTACGCTCCTCACTTACCCCCCATACTGCATCTATTCTTGTTCATAGTCTTTGTCACCTCCCGTATTATTATTGTAATTCTCTCCTCTTCGGCCTTCCTCAAAAATCCATCCATAAGCTTCAGCTGGTTCAGAATGCGGCTGCTGGTATTATTTCTAAAACTCCTTCCTTTCATCACATTACACCTGTCCTTCAACAACTTCATTGGCTTCCTGTTAAATATAGAATCAATTTCAAAATTCTTCTCTATACATTCAAGGCTATCCATAATCTTGCTCCCCCATATCTGTCAAATCTTATTAATATAGCAACTTCCTCTCGCACGCTTAGATCCTCCTCTTCCACTCATCTCTCTTTGCCTTCTGCTCGTCTGAGTACCATGGGGGGCAGAGCTTTCAGCCGCTCTGCTCCCAAACTCTGGAACTCCCTCCCTCCCGACATCCGTAATATCGAGTCTCTTCCTGTTTTTAAATCTAGACTCAAAACTCACCTGTTCAAAATAGCCTATTCTCTGTAATGTTTGTATTGTTGGTGTTTCTTGTATGTTTTGCTTTATCTATATTCTGTAAAGTGTCCTTGAGTGTCGTGAAAGGCGCTTATAAATAAAATGTATTATTATTATTATTATTATTATTATTATTATTAAAACAGAGCAATAATTCCACAAAAAGGAGGAATGTACTGTACACGACTACACTACCCAGAATCCATCGCTCCTTCCACATCTTCCTAGCTCGTGGCATCACCTCTGTTTACGTTCTGGCTTCCTGAGTTCAGCCGTTTAGTTTCTGTGCGGTTCGCGCCGATTGATTTCCCTCTTCCTCCTCGCTGTGTTTTGGAGTTTGTGGACTGTATCTCCAGGTCTTAGTTTCGTTATTGCAGCCAGTTCTTCAGTTTTTTCAGTTTCTTAATACAGCTCTGCTCTGTACCGGCTTCTAGTGTTCATCTCCCGCTTTCTTCCCAAAGCACGCGACCACTTCAGAGAGGTGAACTGACCTACCGCGCTGACACACAACTTCAAACTGCACCGGTTTTTAACTTTGTACTTATTTAAACGAAGCTCAACGTACTGAGCACACAGGTTCGCATCTTTGACACTTCGTTAGTCGAAGGTTCGTACCAAGGGCGCTCGCTGTATATCAAAGAGGAGACATCGAAAGTTTAATTCTACCTAATCCCAAACTTACGACTGTCCAAAAGAGCAGCTTTAGATCATAATCAGACTGTAGCATCGCCTAAATGATGAATTACCTGGAATTCCTGTACGGGCTGAGGAACACGGCTCCCTCGGGGGTAATGTTGATCACGCAGTGCTCAGCCTGGATGCCCATGCCGCACAGCTGGATGTCCTGCGAGTCTGCTGACCCGACCATGGTGTGCTCCTGCAAAACAATCCCCCAGGTCCTCACGCGCTACTCTACTTTAATCAGCTGGGCGTGGCGTGTTAGCGTATCTGTGCTGTACCTTTAGGTAATAAACCAGCAGCTCATTGAGGGCGGGGTCGGCATTGAGGTTAACTAGGAAACACTTGTCCTCTCCCACGCGGATCCCTGACGACTGCAACGAGATGCCCAGACTCTCCAGCTGCTTCTGTCTCTCCTGTACACACACACACACACAAAGTCAGCTTCACCTTGGACACGCCCCATGCCTGTGTCAGCAGTCCCCTCCGAATGCTGACCCTTCCTCCCCAGGGTCAGTATGTGCTATTCCCTAATGGCGGTGGCCTCTCAGGATAACGCACGAATAGTTTGACTGATGTATCGGAGTTCAAGGGGTTGACCCGGCCTTTCATCTGATCTCATTCCTATCAGGCATCTGGACAAACATCTGATCCATGAAGGCCTTGGTGGCACGAAAGAGGGACTACACTTTATTAGGTACACCTTTTCAAATATCTAATCAGCCAAGCACATGGCAGCATCTTGGCACAGTTGGGCATACGTGCATGATCGAGACGTGCTGCTGAATCAAACCAAGCATCAGAATGGGGAAGAAAGGTAATTTATGTGACTCTGAACGTGGCATTGTTGTTGGTCTGAGTATTTCAGAAACTATTGACCTACTGGGATTTTCACAAACAACGCCATCTCTAGGATTTACAGAGAATCGTCCGAAAAAGAGAAAACACCCAGATGGGCTACAGCATCAGAGGACCACGAGTGCTGCTCCTGTCAGCTAACAGCAGGTAACTCGAGATACAATTCACAGGGGCTCACCAAAATTGGGCAATAGAAGATCACCTGAGACCTCAGACTGTACCTATGCAATCAGCTATAATGCTTCATGACAGCTGGCACATGGGCTCTTTGATACAGAGCTATAGAAGCTGTATGTTACATCGAATTTATGCTTCTTGACAATTTTTACCAGGTAATTAGACGTCCATGAACTCTCCATCTACACATCATGACAATGGACACCCCTTGTGCATTGCTTTATGAATTACGATCCCTGACGTGGGCACTCTTCAAATGACCTGTGCTATCTCTTCAGTCTTCCGCAGCTTCTCCTCCCAGGTCACCGTCATCTCCTGGATCAGCTTCTCAGACTCCTCCAGCCTCTCCTTCAGCTCTGGAGCTTTCATGGACTGAGAAACACACACACACACACACACACACACACACACAGTGTAACCATAACGATGTTCATAAGCAACCTAAGTTGAGGGCACGCTGACGCACGTTTTTCCAAGAAGCATCGGCGCTCTAAGGCTGGCACTGTAATTTGGAACCTTCCAAAAATGCCAGGGAAGGAAGGCTTGTCGAATTTTCCAACAGGAACGAGTTTTGTTATGTTTGTCCAGGTTGCCATGCTCCAGAATGAACCTATTGGGAGTTTGTTTGTCCAAGGTGTTAAAAAGTCTCATTTGCTCAAGATGTGATCATTGTACGCATTATATGCATCCATATAGGAATATCGGAGGCTAGCACTGATCTGTGTGCACAGTGAGGCGATAAAATGATTAACCCTGAGTGATTTGAAACAACCAAAAACGTTTCATTTTGAATGGCCTTAGTCTTAGCTGCTGTAAACACACCCCGCTGTGTCCTAAGCCTCTTTCTAATTCTCTAATTTAATGCCATTAAGCCCAAAACACATGAAGTCCAGAATAAGCAGATCTGACAACAGTGTTTGATTCTGCTAGCTGCTTCCACGACAGCCCGAGAAAAGCAACTGAAATCAGAGTAAAGGTTTACATGAGCTGAGAAATCTGATTACTGAGTAAAATCCATTTCTAAACCTTAATCAGACCGAAGGAATCAGACTACGCTGTTTACATGAGCCCTTGAATAATCAGCTAATCAGAAAATCTATTGCAATCGGATTACTAAGCGCATGTGGACACACTCTTGACAGGTCAGTCCTGTCGGCCATGCTTTTTAGGAACTGCAGTTCGAATGAGGAATTCTGGACGCACTACTCAGTTCAATTTTCCGTACCTCTGCTTGTGTGAGCTGGTCTCTAAGCTTCTCCACCTCCTCCCTCAGCTCTCGGATGATTCTGGCGTTGGGGTCCTCGTTCACGACGGCGTGGTTGACGATGCTCTTGGCCCGGTCCGCGTACCGCAGCGTGGAGAGCGTCTCGTCATAGTTATCGGCAGCCGGACTCACCGTGGCCACCATGGCCGTCCGGCTGTTCCCGCCCAAGCTGTCCTGTGGGAAAAGGAAACCGGAGCATACTTGCAGCTTTAGAGGAACCAATGATCCATAGGTGTAGTTTCAGGAGGGGATGGGGGGCAGGCATGTCCCCATCAACGTTTGGAGGGGGATAAAATGTCCCCCTAAGAACTGCTGACAGCATTCTTGTGATGAATGCTTTTTCTCCTGGCTGTTATTATCATAATTGTTATTAAATGCTATTTTTGGAGGGAGGAAGCCAGAGTTGCCTTTTCACATGCAGGTTTGTGTTCATTGATAACTACAATGCATTAATAAGCATATGCTTAGTATAGAGTTCGTTTGGTTTATCCTAGGACAGACGCAATCTGAAACCAAGCAGAAAGTAAATGCGACGTGATGGCGTCATCAGGCCAAAAGTATGCACACACCCCTTCTGATTGCAGTTATCTCATAACACACTCTCATCCAGAACAGGCCTCAAAATGTGCAGTCAGTTGGAGGTGCAACAGTGCAAATACTCTCAATCTGCAAGTATTCATTACCTGTTACGTTACAGACTAATGCTGTCATAAAACTAAGAAAACAAGTCCATGGTTACTTAAGTGCATGTACAATAAATACTAGGAGCAAAGACAGTCTACAATAACACACAAATAAAGAGCTTGTTCAGCAAAGGTGAGGAGAATAAAAGAGGCATTATCCTAGGTATTGTTTGAACAGGTAAGTCTTCAGCCTTCTACCACAAACAGGTTCAGAACCTCCACAGACTACTGGCAGCACTAGAATGGGTTACACTGAACACCTGAGTGACTCTTCATGGTGATTTCTGGTGACATTCAGCATGAAACTTACTGGCTGCCTGACTGCACTTGCGGTGAAAGGAACACTGTGTATAGTCAAATCTTTCCCCTAATATCATCAGCAGGGGGACTGGTACGTGTGTCAAACAGGAAGAGGGAAGAGGAAAATGGGAAACTGAAATATTTTCCTGATGTGTCAGATGCTCCGGCGTTACCTTGAGCAGCCATGTGAGCACGGAGTCTCTGTAAGGCACAAACTTGCTCTTGTTCTTCCCTGCACCCTGGTCGGCGAGAGCAGAGATGACCAGCCCCAGTGTGGTTAGAGACCTGCCCAGAAATACACAGTGAAATATAGGCAGAACAGCCACACACATTGCCTTTCATGGACTTCTTAACCACTCGGCATGAGGAGCCTGACATTTTCACAAGCCTGATTTTCCAGAAATGAATCCACATCACAAAAGAGCAGCCCAAGAATAACCACAACCAAACACATGATCCACTCGACGTACAAACAGATGTAGTTTGTACTGTGTGAGGGGAGTAATAACTGAAAAATAAAGGAATGAGAGGAATCTGATCCTGACAAACAAAAGCACAAGTCAACAATGAATTTGAATGGCTAGGCACTGCAGGGACATTACTCTGAGGTCATTGAAAATCTGACTGATTTGCCAAGATGCTGAAACTTGGTCGTGATTGGATCCTCCAGCTTGACAATGGGGCAGCAAAACTGTTCATGAATGCTATGATTTTACCACTTATTGCCAAACAAGCTGGATGCAGACATGTACGAAAAATCTTAAACCGACTGAGATGGTACATAAACAAGATTTAGATAAGAAGTCAAATCAGCATCACTGCAACATTTTCGCCAAGTATGGTCTGGGAAAATCTGATCACATTTCTGGTATTGGTACACAAACTTTTAAATATTTTTGCGTCTCCAGTGCTAGAAGAATCTAAAGTTACACTTCGGTCGACCAAGTCCACTACAGGAAGTGATTGCATCATAGTGTTAATGAAAAGGGTTTCTTCTCTCTTCCAACTGATCTAAGAGGGCTTACAACTGTTGGGTTTATTCCCCTAAAAAATGAAAATGAGGTTATTGGAAACATTCGTCAGTATAACATATTATTCAATTACATGTTGTAACTAAGTGCTGTGTTTTTTTACCTGTCTGTCTGAAACGGTGTTCCTTTTAAATAACATCAACCTGCCTGTATTCTCTATTGGACTGAGATCTGGTTCTGTGGAGCCTCATTATCATGTTAAATCAGACATGATCTGAGCTTTGTTTTTAGAGAGGGTTATCCTGCTGGAAGTAGATATCAGAAGATGGTGCACTGTGCTCATAAAGGGGCGCACATGCTCAGCAACAACACTCAGGGAGGCTGTGGGGTTTAAACCATGCTCAGCTGGTATTAAGGGCCCAAAGTGTGCCAAGAAAATAGAACACCATCACACCACCGGCAGCCTGAAGCTTTCATTTTTATTTGTTTGTTTACCCCAAATTCTGACAAAAATCGAGACTCGGAGCAGAAAACGTTTTTCCCAGTCTTCTACTGACAAATTTGAGAGCCTGTGTGAATTGTAGCCGCAGTGCTCTGTTCTCAGTGACACCCGGTGTGGACTTCTGCTCCTGTAGCCCATCTGCTTCAAGGTTTGACATGTTCAGAGATGCTCTTCGGCATACCTCGGTTGTAACGAGTGCTTATGAGTTACCATTTAATCAGCCTGAAACGGTTTGCACTCTCCTCTGACCTCAACAATAACCATGTCACGTTCAAAGTCACTTAAATCACTGTTCTTCCCCATTCTGATGCTCAGTTTGAACTTTAGAAGCTCGACTTGATCATGTCCACATGTCTAAATGCAGAGCTCCTGCCATGTGATTGGCTGATTAGATATTTGCTCTAATACGCAGTCAAACATGTGTACCTAATAAAGTGGCCGGCGAGAGTATAACGTTACCATAACGTAGTCCCAGCGGATTTCAGGACTCTTAACAATTCCTCATAAGATTTTTATTTTAATAACGCATCCAATGAAGCAATATGAACAAGTGAGACCACATTGACAAGTGCAACTAAAATCCGATACATATCTGATCTGAGGTGTGTGTGTAGAGAAAAGTAGTGGGCGTGTACTTGTTAATGTTGCTGCCTTCCTTGAGCCTCTCGCCGGCCGCGCCCGTCTTGGCCGCTCGCTCACTTCCGGCCAGATCGACCAAACTCAGCTTGCTCACTTTCTCCCCACTGGTCTGGAGAGAGAAAGAGAAAGGAGGGTGGACTCAGAGGAATTTTGACTTGTATGCATTTTCGTGCTTCCCTTGTTTGTGCATCCGTGTGAGAGATTATAATGCTGAAATTGTGCTGAACTACCCAAGTGCGAATGAATTAAGGTTACTGGGGTCATGGCAACAAGAACACAAGCGTCCTTTGTTCCTGCGTGCAGTACGAAGTGCAGACAGACCAGCTCAGATCTTAACTAAAAGCTCCCTCATTATCATCAGTGGCAGAGAGTAGGAAGCTCTGAGGGCAGAGATTACAGTGCAGAAACATGATTCAGAAGGCCACACCTGCTCACACTCAGAACATTTGCATTGGAAAGTACCACGTAACCTGCCCTTGTTACTACACTGGCGCTGGGTTTGTTTGCTCTTTAACGCCATGTTAGAGTCTGTGGCCTAAACATGGCAGGAGCATGGTTGTAGGTAGTAGGTACTTGACAGCACAGACACAGAAACAGGCCTTTTCACACCAAGTCCAGTTTCTGAAAATAACGTGTATATTAAGGACGTCCTTCGCGATGCTGCGTCAAATGTTTAACCGGAGCCTGTTCTGATTTCTGCCTTAGAATCAGGCTGACCAATCAGAGCTCGGTTGCCGGGCAGAACAGCTCATGGAGAGCTTATAGGACGAGCAACAGGCTTCCTCTAAAAACATGGATCTGGTGGAATAGAACTGAAAGCTGGAGAATGATGGTGATAAAGCTCCCAGGGACTGGATGGAAGCGTCTGATTATTTATCTAAGCGCATTCTGATCTGTTCATGATACAAAAACAAACTATCGCAACACTGGAAGGTCAACACTGAGGTTCCCATGGGCTCTAAATGGCAGGACTGCAGCTGTACAGAGAGCCACATCTGCATTTGACTGAGGTGCACCTGTTGAGTTACAGCTGAATTATTGATGCGGAAGGCAATCGAGCTCGGTCAGGTCATAACAAATGGGACACTGTGACCCGAGATCAGCTGACCCCTGGGGTTTACGGACTTTCTTGCATCTGCAGCTTTTCCGCTCTCTAGGCTCAACGTCACAGGCAGCTATACAGAGAGGGCTTCTCGTGAGGGGGCAGAAGTGGAAAACAAAATCGCCTAACAATGCCCTCTTATCAAATGATTAGGTGATGCTATGGCCAGAGTCCAGCACAACAGGCAAAGCAGGATCTGAACCCTCAAGCTTCTGGTCCACAGTCCAGGACCTTAACCACTAGACTACCACAGTCCCTGATGCTGCCCACAGGATGCTGGCACACCAGCGCGATCATGTGGCCTTACCCCAGACTGCAGGTCTCTGAGTGTGTGGGTCAGGATGATCTTGAAGACGGCGTGGGAGCGACTGCTCTCCTCGTTCATGTTGGTGGCAGCCACGGTGCGAGATTTATTGCCCTCTGACATTAAGGACTCGATGTCCTTCAGAGAAACAGAGGGAGAATAAAGAGATTAAGAGATCACTTCCTCTGATACCGATTCACTAGTATCTACCCATGTCTTGATAAGATTTGGATCGATAAAGCCACAGCACTGATGTCAGTTAACGTCATTACTTAGAGACGTTCAAATTACAATGAATTATAATTAACAATTGATTGTGACAACGCCAAAAATGGTTCATAGACCATCACAAAAACACAAACTGATTTCTAAGTACAGTTGTACCTCGGTTCTTGATGTTTTTCGTCATTTCTCGGTACGCGAGTCGAGCCGCGCGACTCGTTTCAGCCGAAACTCAGTTTCATAATAGCGTTTGTTACATATTATAAATAAGTCTATTCTCAAAAGGTTATGCCAACCAAAAGGTGCCCCGAGTTCACCAATAGGGTGGTTTTTTTTTTTTTTTACTTCTCACTTTCAATAACACTATTATAAAATAAGCTTTGTGTTAATGATTTTGGGTAACTGTAGGCTAACGTAAGTGTTAATGTGTGATATTAAACTCCACAGTTCATGATATGTAGCTTATGATGGATTTGTTGGACATATCCCCATCATAAATCAGGAGCTCCTGTACAGTACAGCTCCATTAATGCTGATAATGCCTCATACAGGGGGATTTTCTGGGGTCTGGAACCCATTCATTCAGTTTACATTTGCTTCGGTTCTCGACAAGCCTCCTGGAACGAATTAATGAGGAGAACCGAGGTACCACTGTAGTCAAACCGGCCCATCTGACTGAAAAACAATCAAAAACACAGAGATGATATTATTTCCTCTTTCTGATAGCTGACGTGAACACTACCTGAAGCTTAGGAGCCATTCACACACAAAACAGAGAGAACATTTCCAGACTTTACCTTGTAGCTAGTCACGGCGAGCCGAGACAGTCCGTCTACGTACGGTCCTAACACTTTGTGTTCTCGTACCCTCAGAGCCTGACGACTCCTGTAGAGAAATATCGACATCAACACGAACGTTCACCCGACTGCTCTTCAGACAGATTACCGATTCGGTTACCACACACCAGACATCTCGATCCTCACCCTTTGGGGTCGAGCAGGTCTCGAACTTTCTCGTTGTAGATCTCCATATAGGAGACCTCCACTGTGAAGCTCTCCCCCTCCCTCTGATGCTGCACCGTCCGCTCAAACAGCGAGCTGCACAGCCGCGGGATCAGACCGGGCTGATCCGCAGAACCCATCATGGTGTACGACTTGCCAGAGCCTACGTCACGAAGACAAGGCGTATAATGAGTCCGAACAGAGGTGTGTACGCTTAGACAAAACGCCGTCACTGCTGGAGAGGTGTGTGTGTGTGTGTGTGAGGAAGGTTTCTCACCGGTCTGGCCGTACGCAAAGATGCAGGCATTGTATCCCTGGAAGGCGTTGTGCAAGAGACTCTCGCCAAGGCACTGGAACACTACATCCTGACCTGCAACGGGGTTTCAAAATGACACTGCTTTATAAGCTCGTGTACATCAGAGATGCTCATCAATAAAGGTTCGCTCATAACATAGCAGGTTCCAGCAGTGACCTACATTCTGAAGCTTAGATATCAGTTATGCTCAGAAACCGGCATACTTTATGAGTTTAATGGACTAATGCGAGTGAAGGTTGAACGACGCATTTAAGAAACGCTACGATAGTGCCCTGGCCAGGGTGTACCTCTGCCTGTGTCCAATGACAATATGACAACATAATTTCTGAAGGAAGAAAATACACATTTTAAATGGTGTAAACTATAATCTCCGCTCCAGTAGTCAAGTCAAGTCAAGTCAAGTCAGATTTATTTATATAGCGCTTTTTACAATGGAGCATTGTCTCAAAGCAACTTTACAGGTTTAGATTATCTCCTAATAACTACGTCCAATCTCAAATTGAGCAAGCCTAGGGCGACAGTGGCAAGGAAAAACTCCCCAGTTCTAGGAAGAAACCTTGGGAGGACCAAGACTCAAAAAGGGACCCAACCTCCTTGGGCGGCGTAGATGATAAATCTAAGAGCGAACTAAAGTCATGGAGTCAAAGTTTGAATAGAATGTGAAGTATGCACATCGACATTAAGTGGCCGGGGTATGATGATAAATCTAAGAGCGAAAACTAAAGTCATGGAGTCATGGTCGAATAAAATGTGAATTATGCACAGTGAGCTCCATCAGATGTACACATCATGTGTGGGGCCGGAACTGCCGGAACACAGCTCGGAGAGAAAACAGAAAATGTAATTAGTTATTGATTAAAGAGCACAGTGTCTATTAACAATCACTGATGCCATGTCAATCACTGATGCCAAGTGTCAAGCATGAGACCCCGGCAGCATTAGCTATAGCAGCATAGCTAGAAAGCTAGAAAGAGGAGAACTGGAAGGAAACACAGCCAAGAGGGATCACATGAGACATTGGCAACCCCACGAGCGGCAGAAGACGCAACCCAACGTCTCTTGATCACCATAAGACTCTTTTATGACTATGAACCCCCAGCTCTGCCCTTATTCTAAGGCAAGGTTGCATGAGTCAAGATCACGAGGACCCAAGCCTAGTTCAGCCAGACCGCCCACCCGACACTCCCGGCAAGCGGACAAGGCAGGCAGGCCAGACATGACTTCAGACTCCGGCCTCAGCAACCCAAACCATGCAACCTGGTCTAAATCTAGTCAAAAGCCTGCGTAAATAAGTATGTCTTTAGCCTAGACTTAAAACTTTGGAGGGTGTCTGATTCTCGAACGAAAGTGGGAAGTTTATTCCATAGTTGGGGGGCCATGTATGAGAAAGCCTTTCCCCCTGCTGTGACATTTTTAATTCTAGGAACTAAAAGAAGTAAGTAGATGTCTCAGTACAGTGTTTTGACTCAATTTATCCACTGACCTATCAATGTGATGCGATGTATTAAGACCATGTTTGTATTCTGTGAACTATGTGGAATATCACAATAAGGACTGTATCACAAACAAAATGACCTAAATAAAATAACCAACACTATTGTGTTGTAAAAACGTCCCAAAAACAATAACCAAAGCTCTATAACCCTGTTCAAATGGAAGCATAAGCTAGGCTTTAGGCTTGTCTGGCTTTTCTTGACTGCAGAAAATCAATCGTGGATTAAGGGCCGTGCTCAAGGACCCAACAGTGGCAGCTTGGCAGGGGTGGGATGTGAACCCTGGACCTTCTGGTCCATGGTTCAGTAAATATACATGAATAAATAAATAGATATTCCATTGTGTCAATAATTCGGCCGATAAATCAAGTCAAAACACCGCACAGACATCTACAGGAGCGGAGACTGTAGTTGACATTTAAAACGTGCATCTTCTTCCTTCAAAAATTGCTATTGTCCAAATGGAAGCATAAGCCAGGCTTTAGGCTTGCATGGCCTTTCTTGACTGCAGAAAATCAATCCGTGACGCCTCATTATTTGTGCTGACATTGCTTCCAGGAACTCGTAGCGAGTGCTGCGGCTGAATTCCAGCTGATGAAGCGTGTGGGGTGTAGAGCCTCAGAGCCAGGCTGGATTTAATCTCTGACTCTTCAGACTCTGCATTCATCGAGCATGTCTGTAGGACTAATAGGTCGTTAGGCTCACATCTTCAGCCAGAAACAATTAGCAAAGCATCTGGTACGAGACTTGGCTTCTGGACTACGCTTTATATGAGAGGAAAACTGTTTGAATACGATTTTTGCCCAGATATTCCATCAGAGGAAGGAAAAGGGAAGATCAAAAATGAGTACTGCTAACTCACCTGCATATTTTTCCTTTTCGGATTCATCCATGGACCAGAAACAGTAGTCATACGCAAACACCTGGGGGCCAGAAAGCAACTAGTAAAGACAAAGCTCTCTGTTTACCTGCATGTACTGCATTTATAATTTGTAATTGCTAAAACTGTAGTTAAAGGACTTCATTACCTTGGGTTGACTCCTGTCGAGGGGTTCACATGTCAGTGGGGGAAAAAAAATAAAGATAAAAAAATGAGATTGCTCACTTAATGCAGAATTATCATGCAGGCATCAGAAAAACAAACAAACAAACCAAAAAATAAGGTGAAGATTTTGATATGAACTCACAGCGTATTACGATACTTTTTTGTTCATATCAGTATAAATTAGAGAGCAGCACAGTGCTTTTACGAACGATAATTAAGCAAACAGTTTGTGTGTGTACGGAGCTCAGCCTCTCACCGGTTTGTTTACAAGACCATTGTCGATGCATGACCACGATGAGGAAGTGTTCGATTTCAGTTTTATTCCGAGTGCTACTTAGTCAACTAAACAGTCTCTCTCTCTCTCTCTCTCTCTCTCTCTCCATATAGTGCATTACTAATGAGGGAGCAGGGATGCATTTCAGACACAGCCACGTCTTCAGTGTGGAAGCTCTGAGTGTGCTGTTTATGCAATACATGCATAGAAAAAAACAAAAACTTTCAGAAAAAGGAATTTAATAAGACGTTTAAAACAGAAAACAAAGTTAGCGCCTTAGCTAGAGCACAGAGCCATGTACAAGCCACAGGCCCCTGCAGTAACTTGTAAAGCTGTAATTGCCCCTGCCATTTATAATTCTTAGACATATAGACAACTGGAATGGGCCAAAATCGGACTTGCAGAAAAACTGCAATCGGTGCATCTCTAGTATGAACGTATCATACATTTTGATGGCCAGCAGCTACAGACCTTTACGACATTTCATGAACTCTTGGGCTTTTAATTTGAATGGGCAAACGGAACGTGAAATGAAATAGCAGAAGTAAAAACAAACAAATCCATAAAAGAAAAATAAAACAGTAGAATAGTTAAAAACAAAATAACACAGATTGAAATAACACAGAAATACCCAAAAATGCAGATAAAATCCAAACAGATAAAACATCAGCAAAAAGCTAACCTGAAAATGTGTCTTAACCCTCATTTTAAAAAATATGTCAACATCGTCCAGAGCCCTCAGGTCATCAGGAAGAAAGGTTGGGGCTGTAATAAGAAAAGGCCGCCTTTCCAATCTTTTGCCGGGTGGTCGTTACGACCAGCATGTTCCTGTTAGCTGATCAGAGGGCCCTTGGTAGAACATTCCTAATAATAATGTCACTTGAGGTACTGGGGAGCCAATCCATGGAGGCTTTTAAAAACCAGTAAAAGAATCTTAAAATCTGAACATGGAGAGCAATTACACTCAAGGGAGTATAGTCAAGTTTAGACAGATTTTACAGTTGAAAGGAACATTCGCATTGAAACGCAAAACCCGTCGCACTCTGGCACCGATTAGTTCATAATCGGGTCGCATTTTGGCATTGCGATCTTAAAATAAAGGCATAACCGAGACCACAGGAAGCTACAGTAGGTCACGTGACTTAAGCTTTACACAGACAGGCTCTTCTTACTGAGAAAAATCCTACAGGAAACAAACAAACAAACAAACTTGTACTAAAACCGCCAACGTGGTATTCCAAGATGCTTCAACAATCAGACGTTACCCTACAGACGCACGAGTAAAACCAATAATAGTCCAGCGTCCTTATAATGGATTATTTTGCAATACGAGGAGAAAAAATGCATTATTAATGCTTTTCAAAGACGACATTAAAACGTGGCGGTGATGTTCATATTTTGAAACGGTTTCCATTTTTGGTGAGTGAAAAAGGTTCTCCTTGCCTTCCTGATCTGTTATTTCTGGTGTTTTGTGACATTTTATTGGTAGAGAAATTACTTTTCAGTTGCAAAGTTTTCCGTTTTTAGTTAATTAAAAAATAAATAAATAAATAAAATAAAATAATCAGGACGAAATCTTGTTGCCGGATCGGCCAGCCCTAATCTGAATCATGCATTCTGTGAACTCTCTGAACCGAAAAAGCACTTCATCAGCAACTACCCCGGCATGCACTAGGACCCAGAAACAGATTTCCTGTTTGCCAAAAAAAGAAAACCCAGAGTCCATGTCATCAGTTGTACTTTGCTCAGTGGACCTGAACACAAACAGATCATCACTCCGCACGGAGAAAGAGTCGGGAGTGCAGGGTAAATACAGCTTTAGAGCTCTGACTCAGAGCGGCGCCGTGTCTCGAGGAGAACTCTATGGCTTCACGTGGTACCCATGCACACAGTGACCTATATACACAATACAGGAACTGTGTGGGACAAAAATAAATTACACTCGCCTCTCAAAGCCTGCTGTTCAGGTGCAGAGCGTGAGCAGTGCAAACATGCCGAGTAACTCAAGGATTTTCAATCAGTCCGCGTGCCTTATGACTAACGACGAACCATTACAGTCGTGTTAGCTCTGCCTCCTGCACACAAAACGGACTTAAAGGGACAGCTCTGCTAAAAATTAAACAAACTCAGTTGCTTCATTACGGATGTTTATGTTTGATGCTCAAAGAAAATGAGCTCAAAATCTTCAGTGTTGTTATGGAACTACAAGACTACTGTAGCTGTCGATTTAGAAAAACCCTCGCTCATGTACTGTTTCTTGGACTGCACTAACTCCTGAGTTGTATTCCTGGACTGCCTCTAAATGCTGCTGTCATTTGTATTAAGTTTGTATAAAATCAGAATGAAAGCCTTTTGAAAAAAAGCACACGTACAGTGGGGCAAAAAAGTATTTGGTCAGCCACTGACTGTGCAAGTTCTCCTACTTAGAAAGATGAGAGAGGTCTGTAATTTTTAATGATAGCTACACTTCAACTATGAGAGACACAATGAGAAACATGGAGGAAAATAAGTATTTGGTCACCCGCAAACAAGCATTTCACAGACCTGTAACTTCTTTAAGAAGCTCTTCTGTCCTCCACTCGTTACCTGTATTAATGGCACCTGTTTGACCTCGTTATCTGTATAAAAGACACCAGTCCACAGATCATGAGAACGGTGAGCAAAAATCCCAGAACTACACGGAGGGACCTGATGAATGACCTGCAGAGAGCTCGGACCAAAGTAACAAAGGCTACCATCAGTAACCACTACGCCGAGAGGGACTCAGATCCTGCAGTGCCAGACGTGCCCCCGTGCTTAAACCAGTACATGCCCAGACCCATCTGAAGTTTGCCAGAGAGCATATGGATGATCCAGAAGAGGATTGGGAAAATGTCATGTGGTCAGATGAAACCAAAATAGAACTTTTTGGTAAAAACTCAACTAGATGAAGAAGAATGCTGAGTTGCATCCCAAGAACACCATACCTACTGTGAAGCATGGGGGTGGAAACATCATGCTTTGGGGCTGTTTTTCTGATCCGTGTTAAGGGAAGAACGAACGGGGCCATGTATCGTGAGATTTTAAGCCAAAACCTCCTTCCATCAGTGAGAGCATTGAAGATGGAACATGGCTGGATCTTCCAGCATGACAATGATCCCAAACACACCGCTCGGGCAACGAAGGAGTGGCTCCGTAAAAAGCATTTCAAGGTCCAGGAGTGACCTAGCCAGTCTCCAGACCTCAGCCCCATAGAACATTTGTGGAAGGAGTTGAAAGTCTGTGTTGCCCCAAAACATCACTGCTCTAGAGGAGATCTGCATGGAGGAATGGGCCAAAATACCAGCTACAGTGTGTGCCAACCTGGTGAAGACTTACAGGAAACGTTTGAACCTCTGTCATTTCCAACAAAGGTTATGTTACAAAGTATTGGGTGAACTTTTGTTATTGACCAAATACTTATTTTCCACCATAATTTACAATTAACTTCTTTAAAAATCCTCCTGGATTCTTTTTCTCATTTTCTCTCTCATAGTTGAAGTGTAGCTATGATGAAAATTACAGACCTCTCTTATCTTTCTAAGTAAGAGAACTTGCACAGTCAGTGGCTGACCAAATACTTTTTTGCCCACTGTATATTAACGCCATCCTTCACATCGAGACCAAAACTGACGGATCGCGATGCTGCATCAAACGTTTAATCGGAGCCTGTTCTAATTTCTGCGTTAAAATCAGGCTGACCAATCAGAGCTCGGTCATCAGGCAGAACAGCTCAAGCAACGGACTGCCTCTAGGGACTGGATGGAAGCGTTTGATTATTTATCTAAGTGCAGCTTCTAACTAGAGCTTCCTGCACTCATCTTCGCTCGTGTTTTTGCTTTTTTAAATTGACGATGTGAAAAAGACACGGCGAAATCTCCGACACATTAAGAGAAGGGAAATTACAGAAAGCAAAAGCAGGGAGTTTGAGTGAGACAAAAATCGCATCCATCATTTTCTTGCGTAAAAATCGGAAAAGCCCTTGAACCCCCTTACACTATGTATGACTCTTAATTCCTACCTGAAACTGCACAGTCAAATAGAAAGAGTTTCAAATAGCTCCTGCTGTAAGACATACAGTCAAGGGGGTAACGACGCATCGTCACACGATACAAAAATGATTGTGCATGATGTGCATTGTGGAGACGGGCACAATAGATCATTTCAGTATCGTCACATCGCAGAATGTACAATTTCTTTTTTTTTTTTTTTTTTTTACCATTTCCAAATGACATGGAGAAATCACAGACAGGAAAAGTACATCTAATTCCAATCTGGCAGCATAACATGTCCTGGACTTCCTAATTTTTTTTATAAAGCACAGAAAAAAATAGCATTGCAATGTCAGTTTTTTTATCGTGGAGACTAGTTATTTATTACGTCATCTAATGCAATTGCATTTTCTAAACACCAGAGGGTGCAATCATGCATTATGCTCCCATAAAGCATTTAAAACTCCTTAAATCTGACTTGACCATTTCCTTAGAAAATGTCTCAATGCCTCTTGGACTTTTTTAATTTACTGCATGAGCTATTTCTCTGCACCCAACTGTTCCAGAGACCTAAAGTCCTGAGGAAGCTTCGCAAATCTGGTTACATCATGAAAACGAGTGGAACTAATTGGGATCAATTTTTAAAGCTGTTTATTTAGCTTTCATTGATCTTTTTTCTTTTTTTTTTTAACGCACACTATAAAACCAATTAATTATTAATCCGTATGGTTTAATAATAGATGAGAGATAAATATATGAATTTGCCCTCCAGCCTGCAGGACTGCTATAAAACCATGTGCCATGTGAATAAACAAAATGCCATCTAGTCTGGCAGTCAGTCTTCTTTCTTCCACCTTATATTCCCTCTTTTCCTGTCGTCTGCCCTGGCAACCCGGGCCAATGACGCCTGACCTGGGTGGTAAGACCATAGATATACCTCGACACTGCATTGGCAGCTTTGGCTCATTGCAGCGATACACTGACGCGTCCGCCATATTGGTCCAGGCAAGTCTGGCTTGTAAACAAATAGAACTGAAGAGAGGAGCTGCGTTTTTCTCGTTAAAATGCACAATAAGCTAATCATTTCTTACCCGATTTTAATGAGTCGTTTTTATATTCAAAGCTTTTGATCTACGTGGAGTACAAGAAGAGTTCTGACTCCAGTTACTTCGAATCTCGATAGAGAGCAGTGTGTATCAGCGTCAGGCAAGATAATGTGGTAGATACAATATTATATTACTTTTTAATAATTATATCACTGTTCATACTACATACGTACTATTACTAAACTATTACTATTGCTGTTTTATTATATTATTATTTATTAAACTAGAATCATGCATGTTTTTTCCAATACAATCTATAGAGAATTATGAGAAGTTGCCTGGACCAATATGGCGACGACGTTGCATGATCCAGCAGCCAATGCTAGGTATATTATGTCTATGGGCAAAACACAACCAGGATACAAATCTGCAAAAGATGTTACCACATGGGTGGTGACAGCACCTTTACCTGAGACTAGTGTTAGGTATAAAGTGTATTTAGAATCGTTCTTAAAACACAGATGGTGTTGCAGCTTGCACACTGCTAAAGCCGTACGTTCTTTATAGCCTCAACGAGCCGTACCAAAACCAAAGAGCCATGGCACAGTGGTTTACACAAATACTTCTGACCAAACCATTTTTCTTTAATAGCCACCATAAGCTGCAAAGTCTCTCCGTAGTAAAGATATGCAGTGTGCACGCCGGAGACAGTACATGACAGACTATAAAGCATTTACAGAAATAGCAGAGCAGAGCGCCGCAGAGAAAATATGCCGCTCGGCTTCCAAAGACCCCGGGCTCGGCTTGTCGTTTAAAATCAGGCCATGGCTCACAAAGATCTGTCAGCGGATAATAAACTCGACAACAAAGCCTTCGTCACATCGCAGAAATAGCAGGGAGAGATTCCGCCCCCCTGCAGGATGTGTCAGGGTGCAGGGGCGTCTTCTGGGTGACACGCACAATGCAGGGCAGACAGAGCTGGCAGGCTAAAAACAAGCTGGAAAGAAACAGGGCAGAATTTGTGAGAAAGCGGCTCAGCTGTGCCACCGAGCAGAGAGAGAGAGGACGATCTATTCTTAGGGCATGATCATGATGCTGGAAAAGCGTTCAAAAGCCTCTCAACTTCTCAGTACGCCATCATTTCAAGTCTGGGTTTTCGCCGGAGATTTTTTTCAAACAGAACTGTCAAGTTTTCCTAAACACCTGAAGGTCAGATGGTTTTCTGTGGCTCTGCCTGCTAGAGCCGTGTCCTTAAAGAGAAGCCGACAAAACAATGTCTCTAGGGTGTGTTTGTGCGAGGATATATCCAGACTGGTCATAGCTTCCAGCCATGGCACCTCCCTTAGCCAAACAGCAATAACTCTGGTGACTTTGACCGGATTCTATCTGGACCATCTCATTAAAGACTCGTTAGATCACAGGTTCAAGCCTCTTATCTCTAAGACACAGGAAAACTAAACACAATCTACAGCCATCTTAACAGTGGCAAGTACGAATGTATTAAGACTGGTTAGAATCAGAACAGCCTATTGTTTTCCTTCACAAAACAGATGGTCAATTGTCGAGGCCTTTATTAAGGCCTACCTTAAACCTTCAGCTAAAGAAATCAACCAGAAGAAGATTTATTCTGGTAGAGATGCACAAAGAAAATGTACAGGAGCAGTGCTCCCTTTCCAACCAGCATTGATTTGCTTAATGACATGTCCATATAGGACACAAAACATTAAAACTGCAAGACTCAAGATTTATTTGTCACATGTTCAAATTAAATTAAATAAAAATAAGTAATAGTCTTAAAAACAGAACGAACAAGAGAATAATTTAAATATTTACACAAAAACAGTAATAGTATGAATATATGACAGTATTTTGGTAATTGGATTTAGAAATGTGCAATTCTGAAGTAGTGGTAGTGTTCAAGTAAAAACAGAGCCATCAGAGTATTTTGGTTAAAATTAAGGTTGTAACCATTTAAAGATCTAATGGCCTGGGGAAAGAAGCTCTTCCTAAGCCTCTCAGTTCTGGCCTTGGAGTGGAGTCTTTTACCAGAGGGTAACCACTAAAACAGATTGTGGTTTGGATGATGAATGTCCTTAATGATCCTTCTTGCTGAAGACATGCACCGCCTGGAGTAGATGTCTTGTAGTCCAGGAAATTTGGTCCTGATGATGCGCTCTGCACATCTTATCACTATGAAGAGCGTTCCTGTCCTGTAGACTACAGTTACCATACCAGGCAGTGATGCTTCCAGACAGAACAGATCTATTGTTACGGTGAAAAAGGTTTTCTGCAGTTCTACCGAGACTTTGAATTTCCTTAGCCGCCTGAGGTGATACAAGCCCTGCCGTGCCTTCTTCACTGTTATGGAGATGTCAGATGTATCTATTTATATAGCGCTTTTTACAATGGAGCATTGCCTCAAAGCAACTTTACAAGTTTAGATTATCTCCTAATAACTACGTCCAATCCCAAATTGAGCAAGCCTAGGGCGACAGTGGCAAGGAAAAACTCCCTAGTTCTAGGAAGAAACGTTGGGAGGACCAAGACTCAAAAAGGGACCCAACCTCCTTGGGCGGCATAGATGATAAATCTAAGAGCGAAACTAAAGTCATGGAGTCAAAAGATGTGTGCAGACCAAGTTAGGTCCTCAGAGATATGGACTCCAAGGTACCTATGGCTGCTCACATTCTCCACCGTGGTTCCGGTGATTAAAAGTGGTGTGTAATGAATGTGCTGTTTCTCCCTCCTGAAGTCCACAGTCATCTTTTTGTCTTGGAGACATTCAGCTCCAGTTTGTTGTCATTACACCATGATGTCAGCTTTTCCACCTCATCCATGTAGGCCCTCATCATCGTTAGAGATCAGGCCCACCACCACTGTGTCGTCGGCAGATTTCACAATGGTGTTGGAGCTGTGCAGTCATAAGTGTATAGAGAGTACAGCAGAGGGCTTAAGACGCAGCCTTGTGGGGCACCGGTATTAAGAGTTAAGGATCCAGATGTAAATTTCCCCAACTTCACCACTTGTGGTCTGTCAGACAGAAAGCTCTGGACCCAAGAACACAGTGGGCGGCTAAGCCCCAGGTCCCTAAGCTTACTTATTAATATGTTGGGGACAATTGTGTTGAACGCTGAGCTGTAGTCAACGAATAAACAGTCTGTTTGGGAAGTCGGCATACAGGTAGTCCCCGATTTACAATAGGGAAATGTTCCAGCAAATCCATCACATGTTGAATGTATCGAAAACTGAGGAGGATAGCGTAGCTGACCTTAAACATGCTCAAGCACTTACATTAAACTACAGCTGGGCAAAATCATTAACATCAAGCTTATTTCTTAATAAAGTACTGAATATCATGTGGTTTACAATAATGTATTGAAAGTGGAAAAAAGGATTGCTGTAATGACCATGGCTTTTCTTCACTACATTTCCCAGCACTCATCACTCTCGGCAGGTCACTAGATACATTAGTTTCATTCTCACATTTATCATCTAAGCCACCCAAGGAGGTCGGGTCCCTTTTTGAGTCTTGGTCCTCCCAGGGTTTCTTCCTTATAATGTTTAGGGAGTTTTTCTTGCCACTGTCGCCATAGGCTTGCTCAGTTTGGGATTGGCCTTAGATTAAATAAAATAATCTAAAACTGTAAAGCTGCTTAGCGCTCGCCCGAGGAAAAACTGAAGCACAAAAATTCAGAGTACAGTTTCTGCTGAATGTGTATTTACATATACTACTGGATTTCCATTGGTAAGCTGAAAGTCTTGTATTGTATTGAATCCATTTGAACTTTCTCTATGATTGCTTGGTTTGCGAACTGAAGTGTTCGGAACGAAAATCGTCCCAATAACATTATTAAGGTGGCAAACAAAATAATTGGTCCTGTTCAAGCTCATTTAAATGATAATTATTTGTCGTATTACCCAAAAAACGTGTGATACTAAGCTTGCCAGACCATGCAACTTCATTTCGAGTTTCAGATTCTTCCTTCTGGACACAGATTTGGGCTCCCGGTGGTAAAAAGTAACAGATGGAAGACCTCCTTTATACCCAGACCCATAGGGCTACTAAATTTGTGATATGTATTTATCGCATGTAGCATGAACATTATAGTGTGTTTTTGTTGTGTTATACGTTTCGTATACCTGGCTGCACAACAAATTTCCCCTTGGGGACATTCAAGGGATTATGGTTGTGCGATACTGACGAAAAATGGTATCTCGATATTTTCTGGGAGCCTGCAGATTGCAGTCTTCAGAGCAACCCGTCTTTTCAAAGCAAAAGCAGCAATTATGATATTATCGTAGACGATACGCATGGCACACCCCAGCCTTGCATTATCGTCGAGTGCAAATCTAAAACACTTGACTCATCCACAATGTTTCTTTCACTCTTCGAGTGCCCTCGAGTGTGTGTCTTTCTCTGTTTAAATGATCTTCAGCCTAAACACAGAGCATATGGTTACAATTACCCTTGTAAATCCTGTGTGACTGGGACTCGTCACACCGAGGCCGGAGGATCCACGCATATTTTACTTCATCTTTTAGTGTCTGTTGCTCATTGGACTTCCTTCCCTAGATCACTGCAAATCATCAGAGTCCTGCTATTCAGCTCAGTGTCTGCGAGAGCCAAAGACTCCCCTTTATACAGGGAGCAATGACAGGGTGAGGGTTGCATCTGCAGCTGCTGCACATAGCGTCTGCGTGCGCACACATTTCTTCGCTCCCGCAGCTCCACGGCATTTCTCCGAACAGCTGGCTCTCCAGCAGAACTGCATCGGGTTTTGTGGCTTAACCGAATGTTTAGTGATACAGTTCAGATGTTCAATCACGTCCAGTCTCAAATTCCTATCGATATTGAATTAATGCTTGGAGGGCTCCCAAATAGTTCAGCTAATAAAGAGCCGAGTCACACAACTGTTCATCAGACCCTCCGGAGTCGATATATGGAACGATGGGTAAAAAAAATACCCACATATACACCATGAGTACCCATACACTCAATGCACACTCATGATTTGGCATGAAAAGAAGTCTACATGACACCAACTCGCAAAAACACTGTAGGCTTTCTCCCCTCCCATCATCAGCTGTAGTCCCATTCCTACCCCTGTCCCATTTTGGATATAGCCAGTTGCCCTCTGACATTCCTCGTCGTGTGCCGATGCCTCGAGTAAAGGACAGCCTTGGTCAGCGTGCATTCGTTGCCTACTGACTATCTTTTTCTCCAGCAGGGGGCAGACATCTATAGCATCCTAGCTAGCTGAAGGGATTACAGAAAAGCTGACCAACCACTACCTGTAATGAAAAACGTTGGAATTCGCACTTAGAGCCCAGGTACAAAATTGTGTACGTCTTCACCATTTGCTTTTCCCATAAGCAATAATGTAAACAGGATGAATCGGTTCCAGATCACCCAAAAATCCCCCTGTATAAGGGGATTATCAGCATTAATAGAGTTTTATTGTACAGGAGCTCCCTGATTTATGATGGGGATATGTTCAACAAATCCAACACAAGTTAAATGGACCACAATATAGTCTATAATGCATCACAGCGGAAGCAGCCTCATTGTTTAAAACACTTCCATTAACCTACAGTTACCCAAAATCATTAACACAAAACTTATTTTATAATAATGTGTTGGAAAATCTCATGTAATTTAGTGAGTAATGGATTGAAAGTGAAAAGCAAAACACTTACTCTATTGACGAACTCCAGGCGCTACCTTAGCTGCTACACTGACCGCAGTCTGTGTTCTGGAGCATTCAATTTATGTTTTGCTTTCGGTTGGCTCTTATAAACTAACCTTTGTAGGCTCCATGGAGACTTATTTGCACTAAGAATGCAGTACTGTAGATGTAAAAACAAAGAAAAACACGATAAAAATGGCAGAGATCTGCACTGAGGGCTAGTGTGAACCTATGAATCGTGACGAAACTGGCTAGTCGAAATGTGCCAAGAACCGAATTCAACGAGTTCCGAGGTGGTCGAGAACCAAAGTCCCACTGCATCATTAATAATATGATAATATTAAAGTAAAAGAGCTCTTGTAGCAGGGTCTGTACTGGTATCAGCAGTTGTGCATTGGAATCGCTTGGAGCTGAAAAAAACTGTACATCGACCCATCACTAACTGGGATGTTCTCAAGAACCATTACACAAACACACGAACACAGCCTTCATAAAAGTGAGAATCTCCATCATCTTGTTGTCAAATCAAGTCATACTGGTTCATACTTTTCACCACACTATACTTAATCCTCATACCACAAAGCCTCAGCTCATCGGCTCTTAATCCACACATTCTTCTCTGATTCTTACTCTTTTATGATCTTTTATTTCACTGCTAGCAGGCTCATAATACGATGCATACAGTCATGGATCCTCCAGACACACCATGGCAGAAAAACAGGTCGACTTGAATACCTCAGTGCCCTCCTAAAACAAAGCCCCTAAACAAACAAACAGCTTCCTGACTCTGATGAAATTCGCTTGCACAGCACCCGGTGAGAAACATACTTTCTTCTTGGTTGTTGAGTGAAATACTCAATCAGATGTAGATGATTTTTTCTTCTCCCTTCAAGGCGCAAAGGCAGGGGTTTCCCTCCGACAGTGAAAAGAGGAAGTCTCTTTTGCCGTGTCACTGCTGTAAGGGCTGATCGTATCAGAAATAGTAACGATCTGGGGATTTTTTTATATCCCTCTAAAAGCAGACTTTTTTTTAAACATGTCGGGTCACGTGAATGCCTCGACTCATCACTGGCTCGGTATGTCAGGGACAGAAGGTCAGGGGAGTCACACCACACAATCAAACATCTTCTGTAGCTCCTTATGGCACGAAACATTTGCAAAGGCTAAACCACCACACACTGACATCAGCTGAAGAGCTGGAACCATTCCCAGAGCAGAAACAGCAGGCAGCCTGCCTCAGACGGCCTTTCCCTGTCTCAGGAAAGAGATTTAATTTCCTCATCACTAACGAAGCAAGGCGAAGTACGGGTCGAAAGGCATTCTTCCTCTATCGTGTGAAAGTGTTTCGGATTTTGAAAAGGTAATCTAACAAAACCGCTCTGTTGTCACATTTTGAGGGAAAACGACTGCATGATGGTCTCAAGAGAAGATCTTGGGAATGTTGTAGATCCAAACACAACCTGATAATGTGACTTAGCTGACTACTGAAGATTTTGCAATCACAATAAAAGTGATACAGATCGTATTTATGAGTAAACATTCTCCTGTTTTATATCAGACATTCAAACATTTATCATAGAAATCTCTACTATTGCAATTTGAATTTCCCAACATGGTCAAATTCCACTAGCCTAACTCTGTTATCTGGTTTCCCACTATATGGGGCATAACGTGGGGGCACCCCGGTTGGGAGAAGATCACCTGATACAGCCTACAGCAGAACAACTAGCAGTTTCATTTTATTAAACAGGGTCTGTGGTGGCCTAGTGGGTAAGGTACTGGACTATGGACCAAAAGGTCCAGGGTTCAAATCCCACCTCTGCCAAGCTGCCACTGTTGGGTCCTTGAGCAAGGAGCCCTTAACCCACAATTGCTTGGATTGTAAGATGCTCTGGATAAGGGAGAAGTCGCTCTGGGTAAGGGTCTGCTAAATGCTGTGTATAGTGGAGAGAGACTGGATCTGGGAGTAAGCAACACTTTAGAAAAAACTCGCTTATAATAAGCAGACTTGGCAACTGTGGTTATCTGTTTCAGCCCACATAAGATACCGTGCACATGGCAATAAAAAAATAATTACATGACAATGAAGACTGTTCCCGAGTCCCTAATCTAGAGTCCAAATCAAGTCTCAAGTCGCTGTTTGAAACGTTGGGTATCATTTGCAGTTTATTGATTCTGTTTATCAATTCCAATTTTCAATTCCGAAATGGTAAAAATATTTAGGCATAGAGAATATCTATTTTTCATTTCAACTTCAAAAGTAATCATTTTTACGTTAAGTTTTTTCTTCCCATTTAACCCTATTATAAATAAAAAGCTTAAATGTGGCTTAATGTCCTAAAGCAGCGACCTAGGAAAACCAAACTTCTGTTACTACTGGTCACAGGTAATCTCTACTGCTGAATGGAACATGTGGTCCAAAAGGAATAATCGTTTTTACTCTAGGCGTTTACCTATAATATGTTTAAATAAAGTAAAAAGCTTAACGTATAAATGATCCCTTTCCCTTTGGATCAGAGGTTTGTCATTTCATCAGCAGAGGCTACTTATGATCAGTCGTAACAGAGACGTTTGGAGCCAAAATTGTGGGCATCCATCTTCCGATAACAGTCCAACAGAGCGTATCAAAACAAAACCACGTGACGACGTGTGATTAGAGGACGCAGCGGTCCTGGCTGATGGATCTATATTTGCACTAAAACATGTATTTGAAGCATAAACTGTGCAAGTAGGAACCGATAAGTAAAACCAAAATTCTAGTGTTTTTTTAAACTGCTACCAGTTCTTGGAATTTTGGAACCAGTTCCCAAATCGGAACCAGGTTTCGATACCCAACCCTACGGTTTGAGCGACTTAAGTGCAACTCTGACTCGAGTTCCCATCTCTGGCCCAAAACAAGACACATGAACAAGGTAGAAACATGCTAATATTGTGCCACCGGGGGCAAATCAAAGTTCCTGGCACAACAGTAATACACAGACATGACTGGAAGCGTAGGGTGACTAGACTGGTTAATATATTAGAACGAGGTTGGAATTTTACCCATAACAAATGTAAACAGGGCTCCTGCGATTTAATTCGGGCATCTTTAACAGTGATGAATTCTGTGAGCTTGCAGATTGATCTCGAGTCTCAAGTGAAGCTTTATTCAGCATCTCCAAGACCAATTGCAGTCTCTGCATATGAAGGAGTATTCGTGGAAAAGGTGAAACCCTGAACCGCCATGGATGCAGACTGATGTGTTGACATTGTGCCCAAGAGACAGCCGTCAGCCTGGGTCAGTGAGATTACTTAAGGACCATAATGCACATGACTGAGCACCAGGAACACCGACACACCAACGTCCTTACAGATTCCTCCGCTCCAGTGGGGTCGCATCATTTAAGAAATCAGGTTCCGCTACATTGGCTCGCAAATATGCAAAAACCCGTGAACAGAGCAATGACGTGTCATGTACAGTCAACCAGACGCATCCTAATGAATTAATGAAGGAGAAGAGGCACATTGAGGTCAAAAAGCACTTTGGGTCCATGGGGCAGATCTAAGGCACATCATACTACACGGTGTACGTTATCTGGGGAGGTGGATAAGCCTCTACATTATGTTTTCATACAGAAAAGCAGAAATGATGGAACAAAACTCTACTACAACTACACCTGAGATTCTAGATGTGATAGGTGCAGCCGGATGAGTCAGTGGGGCAAAGTGCACCCTGCCAGCGCATTCTGTCATTGTGAGTGAGAGGGACGTGGTTCGCTTTGAGTATGGCTGGCAGCTTGCATGAAAGAGGTCATTTCCTGAGAAGAAGAAAAATAAAAAGAAAAGAAAAAACAACACACTGGGTGCAGGTTTTTCATTATCAAAAAAAAAATAAAAAATAATAATAATAATAATCTTATGACACATTTGCATTGAGACTCTCTCTATAGCATGAACTGGGGGCGTGTTATGTTTTTCACTTCAAATATTAATAATAATAATAATAATAAAAATAAAAATTAAAATAAAAAAAAAACATATTCCATAATTCCATCATCCATTTCAACTTGTACAACTATACCTCCCCTGTCCAAGCAAAAAAAGAAAAGCCTAAAAACTTGTGGCCATAAGTTAGGGATGTGTGAGATCGACAAAAATAAAAAAAAACATCAGATTTTGCTGATGATAAACGATACCTTGCATCATTCAAAATTGTGTCTTACCCTGTATTATTTTGCTTTTGTTAATAGGATATTCATTTTCACTTACAAATCACTCAAGGGAAATAACATTAAACCCAAGGCAAACAGGTCTTAAGTATTTATTTACATAAAAACAGAGGCATTCAAGTTAAAAACTGTACAGCATAAACTGCAGAAGGTTTCACATTTTGCCTTCACGACAGATTTATGGTCAAGCAGAACATACCTGTCCTTGACAGAGCATTTATTAGACAGATATTAGACATATCATATTCTTCACAGAGGTTAGTTTGTAGATGGTGAAATAATTAAGTTGTTGGGATCGTCTTTAATGGTAATCGATTTCCAATATAGTCTGCAGATCGCCGATTCATTTTTTTTTTTACTACTTTTATTTACTCCTGAACAGGGCAGTACATTTTTCCAGAGGAGCCCAGAGGAGATCTGCATGGAGGAATGGGCCAAAATACCAGCTACAGTGTGCGCCAACCTGGTGAAAACTTGTTTGACCTCTGTCAGTGCCAACAAAGGTTACGTTATGTTACAAAGTATTGAGTTTAACTTTTGTTACTGACCAAATACTTATTTTCCACCATAATTTACAGTTAAATTCTTTAAAAATCCTACAATGTGATTTCCTTGTTTTTTTTCCTCATTTTGTCTCTCATAGGTCTACAATTTTCTTCCTGGTGTCCTTCAACAGCTCTTTGGTCTTGGCCATGGTTGAGTTTGGAGTCTGACTGTTTGAGGCTGGGGACAGGTGTCTTTTATACAGATAACAAGGTCAAACAGGTGCCATTAACACAGGTAACGAGTGGAGGACAGAAGAGCTTCTTAAAGAAGTTGTTACAGGTCTGTGAGAGCCAGAAATCTTGCTTGTTTGTGGGTGACCAAATACTTATTTTCCACCATAATTTACAATTAAATTCTTTAAAAATCCTACAATGTGATTTCCTGGATTTTTTTCTCATTTTGTCTCGCATAGTTGAAGTGTAGCTATGATGGAAATTACAGACCTCTCTCATCTTTCTAAGTAGGAGAACTTGCACAATCAGTGGCTGACTAAATACTTTTTTGCTCCATTGTATCCTCCCTGCAGCCTCAACACTCCATGCTGATACTGATGGAGCAGAACAGCTACCATGAATGATTTTGAATGATCAGAAAGTATGCAGACAGAACTAAGAGGGACTGGATTACACAAAGCAGTGCCCCGTTACTCAGAATTCCTAAAGTGTCCAAGAAATGCGATCGTATGCTTTCTCCAAATCCACACCACACACGTAGATTGGATTAGCACTCTCCCATGATCCTTTGCAAAGAGCTGGTTCACTAAAGAAATACTATTTCATGCTTATGAAAGAGGTGACTACATAGTGGAGGCCAAAGGTCTGAGAGCGCTAGTAAGAATGCTTGTTTTTACCAAGCTGTAAATGGTGTTTGTTAGCATTACGAACACCATATTGAAAGTATTGTAAGTAGTACTCCTTTGTTTGCCCCATGCCCCCACACTTGGAAAAAAACCCAGGCATGACATCATGAGAACAACGAGACGTCTCAGGTACGTCTGAGCGCCAGCGCACGTCTGAACAATGCGCCCATGTGAACCGTGCCACGGGAGGCATCTGGGCTGTAAGGGGATTTAACACATCCAGCAACCGGGAGCTCATGAACTCAGCCCTGCCATTAAACCGTCTGCTGTGTATGAAGGCAGCAGGCGGCACATCCATTCACCTCCAGGTTTAAAACCTGGTGCATCTCGGCTTTTGTCCGAGCACTACAGCCAGAGAAAAGCAGAGGAGAAGGCATAATCGTGCTCCGTTGTGCAGCCCCATAAAACAAGTCAGGAAAGATGTTTATGGCCGGCAGATGCTAAAGCTAACTCATACGTTCCCGCCTCGCACAGAAAGCAGCCCTTCGACTCAGGCTGACCTGGGGTTAACTCCCACCGCATCGCCATGGCGACAGAGAAAAGAGGGAGTCGGACCGAGAAGAGTTATGTCCTGACGCACGGCAGGATGGAGAGGCGGGCGGCCTGCATGTCCACACACTCTACCACCCTGCCCCCATCGTGCCAACGAAATCGCACCCCGTCTAACAGCATCTTAAACTCCTAACCTAAATAACAATGCAAAGAGGATACAGAAACCTCTTTCCTGCTATATAAAGCAAAGCACGTTCACTAGCCATTCCTCTGGCTGAACTCCAGCAGAGGGTTAATGCATGTTTCCACAGATAACGCATTTGAGCAAAGAAAATCAGACCAAGTAACACTACACTTAGAAAATCAGGGTGCACTTATACTGCAGTTTGGTTCCCCTGGGCCGGACCAAAGCACAAAGGGAGTGCTTTAACGTGCAATTAATAATTCGATAACTGCAGAAAATCAGGACCTTACCTGCACTTGAGTAACCAGATAGTGGGAAAGCTCTGGATTCACATGACTCGGGCAATAATCGGATTTCTACTTTGTAACCAGCCAATAATCTCACAGATATTTGGCGGAAACTTCAAACTTTAATATTATAAAACCAAATCCTTCATTTTCGAGTACATGTTCGAAAGCCATTTTGCTGCCTTTAATGCTGCGTTTAATTCTACGGTTGCCAGGTTCTGCGAGGAAAAAAAAATAATAAATCAATGGAAGTCAATGGAAAAGAGCCCAAAATCAAGCCTTTAGAATAAGTGGACCTGGCAACTGTGTTGCGTGCATGCGCAGACTGAGAAAACCGACTGAAATCAGTTAATTGGTAAACATGCTTTATAGAGCTAACATCCAGCTCTCTATCGGATTTCGCTGTATACATGACCACTCGAACAATCAGAGAACTTCAGAAATCTGACTATAATCAGATTATTAAGTGCATGAAAACGCACTCGGTGATACTCCATCACCTTTTAGTGCTGGTTCGATTTGCGCTCACACTGGTACACTTAAAATCGAACCAAAATATATAAACAAAAGTCGTATGAATAAATCCATACACAGATTCATCCACTGACCGAAACTGTCGGACTTTCCTAACTGCTGTAACAATGCTGTGTGCTGGGCTAAACACACTCATTTCTTAACATGTGTGGATATTTTACTCACAAACAACTCCTTCAATGTAATTCTGCCATTTTTAACAATAAAACTACCTATGCTATAAGGAGACAATGATTAGGTACCGAAGCATAACTGCCAACTTTGGTCCTATAACAAAAAGCAGCAGGTATGCTGGAGTATTCTGTTCTTTGGCGTGAACGAATCAAGGACACTTAACATGATCACAAATGCAAATGCACGCGTTTTTAAGGATCGCTTCTCGTCGTGGCACCCTGCGTTCGGTTTGTTTACACATCTTTGGTCTGTACTACGATCATATATCAATGGAACGCTCCAGAGTTTGTTTGGAAGTGTTTATTTGGTGAGCACCAAGGTTCAGATGGCAGCGTTCAGACGGAGCAATCACGCCAGGATTTGTTTTAATCAAACCGAACCTCCCGAGTGTAAACGCACCCTAAGTGTCACTTTTAAATGTAACATTGCATAAAGAGTGCAAAGCAAAACCAGGTAAACAAACTGAGCAAGTTCTGGAAAAGCTTGTTTGTTCCACCCGGGTAATATGTGAAAGATAAATGTTCGTGGTTGCAAGGGTCTACCCTGAGGAGCACAGCCTGTAGGCATGTCAAGTCAAGTCAGATTTATTTATATAGCGCTTTTTACAATGGAGCATTGTCTCAAAGCAACTTTACAAGTTTAGATCATCTCCTAATAACTACGTCCAATCCCAAATTGAGCAAGCCTAGGGCGACAGTGGCAAGAAAAAAACTCCCTAGTTCTAGGAAGAAACTTTGGGAGGACCAAGACTCAAAAAGGGACCCAACCTCCTTGGGCGGTGTAGATGATAAATCTAAGAGCGAAACTAAAGTCATGGAGGCATAAATGTGTCCTGGTCAGGACGGGGTTCCTAGCAGTGTCAAGAAATGACCCACCAACAAGCATCCCCTCCCTCAGAAAGTAGGGGTGGGCGATATGGTCAAAAAATATTATATCCCAACATTTAAAGACGTCTTGACGAGACACGTGTGATCACAGGCCAAATGCATCAGCAGTGACAGACTGCTATTAAAAACTGCTTTAAGATATCCTCAGCACCAAAATAAGAATTCTGGGCTGAAACACTAAACCAAAACCGAAAGGAATGTTTGGTTTTATTTGCGTTTGTACTTTTAATGGCACGTAATAAAAAAAGTGTTATTAAATGATTACAGATTGCTTGTCTGCAATCTGTAATGTCTATGGAGAGTAAAATGATTCCACATGGATGACATTTTCACTGCTGTTCGAACTGAACACGTCTGCACCGACCGGCACAGGAGTGTAACGGCGCTTTTACTTTGTCTAATTTTTATTACCACTAAAGTCATTCTCTGACTCTCTCACACACTCCAGACCTGGCCTGGCATTCCTCTTCCCGGTCTTGCAATTCTCTAACACTGTGCACGAAGTCATGTGCAGCCTTTCTTTGCTGGTTTTCTGGCAACTCGGAGTTCAAACATTGGATCGTCAAATTTTGATTGCTCACTGCATTTGCATTTCCTCTGACCCAGCCTGACACGTCCCTTTTTTATGGTCAAACAATTCAGGCTTTCTTTGCTCCACAATCTACCCTTCACTGTAGGCTGAACACGCTAAAACCACTAAAGCATTTCATTTAAATAAGGACCAAGGTCATGCAGATCAATCCGGTCCTAAGTAAAAACGCTATAAAACTCAATCTCTGTGAAGTCGAGGGGAAAAAGGCTTTTACACCACTCACTCTCTCTCAGATCCCTGTTACTCATTTATCCATCCATGCACACAGGCTGCTACTGTTACTGAATAAAGATCTCGCTACACTCACTGCTTCCTGACTAAATATACATTCATATATATCCACTTATTTCACACGTGTCCTGGACCCATATCTGTTCAGACTGAGAGTTCAACACATCTGGTCTCCAGTGAACTCGGTTGTTGATCATAACACTTAAAATTCACTTCCGGGGCCAAAAGCTAAGTGCTGGCAGAATCTGTCATGTCAGTGTTCTGCTTTAAGGGGTGAACAGGACATCGGGAAATACAAGCAGACAGGATGCAGACGATTTTTTGCATATGTATATAAATGGATTGGGTGATTAGTGCCAAGCAAAGGATAAAAAGCCCCAATTACATATATAACTCTTCGAAAACAACCCTGTGATGACACCCACCCCAAATGAGCCCAAAATCTATGAGCCCACCTTTGGGCTTAGGGAACCATTTGGGACAGGGCCTTTGCATGCTATGTACTAAAGAGGGATGGGTACTTTTGCCAGTCAAATACACGCTTTTCTTAGCTAAATAAAAACTACGTATCCAAACAGGAAATTGTGTTGGAATTAAACTACAACACATTTGTAGTTTTTGTTAAATTGTTAATTAGTGCAGTGAGGACTTCCATTGAATATTCACTTAAATATCTCAAGGTAGCATTAATGCATTTTGTCAGTGTCGCTTTGTGAAACCATAGAGAACATCTGAAGGCTTCAGACAAGGTTCAGCAAGAAGCATAAAGTCCAAGAGGCTCTTAAGTCCAAAATGACCTTACCTTGCGTCCGTTTTGCCCAGGTTCCCACTGGCGGGGTGCAGGAAGGTTTGGTTCCCTTCCATATCGATCACACATTTTGTGTTCAGGTCCTTTTCTGCAAGATCAGGAAATATACAAGATTATAACAGGCTTTATAACGCAGAGATGGCGTTTGACACTATTCTATGATGATGTGTGGTTATTCTAATAACACAAAGCTAACAGCATGGGAATGCCTTTATGACTGTGTGATAATTACTGCTTTGTTCAACAGAATAGTGGGTGCCGAAAAAGAAGAGCTACTCAAAACAAAGAACCACAATAAACTTGTTGATTGGCAAACAAACACAGTGTAAACACAATGGAACTGAATCCTGTCCTCAGGTGCTGCGCTGAATAGGAATTTAGGACCAGGCTTATAGAAAGCAACTCACGATAATGAATGACATAAATCATTTGTTTAACTGGAGCAGTAACTCCAGATTGTTCACACATGGCAGTGCCTGGACATTCATGAAGGTGTCACAGAAGCTTTGGTGCTCAGGTTCTCTAGCTGCTCGATGCCCATATCAACAGTGTAAGCAACAAGTGCTATGTACTGGGTTGGAAGCACAAGGGAAATAAACAGCAAAACATTAATATATTAACGCTGATTATCTCAGTACAACAGCACATGTTCAGCTCTGGATCTAGGTCACATTTAGCCGGTAAGTGAACGATTAGCTATCGTTGGACATGAGTGAAAGATATATTCAAAAGTACATTATTTAAGAATTCCCATTATCCGCAATACCGAACTGTACAAGGAAAATATATTTGGTAACGCGTGTTGTAATCCTGGCTTGTAAAGTACTGTCTCCACTGTACAGTACTGTGTACCATACCGGCCGTTCCTTAAGGCTTCCTTTTGGAGGAACATCATAACGCACACAGATTGACAGAAGCTAATATGAGGACTGACATGAGATCTGTACTGTGGTCTAGGACATTTAGCTGGAGGACAAATTAACTGATTAAAACCAGTCAACGTATTAGTGTGTAAAACCTATAAAAAGCACATTTAAATAAGTGCATACATGTTTAACACAGAACAGATGCAAGGGAATTCAATCTTCTGTTATTTCTAAATCTTACATCCACAAAATCCTGCAATTAGATTTTATACTTATGTAGATAGAAACTTTTAAAATAATAAATATTTTTAATTATTACAAATAAACTTTACTTAAATGTGTATTGTTTACTGGTTGTAATGGTTTATAACTAAAAGAGCCACTCAAAGTGAAAAAGGTTTACACTTTCAGGTTCTTTTCTGCTATTTAAAATGGTGTGTGTGTGTGTGTTTCTAGTTGACTGCATGCTGGGATGGCTGCGCTGACACGTCTAACCTCTGTTTGTTTTGCGTTTAAACATGAACCATGAAGCTGGTGGTTTGTGATGGAACGTCAACAAACTCGAGGTCAAGCAGAGGTGTGGGTTAAAGATATTTTTTCATATTATTTACATTTCATACGTTTCATTTTATTTCCATTACCGGCATGTATAACATCCGTATAACATCTAGAGAGTTTTTCCTTGCCACTGCCACCCTTGGCTTGCTCAGTTAATGCAAAAGGCCTAGATAGTTATAAGCTGCTTTGAGACAATGAGCCACTGGAAAAAACACTTCGAAAGGACTTCGACCGGCCTGTAACACCGACATCAACAACAATGAAGTGCTTTGAACGAATGGTCATTCAAAACATAAAATCAAAACCCTTATTCCAACCAACCTGGACAATCAATGCACATATAAAACAAACCGTCAACCTCTGATGCTTCTGGACTTCAGTTCAGCTTTTAATACTATGGTTCCACAAACACTGGTGACCAAGCTGTCAAACTGGACTTCCTAACAAACAGGTCCCAAGTGGTTAAGATCCAAAACTGTCCAGCCCCAGCATCAACACGGGCGCTCCCCAGGGCTGCGTATTGAACCCGCGACTGTACTTACACGAGTGTATGGCCAAACCCCCTTATTGTGAAGATGCTGATGAGAGCAGCGGTGTGTCTCATTACAAAAGGTGATGAGACAGCCGACGGAAATGAAGTGAGACAGCCTGGTGTAAAGTCAGCATCCTCATCCTGAATGTCAGTGAGACTAAGGAGATGCTCGACTGTAGGAAATCGCGCACCACAAACACACACGTCTCTTAGTCTGAACGGCTCGGCAGTGGAATTGAAACTGGACTGCATAGCTTTATTTCCTAAGAAAGCTGAAGAGAGCTGGAGGACTGGTGGGCAATACTACGATATTTAATCGTATCATGATACATTTTGTTATCGTGATAAACAAATTTTCTGAGCATATGAAGGGTATCATTGGTGCTAGAACAACACTGACTAACTGCAGGTTTCATTCTAAAGAGTGTAATTAGTCCTGCTTAATTGGAGTGCAGAACATTTTGAATAAAAATTCTGTTGAACTAAAAAAGGCATATTTGAATAAAACACTTTCATATACCATGCAAACATGTACATGCACAAGTGTCTCAATCTACAACAGAGACTTATCTATTTTTTATTTATTTTTTTATAGATGGTTAATGGCTATTAAGGCCATTTTGAGATATTCAGCATTGGCTCACGAGGTGAATATTAAAAAATAGCAGAGAAAATGCTGCAAAACTTTGTTTCCCTACATTAGAACTTGCAGCTCATAAACTGGGACTACTGAGTGACTAAAAACAAAGAGATGCTGAGATTCAGTGAGGGCGGAGCAGCCGTCAAAAAAAGATGAAACCTTTGTTTCCAGCACACCAGCTACGTACTGCTCCTAACTAAGACTGTGATTAAAAACAAAAAGATGCTGCTACCATGTGCACTACTCATCAATAACCCTGCTTAGTTTCTGCAAGTATTTACACATTTGTGGGGGGGGGGGTTTCCTCCCAGAAACAAGATGATGCTATAACCTGGTAATAACTGTAAATAAAAAGTTTTACTTATGTTTTCTTTTTTTAAAATATAAAAAACATTAAGGGCAGGGACAGCGCATTTATAGCTTACATAAATGTTAAATTCTGCAATTTTCTCTCCTTTATTATTATTAGTTTTATAAGTGTTATCGGCATTATATCTCTGCAATCGGTCACCCTGCTCTCCAAATATCGGCATCGGTCGACCACTAATATTTAAATTAATTTTAGATTTAGAATTCATTTTTTTGTTTATCTGAATTACATTTTGTTTTACTTAATTATTGAGCCAGAGTAATTTACTTTTCAATCTTCTGTAATTTACTTTCGATCTACTTTGCGTTCTTCAACATGCATGTACTGACGAATGAAAATAATTTTAATAAATCTAAAAATTAAATCTTATATTTTCCTTTTTAATAGCAAAATACGACATTTCTGTCATGTCCTGTACAAGTTTAACAAGCAAATCAAATATGAGATTTAATCTACAATATCTCCCTTTCTACCTGCTCAGTCAACACAACAATAAACCCAAAGTAAACATTAATGCCAAGAGCTTTCAAAAGTGTAGCCATGTCATTTAGAATTACATTATTTATTCGTAATTTTGATTACAAAAGACATACAAACGTGTACGTTACTTTTCATAAGCAATGTCTCGGGGTTAAAGCAAAAAGCAGGCACTGGACAGTTGGTTCTTTCCGTGTTAATGCAAAAATGTATTAATTAAAAAGGATTCCAATGCCGTCACGGTCCTTCAGATTACGAGGACTTTTTATTTAGCTGAATTGCTCCAAATTGCATCCAAATACTTGTATAACTCATGCTAGAACCTGGAGAGCCTGCAGAGATGTCTATTCAAATCGCCTCATTGATAGCATATAGCTACCTGTGAGAGCCTTTTATAGTCTGTGGTCAAACCAGCTGCTGTTTATAATAGTGTGTGTAGATGCTGTATATTTAATGTTTCACCACCATAACCACAGACGGGTGTTTGCTGTCTGTAGAAATGCAGTGTGCAGTAACCGCTCAGGCTTTCAGTAACTGAGGAACAATTCAGATATTGTATGGGACTAAATCTTTTTGACAGGGCTGTATATGGTACGGGATTAAAGCGTCTCACTCACACACACACACGGCTGTACAGAGACCTGGCAGTGTAGAACTTTGTACATGAAAATCCTCCCATAAATCATAAGTCAGCAAAACCACAAAGAATGTGGAATAAAGAGCTGATTTGGGTCATTCGAAGACCTAGAAATTTAAGGCTTATCTACTTTATAACTAGTTAAACTCTAGGCAGGGATTAAGATAGTAATACATTAAATATATACATTTATAGGGTTTATATTAGGAAGCTCCCAAACCTTGAGCCCTAAATAACTCGGTGAATATATGATTTTGTTTTTATATTCATTAAAGATCTTTTTCATTTAAAGTTAACATTAAGATTTAATATCAGCAATTTTTTTTTAATTAAAAACATTTTATTCCGAAAACACCATCCCATAATTGCATGTCACTATTAAGACAGAGCTACAGCATATCGGCGGAGCCACGCTGCACCCCTGCTCCTCATGGTCAAATGGTGAGTAATTAGATTTCATTGTTATTAATTGAATTACATAAACTTTTCTGTGTTTTAATAAAAAAATGTTATGGTTTTACGTATTGTCTATGGTCTTTGTTCTGTGCACAGGCTAGCTTTTTGAGCTCAATTAGCTACAACTGTGACTACCTAAACATAATATTAAGGTTTAGGGAGAGTTAAACATTTCAAAACCTTACATAACATACAACATCACCTTAAATATATTAAATATTATTATATATATTATTATATAATATTTCGAATGCTTTAGACAAGATGTACACTGCTAAAGCATCATCTAATTATTGTTATTGACAAAATCCAGGAAGAGAGAGATTATTTTTTGTCAACATCTTACAGCCCTAATGGACGGCATACGATAGACAGTAACCAGTCCCTCCACACATTAGGTGTTTGGTGGAGCATTTTTGGAAACTAACGGCAAGCTGAGAGGGGATGTGCCGCTGACTCAGAAATCCTTGGAGAGGATACAGCATGAAACCAAAAATCCATGAGCACCTCATGCTCAAAGAGGAAACCCAGGCTTCCTCCCTTCACCGAGGACTGAGGCCGCTGGAGGAGGAACTCCAGCCCAACAGCGGAGGGAGACATTCAAAAATATGAGAACCTCAAACAGAGTAGAAAAAAGACCTGAAGCAGACAGAAGAGAGCAGTAATGGTAATGTCTATTGATTAATATTCCCTTCCTAGCATTAGAGCTCGTTTTAAGCTCATTCTGAATGATTCAGACACTGAGCGAGGGAAATAAAAAGCTGAATGGTGCCCTAATAAAACCCCTTTCTTCAGTCTGATAGCACAGATGATGTCATTGCATTCCTTTCAATACTGGGAGTCAGGAAATTATTAAAATGTTACGCACTCCCGTGCCCTGATTTGACATGGACTTTGGCACAGGAGTCTACAAAGGTGGGGACATACAGCCATTCTACAAAGGTCCAAAACTCCTACGGCTATGAGAACGTGTTCTGTTAATGCGGCATTAGCAAACAGTTCATTCAGACTCCCTTCCTTCTTTTGTCCAAAAAACACAGATGAGGAAACAAAAGCAAAGACCATAGTGGGAAGGGAGGGTGACAGCGGCGACGTCAAACCAGCCCGAATACTGGAAAGAATAGAAACCGAGTCTGATTTGCTGCATACAATAATTACAGAGCACAGTCAGGAGACACAAAACCATATGAACAGCTACATCACACCGACCCAACCTAATATTTAAGAGATTAGCTCTGATACTGGGATTAGTGAAATCTCAGCGTGTTCAAACACCGTGTGGGTGCTGAGGGACAAATTGGGAGAGCATGGTCTTGTGACTGAATTTGCACTCAAATCCAACACGTGACACACGTCAGACAGGCTAATGCTTCAGTGCCTTTCATTTTCATGTTCCTCTTAATGCAGTCTTTCAAATAAATGCCATATGTAGGCCATAATGCAACACCTGAAGGTATTTGCACAGGTAAAAACAGAGATACAATGATCCAGGTTTCCTCGTGACCCTGACTCTGATATGCCAGCAGTGCTTTACAAAAAAACCGGTACTTAAATCATTCAAGGGGACTTTCTGATTGGCTGTCGTGTTAGTTAAGATGCAGAACAGGCAGGGATTCGTCTCTCTACCATGCACAGGGTCTGGTTTATCAAGGGTATTACAATGCATGCATGTAATTCCCTGTAAGAGTGTGTTTAGATGTTTACGTGTTTACATCCGATCATAATCAGATTACTGCAATCACCTGACTGTTCAAGAGGTCATGTAAACAGCATACTCTGATCTAGAAATCCGATTAAGAAATCCGACAGAGCTGTACTTTACCTCAGTAATCCGATTTCTCAAAGCATATATACAACAGACGCACCGACTGCAATTTTCTTGGCCGATTCCATTTGCCGATTCTTTATACCGTATTTTTCGGACCATAAGGCGCACTTAAAATCCTTTAATTTTCTCAAAAATCGACAGTGTGCCTTTAAATGCGGTGCGTCTATGTATGAATTAATTCTGGTTGTGCTTTCTGACCTAGAACCGATTGTAGATGGTACACGGCGCTCATAAATCTGTCAAAATGTTTTAGCACGGTCTTGGTAAGTACGAAGCTTACGGCTACCGCAGTCAGAAAACATCGCGGAGTAATACGGTATGTGCTTCAGCATTAGGGTACGTGCATTCATTCATTCATTTATTTTCGAAGCGGATTTCAAACCCAACGCTATCAGTCACGCAGTACAACATGGACATAGAGCAGCTGTGAGAGAATTCAGCATTACCGAATCAATGGTACGGAAGTGGAGGAAGCAAGAAGACGCCCTGTGCCAGGTAAAGATCAAACTGAGCTTCTGAGGGAACTTAAGGGTTTTGTTTCATTTCATGCGTCTTATAACCCGGTGCGCTTTATGTATGAAAATATACCCGTTAGCAGCCGATCGTTGATATTGCGTCTTATAATCCGGCGTGCTTTATGGTCCGGAAAATACGGTATATAAATTCATTGTATAAAACGTGAAACCGAAGTTATGACGCGTAGGTACGGGACGTTCAGCATAGACACGAGACTACTTTTTGTTACTGTCCTCGCTGCGGCGGCGGCGGTTTTGTCGGTTAAAGGTAAGGAATTCTTCGCATTGCTTCATTTTTATAAATTGTTTAATGTTAAGAATCAGTTACGATGAAAATCGACTTTCACTGTGTATATGATCAGCTGACGCTTTCGTTCTAAGAATTACAAATCGCACCTTAGAGAAACTATTTCAACTTTCCTTTTAATGGAGGCTTCCTCATTGCTTAAGTTAGACAGCGAGGGTTGCTGGCTCGTGCCGGTTCTGCGCCCTCGCCAGCTTTAGACTTAACCTCTTTGCCCTTGTTAGCTTTGTGAAGTTCTGCATGTTAAGCGGGGTGCTTTAAACATCTCAGTAAAATCAAGTTGAAGTTATTATTTGTATTAAAGTTGATACAAATGACTAGGAAAGCAATCGGGGATCTCAATGTTGTGTGTTGATTTTGCTTGAATATCCATCCAGATCCCAGCTGTAGCTTCCTGAGAGTGGCAGCCAGATTTGTTCTCATCTGACCACGGGACCTGTTTCTATTCAAAGCTCCAGTAGCATCAAGTGAACTCCAGGTAAGGCTCAAGTCTGTGGTTAGATGAAAGAAAAGGCTTGCCTTGAGACACTGCCCAAAAGGGTTGCTGGCGCATACGGGGTGTCTTACTGTAGATTTGGAGATCCCAAAATCAAAACATTTCATCTCGGGCCAAATCTCCAACTGTGTCCCACAGAGCGGTTCTTTAATTATCCTCCTCACCGTGTTTACACTTAGGGAGGTTCATTACAGCTCAGGTTGTTTTTAGCTTCTTAATTATCTCCAAACAGTAGGCATGTACAGTTTCTATACAGAGCTACACAAATGCATTTTGATTTCAGGTAAGCAGCAATGTTTACAGCGATCACCTGATGTATGAAGGTCACCACACTATTGCTTCATTTAATGCACGTATAACTTAACATTTGTGACGTACAGTTATTTGGTTCATCAAAACATTTTCTTAAAATAAAGTGAGATAAATATTTAAAGCTCAGTGTGCACCTTTAAGCCACATCTTTTATCCTGCAACAGCATAAATAAGTGGTGTCGTTCTAACAATAAAGAGGACTTTCCTCAAAAAGACTGGTTGAACGAAGTCATAATAGATTTAATAGTCAAGATACACATATACAAACTGGAATGGTTCAGCATGGGACAAGTAGAAAGTGAGACTTCAGCAGAGAAACCGGCACGCAGAACCGAGACACACAGATCGCATGACAGGGGATCTGAAGACGTGGGAGCATTAATGCGAATTCAGTTGTATGTTGCTGTATTTGGTTTCATTTTAGGCCTTCAAAAAGCTTTATTGTGGATGTTTGTGGTTTTTCAAGTCCCTCCCAATTGTCTATGTTCTGGGGTTAACTCTGTCAAAATAGTTTGTGAAAAAAGTGAAAAAAATAATTATCAGGTCATTCTGGTGAGTTTGTGATGAAAACAAAGCGAATATTTGTGTTAGGACCAAGTTATTTAAAGAGCTTGAACTGCATCCACACTTCAGTGAGAAATGTTTCAGGGAGGTGTTGGGTAGCCATAAATATAATTATGCACAGCTTCCTCAAGACAGAGAATTCGACGAGTCAATCACATTTTCCTCAGTTACCATTTTAAAACTACTGATTTTTGCCTATCCGTAATATCAATTGATGTACAACACATGATAAAATATTCAGTCTAATAAATTATACCAAAGCCACATGAGAACATAAAGGACATCTTCCAATATAGCAAGGAATTATACATAAAGCTATGCCATTACACCAGGCAACAACTTTGTTTTATTTTATTTAGCCCAGAACTGATAGCCAACATAATCCAGAGATAAGAAAACTGCATTAAAGTAGACTTGTCGGGAACAGAGCATGTTTCTCATAAGGAATAACGTAAATTGAATGAATGGGTTCCAGACCCCCATAAAACATAAGTTAAAAGGATCATGAACTGAGTTTAATATAGTCTGTACTGTGTCATAAAGGAGCCGATTCCACATTAACATTTACATTAACCTAACCTAGTTACCCCAGATCATTAACACAAAGCTTATTTTATAATAAAAATTGTTGAAAAATATGTCATTTAGTGAGTAATGAATTGAAAGCGAAAAGTAAAAGCAAAACACTTACTCTATTGGTGAACTCAAGGCACTAGCCTAGCTGCTACACTAACTGCAGCCTGTGTTCTAGAGGATTCAGTTCCTGTTTTCCTTTCGGTTCGCTGTCATTACTAACCTTTTTAGGACCCATTAGGACTTGTTCGGCGAAGATCTGCACTGAGAAAGCGCTATCGTGAATCTGATTCACTGTGTACTGAATCGCGAGTCATAAATCATGATTCGAGCTTTGGCTGGAACAAGCCGCACAACTCGACTCATGCAAGTTTAAGCAAGTGCACAGAGTACAGCGCAAACAACAAATCTTTCTATATAAAATGTGAAAAGAACCGAATTTGACGAGTTCCGAAGTACCACTACACTTTTTATAATAAGTGTAGGCCTATATTAGCTCATAAATACACTTAATATGTAGAAAAATACTTAAAATCCATACTTGCTCTACTTTCTCATGACCAGACTCCATCACTCAATCTCAATTTTTTGGAGTCTGGTAAAGGTCATTCCTGACTGAGCTCCTGACCTCATCGCAGATGGTAAATTAAGATATTTAACAGAAGCTTTGGATTTTGATCTTATACCATTAATATTCATCAGACAGAAGCCACAAACCGAAGCCTGATCTTTGGATCATCTCCAAACCTCAGAAACAGCAAAAGCTGTGAGAAGCCTGACAAGGACACAACAAATATAAAGGGTGCAATGTTTCTCCCGGTTACTCACTCTGCAACCAAAGAATTCTCAACGCATTTTTAATGAGAGGACTGAAAGAACATTTTTGGGGTGTAAATGTCAACTTTGCTCAGATGTAGCACAATGTTGACCATCTATGCAGTTTTGTGGTATTATAACGCTACTTTACTAACCTGTGTGAAGACCGACCTGGGGGAGACATCACTAGGACTCAAACCGACACGGCAGTGGGATTGTGCAGACTGCTGCTGCGCCACCTAAGCGTGAATTTCAATAGAGTGGTACCTCGGGTGCTCATCATTGATTCGTTCCAGAAGGCTTGACGAGTACCTAGCACATTTTTTCCCATAAGGAATCATGTAAACTGAATGAATGGGTTCCAGACCCCCAGAAAGTCCCCCTGTATGAGGCATTATCAGCATTAATGGAGCTGTATTGTACAGGAGCTCCTGATTTATGATGGGGATATGTTCAACAAATCCATCACAAGCTACATATATCAGGAACTGATGAGTTTAGTTTGGTAGAGCGTCTGTACTTCATAATAGCGGAACCTATGATAAGTAAGTTAATGTTTAAAACACTTCCATTAACCTACGGGTGGCGACAATCATTAATACAAAGCTGATGAAAAATCTCATGTCATTTAGTGAGTAATGGATTGAAAGTGAATAGTGAAAGCAAAACACTTACTCTATTGATGAACTAGCATGGCTGCTAAGCTAACTGCAGCCTGTGTTCTGGAACATTCAACTCCTGTTTTGTTTTCTGTTGGCTCTGAAACTAGCCTTTTTAGGATCCATTGAGATTTATTGGCACTGAGAATGCAGTACTTTAGACTTTATAGCAGAGATCTTCTCTTAGGGCTATTGTGAACCTGAATCACTTTACGGAATCGTGAATCAGCTGAATAGAGTCACGCGGCTCTACTCACGCACGTTTTCCTAGTCAAAATGGGTCAAGAACATAATTCGACGAGCTCCGAGGTGGTCGAGAACCGAAGTACCACTGTAATCATCTCGATTTTAAATACACAGTTTTGAGAATTAACCAAACTAGGATTCAGGCTTCATGAAGTCTGAGAACACAACACCAGCTTTCGCCTTGTATATACTGTTCTTGCATGATGACAAAAGCTTGCAAATAAACCTCACAAACATGGGCTGCATGAACCCAAGTCCAAAGATCCTCTCCAGTGCATGTACACAATCTTACGTCTGGGTGATATAAAGCAAAATATTAACATTATGACATACTTTTGCATGGCAGCAGTTTTAATATTTTACTGTAAGTGAACGTTAAGCTCTAAACAACGGATTTATTTGTTTACGTAACGTTGCACGATAGGATCATGGTTACATCGACACTAGTCAGATACATTCGTACTGGGCCAGATTTAGAGCATCCAATTAACCTAACGCATGTCTTTGGATTGTGGGAGTGAACCCACACAGACACAGGGAGGTCATGCAAGGTCAGGATCGAACTAGGGATCTCTGAAGTCGTGCAGAGAGACTGGTCACACCACTGTCATTCATATTGTGATCTTTTTTTCTAGTTCACACTATGACTACAGGATGTCCCATGAGTCCGCCATTACAGGGAGATAAAACAAACCCAGTCAACAACAACAAACAATGCATGTTTCCTGTCTCATGCTTGGTAACACAACTCTGTTATTAGCTTGCAGTCTGGATGCAATCTGCCTACGAGCAAGTCTGTCTTGGTTTGCTTTTCTGTTCTCAGGCGCATCAAGACATGTTAAAACACTCAAACAAACTCAGTCTGCCCTTATTCCACAAGTCTGGTGCAGTAAACATCTTTTAGCAAATCATTCAACTCCTTGAACCCGACGTGGCACCATGAATAAAGGATGATCAGGGTGGTGGAGCGGCGACAGAGCCGGCATTATGCACCAGTATCTGGACACACACTGGATGCATTTGCATCATTTTTCAATCTGTTCCACTGATTCAAGCAACCATGCATGTGCAGCACCATGCAGAAATGTCACAATACGCTATGTATTGCTGGTTTTGCTCCACGAGACGATATTTTCGATACAAAATGAACAAAGAAATTTGATTTCAATTCCCTTTTTAATGTAGAGATCAAGGAGGCCAATACAACTTCCTGCTCTGCAAGCTTGGAACATGGCTGAGGTTCCAAAAAAAGAATCACCAAAGAGCTCTGCCATTGCTGACTTCTTTTTTGAAGGACATGAGCCAGGCACCTCAGGATCCACGTTCTCTTCTGAAGGACTTGTCTCCATATTCTCTCTAGCTTTGCACTATAAAGATAAGTTATGAAGACTTATTTATTATATTTGAGTTTCAATGCCCTCACAGGAACAAAAACAGCATCAAGCTTACCTGATGCTGCCCAGTGCTTAAAATCTGTGATGAGATATGCTCTTTCCTTACTTACAGTACCTAGATGGAGCACAGAACCTATTACACAATCTGCCACTAGATGTCGCTGTTGGTCTAGAACCTCGGCTTGGCTGACGAATGACTCAGTAAAGGTTTTTCTTTTTAAATAAAAAGTCTTAATGTATTCAATTCAAATTTCCTCCACCGCAACAGCGTCCAACCCCTGATTAATTATCTGCCTATACAACCACATGATCCTTCATAACTCCTGCATATACAACCCCACAAGGAATAAAGGCTGAGCAGTGTGACATAGCGACTTCACAGTCCTTTACTGTCCAATACTCTCCTGAAAGACTGGACTGGACTTTAAACATTCTCCGATCTGATCGGTTATCTGGGTCACTGGGTTCCGCAACCTCATCACCTGACCCTTCACGCTGCAAGCCCAACAGAGAGTTCGAACCCAGGACCTCAAAAACTGGAATTCCCTCAGACTGTCTCAGAACTGGCAGAACTGTCTCAAACAATAACACAGTGGCGTCTAAGGACCGGAGGCGCCCTGCCTATCATCACCCAACCTTCACAGTGCGAGTCCAACCCAGGGTTAGAGCTGTGGCTCTTACCTCTGAACTACAGGAGCTAGGGTACGAACTGTCTGAAAGTAAAAACACACCGGAGTGCAAGGACTGGAGACGTCATGAATAAAGGATGACTTTTGGGTTTTAATGCCAACTCAGCACTTGAAGGGCTGTATTGTTGGCGTGCCATGGTGTATTGACCGGTCAGTTTTTATATCATGTGTAGCAGTCCTACATGTGTTAGAAAGTTTAGGATTCTTCCCACTGGTGCGTGATTCAATAGGTTCTTTATACTCTGTGGTGAAAACACAAGTCTCTGTGGTCTTAGGAAGGGCATTCTATCAATACAGGCTTAATTGACAAGCTGGCATTGCAAATCTCGGCCCAAGCTGCCACTGTGAATTCCAAATCTCTGAGCGCCGCACATGTCATATAACCAGGTCATGAATAAATGACTGAACTTGTGACTCACCTCTCCGGTTCATAGGCCGGACTCGGACAGCAACCTTCACGTTGGAGTCGTTCAGGCTCGTTTCTCCCATGTTGGTTGACTTTTGAGTTGCAGATTAAAAACAGTTCTTCACAGAAGAGTCTGGATGGCCAATACTGAGTCTCTAGCTAGAGAGATCCATGAATCCACGAAATCCTGACCTCCAGGACGACTATAACAGTTCAGTTATAGCCGGACTTGAGGAAAGCAGCAACACTAATGACTGCAAATCTCAATCAACCCTGCTGGGGAACCTTAACCCAGTCAACTGAGAGTCAGTCCTGAATAATTCAGTCCCTGAAACTTGAGCCAAACCTCCTTCTTTGAGCTACATTAGTTATAAATACAGAACCAGAATAATAAGCAGGAAGCTCCTTCTGATCAATTTAGGTTGAGGTGCAAATGTAAGGAAATTTGGGCTAAATGTTCTGGGTTTGTTCTTCAGGTCACCAAACGTCAGTTTTTGTTTCGGCACACAAGTTGAACTCGCTTAGCTAAACGCAGTTATTTCTACAGTTATATGCATTATTTATCACTTGACGTCTCACTTTAAGTACTCAAATATCCTTGCACCCACAAAACCGATCTAAGTGTTGGTTTACAAAACCTCCCAAAACCGAAAGACACGAACGTTTTCGGAAGACAAAGCGAAAACCGGGTGTCAATATTAAAATATATTTAGCGTATAATGCTAAAGCTAGCGAACGTTACATAGCAACAACATAGCTAACGGAACCGAGTCCAGTTTCATTCTTAAAACACACACAGAGAATTAAATCCGTCCTGACACGTCTTCGGCTTCCCCCCAAACGACAGCGTTGCGCTTCTCCTCTTTGTCATGCTTTAAAAATATCCAATAACATCTAAAAAACGAAGTCAAACACAATCCGGTTCAGAAACGCCTTGAAGCCGAACGCGTGCCGCGGCGGCGAATCCGTGACTGTAACGTTAGCTTCCTTCAGCAGCCTGCAATCCAGACTTTCCTGCGGTCTGGAAGGATATTGCCATCATTGTGGTGAGGTCAAGATAAAGACCTCACTCTGTGGCCGAATTTCAAATTACGTGATACGCCCTCTCTTGGAGCACTACACTAGAGCAATAAAACAATATCCTTGACACTAGATGTAGTTCCCTTCGTGTTCACTAGCAAGACATTTGAGTTTCAGCCTACGGGCTTTGAGAACACTTTCTCCGTTAGCGGTGAAGCAATAAACCGTCACTCTGAGGCTGAATCCCAAATACCACAGCATTCCCTATATAAGAGCACTACACAGAGTTATAGTAGATTATATGTTTTGGGTTTCTGCTTAAATGATTTTCAGTTACTTTCCCTTTAGCGGCGAGGCAAAAACACCTCACTCTATGGCCGAATCTTTGCTTCCTCTATCAAAGTCCTACACTAGATTCAGTGCACTTAATGCCCTATAGTAAGTCATTTGAGTTACATCCTACGTGTTTTTCCAAAGGACTTTCCACTTTCGTTTGTGAGGTAAAAACACCTCACTCTGTGGCTGAATCCCTAAATAACTATGTACGCCATAAAGGCACTACACTTTTTGCAAAAGTTTGTACACTAAATTTAAGTCACTGTGGTTTTCGATAAATCGAAGACCTCTCCTCTCTGTGTAGCCAAATCCCAAATGATACCAAACTCTATCAGAGGTGATAAGTAACGAAGTACTGAACTTACGTGATGATTTCTGCAACTTAAGAACTTAAACTTTTTACTTTTTCTTACCACATTTTTTAAAAAGCTGTAATTTGTACTCACTGAATATTGCCATGTCATGTTGTGAGTCATTTAGCAACATTTATTTTAAGAAATCCAAATATTTTGTATATTTTGGTTTCTTGATGTTGAGGTACTCTTTAGGAGTGTCCAGGATGGACAGGATTAGGAATGAGATCATTAGAGGGACAGCACAGGTTGGAAAATTGGGAGACAAAATTCGAGAGGGAAGACTGAGATGGTTTGGCCATGTGCAGAGAATAGTGGATATATTGGTAGGAGGATGTTGGAGATGGAGCTGCCAGGCAAGAGACGGAGAGGAAGACCTAAGAGGAGTTATATAATTGTGGTAAATGAAGATATGCAGGGAGTTGGGGTGAGAGTAGAGGATGTGGAGGACAGGGTGAGGTGGAAACGTTTAACTCGCTGTGGTGACCCCTGATAAAGGGAGAAGCTGAAAGAAGAAGAAGAAGAAGAAGTGTCTGAAAATGTTTTGATTCTGTTGTCGCTGTGGTTAGCTCACAATGACAAGGTCATTTGGATGATTTTTGCAGAGGATTCATGTAAAAAATACTAATGTAAAAGTTGAAGTATGGCTTATAAGAGTATATATATATAAGCCATATAAACTATATAAAATTAAGAAAATAACTTTTGTACTTCTGCAACCTCTGCCTCCTATATAGGGAAACTACACAGAGGCACATCCCACAAGGACTTTCCACATTAGCAAACAGATGACCTCACTCTGTGGCTGAATCCCAAATAGCACAGTGCTCCCTACATAACAGCACTACACAAGGTTATAAGATACATTTAGCGTTTCGACTTATGTGGTTTTCAATGACTTTCCTTTAATAGTGAGGCACAAAGACCTCACTTTGTGACTGGATCCCAAATTATCCCAATTATCCCCTCTATCAGAGGACTACCCAGTGCTGTGAGATAACACCCTGTGTACTTTCTGAAGTGCACTTTCTGTCCTATAGTTTCAGCCTACACGGTTTTACAAGGACTTTCCCTTTTGTGATGAGGCAAAAAGATCTCATTCTGTGGCTGAAACCTAAATAGCTTCATTCTACACAGTCTATCATAACATCAGCAATAGCTGTAGGGCACTACATGGCTTTCAATCACCCAAAAACTCGCTCATGGCCAAATCCAAATGATGAGGCAAAAAGACCTCATTTTGTGGCTTACAGGTTACAATACCTTTTTAGCACAATGCATTTAGGGCACTATGTGGCTTACAGTGATCAAAACAATGTCCTCACTTTTATTTCCATATCCCAACTTATACCAATCTCCCTGTATAGGATTACTACACGGGGATAGCACTGGATTTAATGCGTTCTATGTGTTTTCAAGGACTTTCCTGTTAGTAGTGTGGCAAAACTCACTTTATGGCTGAATCTCAAAGGAGAGGATAAAAACAGGCATTGGCATGCAGAAAGATGGTGTGGCCAATCCAATCATGGTGAAACTGAAAGAAAGGTTTATTCGATATAAAACTAAATAATATCAAACGTTTTGTTGTAGCCCATCCACCTCAAGGTTAAACACGTTGTGCATTCTGAGATATCTGACATACCACTATGGCCATTTTATGCTGACCATTCTGAGTAAGCTCTAGAGACTGTTGGGTAGTTATAAAAAATACTCAGCCTGTCTGGCACCACCAATTCCATGTTCAAAATCACTGAGATCACACATTTTCCACATTCTGAGGACTGATGTGAACCTGACCTGAAGCTATAAATAAATTTAAAGTAGAAATTCCCACAAGTACGACCAGACTACTCAAAACTATAGTGTTAGAAGGCCCTCTAGTGGTACTAACGTATAACGTTCTTCATGCCTCTGCATTCAGAGTTAATCCTGAGGTCCTGCACTTTCTGACTGTCTGTAAGAGAGATATGTGGTGGTTCACCATCTGCAATTATAAATTAAAAAGCCTCGTTCCTTCCTTATTACTTACACACATGCGTGAAAAGTGCTGAAATAGAAAAACACACGTTTTTATTTGATCGTTTTTATTTTCATTTTTTTTCCAGCAGCACTGCTGTGTCTGATCCACTCATACCAGCACAACACACACTAACACACCACAACCACATCAGCGTCACTGCAGTGCTGAGAATGATCCTCCACCCAAAGAGTACATGACCTGTGCTGGTCCTGTGGGGGTCCTGACCATTAGAGAACAGAGTAAAGGGGACATTAAACTGGAAATTGGAAATTAAACTGATAACAAAAAATGATTTTCCGTAAAAATTCCAGGTTTTCTTATCATTGTAGGGAGTGTTGGTCCTGATAAGTATAGCAAGACAAGGTAAACACAAACTTGCAAATGTGAAAAGGTTTCTGCACTAGATGGAGCCAAAACATTTTATTAAGACCTGCTTTGTATTTGGCAGCAGAGAAAAGTTTTTTTTCCCCATAATATGTTCAGCGATTTAGTCTTTAATGGTAAAATGTAATAACAATAATAACAATATACTTTGTTAATGACTAAAATATACGATAATCACAAACGACAGAAAAATGACAAAAGAAATACTGGAAACATTCCATAGATATTTTAATCCATATCTCCATGATAGCATCACTCAGTCGCTGCAGATTTGTCGGCTGCACATCCGTGATGTGAATCTTTGTATTTCCATTCACCAGCCATTCAATCAATAACACATTTCAATTGAATAGGGAAGCCCAAAGCTTTACACAAGACTATTGATAATTTGGTCAAAATACACAGCAGCAGCATCTTAGATGTTACGGATCATTTCTAATCAATGTACAGTTGTGAGTTCGATTCCCAGAGCCGACATAAAGGACCTCAATCAGTCCCTAAACCTCGACTTTTCATATAAACACATTAAATACAAAAGTAGATTGAAATGTATGAGTGCAAACATCTAACAATAAGCTCATGTTTATTATTTTAATTAAGAAGGCCAGGGCGTGACCTATGGACACATGATTTGTGAGTTCAGTAGTAAAATCTACTAATTATATCACACTATTATAAGTCAGAACCCCGACCTCTTTGAAGCTTCCTAATTTAGTGTAAATGTTAGTGTTTGGACTCTCAGTGGGCTTTAGAGGGAGCCGCTGTGATGTGTTTAGCCGAGACACCCTGGGGAAACGGCATTTGCTTTGAACCCGAGCCTGCAGGCCTCCACCCCACGGTTCTGCTTTCTTCTGACTTCAGTCCAAGCGACCATGGACGTTCTCTGTCTGGGTCTGGGATTGTGTGTGTACAAACGTGCAGATGAGATATGGAAAAGGGTAACTGCTACAAAACAGTAATTACAGAAACAAGTGTGAGATTAAATTATTCATGCCTTGAAACTTTGGTGCTGACGAGAAGACCCATAAAACTCCACTTCTACAGAACCAGAGACTAAACACAGCTCTGTAACCGCGTGCCAGATTACAGTCGGGTCGTGTCCCGCCTCTGGTAAGGTGAGGACTGTCAGTTAGGGAGTAAAAACAAACTAAACCTTTTCTCCAGCACGAGTAAAAGAGCAATCTTAGTGCAGAATTGTTACTAACCCTCTCTCTGGCTGTACTTTAGTGGGGTTTGAACTAATAATCTTCTCGTCACCCTTCTTTCATGCATGTAAGAGATTTTTAGAAGAAGTAATCGTGAATGTTATGGGCTGCTGTTGAAATATCAATTTGATCGACTGTAAAAAGAACAAAGCCTAATTAAAGCAGGATGTTTTCGTTTCATTTGGTCCTGCAGTGATTTATCTTCCTTCCAGCAGCAGATAAGGGACAGTATTCGGTGTTGACGGAGGTCTCGAGGATTACCGGGTCCAGTGCTGCTTATCGGAGGGGTTCGTTAAGATGACACGATTAGACTAATTGTTCCGGCTGCTAATCAGCCAGCGACAGGCAGAAGGTTCGATTTCAAAGCCGACACTTATCTTTACTGTCTGTGTGCCCACGTGTGTGTGTGTGTGTGTGTGTGTGTGTGTGGAGGAAGTCTGGATGAATAATCAACCAGCTCATCCATAGGTTATGATTTGGTGTATACAAACCACAATCTATTGTTCAGTGAACAGTAAATCTTGCTGGAGCAGTTGCACATGACAATCATAAATACACAATTTTCTAATTGCCTTAATTAACGTACTTGTTTTCCTTCCAAGTCATAGTAACACACAAACATATTCTAAACCGGTACCACACAAACAAAACATTTTATATATTAATAAGATGATAGATAATTCACAATCTAATGACGTTCTAAAGACATTCTCCCAACGTCACTTTGCAGTTAATGAGATATAGCCTGGAGGTGTGGGTTGTAGAGGTGACACAGGCGTTTCTAGACTACTGGGGCACACACAGAATTCAGAGGGTCACAGCTGTACCCCTTTGCTTGCCAATGAGTCATAGAGACACAAATGTGCATAAAAATAAGCCTGTTAAACGTTAAATAGATGAAGTGATTTAACACTAAAGTTGGCGTTACTCTGACATGGATAAGAAAAATCCATGAGAAAAAAAACTAAAGAAACTGGCTCTGACTGAAAACGTTAGTCACTCAAGCTTTTGGGAAGATGCTGGGGCATTATGGGAAATGTAGTGCTTGCAGTGAATTTGTGTAGCATGTCCTGTAGTTCTGCTCAACAATCCAGGATGAAGATGACTTTTTTACCTCCTTAACTTTAAAGGGGGGCGGCACGGTGACACAGTGGCTTCACAGCTCCACAGATCTCTGGTTCGATCCCAACCTTGCACTGTGTGGAGTTTGTATGTCCTCTCTGTGTGGGTTTACTCTTGGTACTTTGGTTTCCTCCCACATTCCTAAGACCAGAGGTGGTCAGTAACGAAGTAGATGTTATATGAATCTATTTATTTATCTATTTTATCTATCTATTTATTATTCTTTTTTATTTAGACAATTCTAGTCAGACACCCAATGAAGCGCAAATCGGAAAGCTTACTGGATGTGAAACTGGGAGGGGGAGTTAATAAAATTTTTTTATTAAATTTAAGTAGTGTAGTGGAGTGTTTTAAAATAAGAATTGCTCAGCTGTTTGTTGGACTAAAACACAGTGACGGTGCTTCAGAGAGTCGATGATTACTGACGATTACCATGTCTAGTTATGAGAAATTTAACAGCATTTATAAAAAAAAATCCAAAGTATTTTGTATATTTTGGTTCCTCATGTCTGCGAATGCTTTGATTCTGTGGTTGCTGTGTTTAGCTAATGATGATGAGGTCATTTGTATGACTTTTGCAGATGATTAATGTAGTTTTAGTACAAACCATCATGTACCTTCAGTGTCAGGGATCTGTACCTCTTACCCTCAATAAAAGACATCCTGCTTAGAAAGGCTTTTAAAAAAATGTATTAGGCTCTAAATTGGCCCAGTATGTATTTATGGGATTTCCCTGAATGCAAAAGGAGGAAGGTTTGGGGCGTCGGTCTAGCAAACAGCAAGAGCAATCGCTGCCCGATATGCCAAGCAGCATGGGAGGTCCTAAAAACTAAAACACAAAATTAGTGGGGTTAGTGGGGTACAGAATCATGTTACTGGGGCACAAAAATGGCATGAACTATAAAAAGCACATACATTTTAAATCTCTTCCTAATAAAGATCTGACAATAATAATAATACAGGTAAACACCACATAACGTCCATTCACACAACAACTCATCCATTAAAGTTATTATCCTTATTACTTACGGTTATGAAGCTGCATAAGCCATATAAGTTTACTAGCAGATAGATTCACTGAAATAGAGTTGTAAAAACAGACACAGACTCTGGTGCAGAAGATTTTATTAAACACAAAATAGAAAAATAAGTACTTAACTATGAAATGACGGATGAAGAATAAGGCAGAAGCTGAGCCTCTGAGGCTGAAAGCAAAAAGAAATAGTGAGGACGGGAAAATAATGCTGGCAATACTTCAGGGAAGGCAAAAGAGAAAAGTTGTACAGCTATCATGACATTTGCCCGATAAGCAACTCTGACAATGTTGAGAGAACCGTGTGTGTGTGTGTGTGTGTGTGGAGTCAAGTTTATATATCTCTGTGGGAACCAAATGTCCCCACAAGAACAGAAAAACAGATTGTTTTACCTTGTGGGAACATGGAAGCTTTCTGTTGGAAAGCCAAAGGAGCCAAACGATTTGCATTCAGAATTCCGTCTGTGTGAAGTTTGCATGTTCTCCCCCTGCCCGTGTGGGTTTTATCTGAGTCCGGTTTCCTCCCACATTCCCAAGACATGCATCACATCACTTGATGTGTCTCGGCTGTCCCAGTGTGAGCGGGTGAGTGTGTGTGTGTGTGTCTTTGTGATGGATTGCCGTCCTGTCTAGGATTGGCACCACCTTAAACCTTGTGCTACCAGTAACGTCCCGGCTCCTTGCGTCCCTGAATTGGATTAAATGGGTATGAAAATGAATGAATGTCAAAGAAAAGTTCTCACGGTTACAGAAAGACAAACTGTCTGTCTGTCTGCCTTTGGGTTGAATCACAGACTTAAAACAGAATTAGTGGATTGCAGATGGATGCCCACTTAATGCCCTTTCATATCTAAGCTAGGTTGTGTTAGAGAAAAAAAACAGACTGTTCCCTTTAGGGTATTCATTTTATTATATAAATATTTATGAGGTTAATAGAGGAATCTCTCGAGATCCTTAATGCTGAGGAGGTCAGGACAGGTGTTAAACCACTCTACTTAACATTAGCATAATGTAACCACTTTCCCTTTACACTGGCTTCTATCAAATGGAACACATATAATAGCTATAATAAGTTTTGACCAAAGGTCTGGAGGAAAGAATGGCCTTCTTTGTTTCTTAAGTTGCCGACGTGACACACCGAAATCTCCGTGACACATTAAGAGAAGGGAAATTAAAAAAAGATTAGAGTTTTCAGAATGTTTAGACAAAAGATCGCATCTGCGTTTTTCATCTGTAAAATTCGGACTCTGTGTGAAAAGGCCTTAATTCAGGAACTGCAGCTTTCAGCCGGTGAATAATCCAACAGCAGTCACACACCAGTTGTGAGGCTACTGTTCACTCACACTGTATACCCACGATATGTCTATGAGTCTATCAGTAAGTGTCTATAATATAACTGATTGTGCAAGGTGGGAGGAGAGAGGGATCGATCCGTCTCATACTCTGGAACACATGTTCTCCCTCAATGCCTGGCAGCACAATGTGGAAAACTCTATCAGGGGTTTATGGAACTGAATCATCACTGATCAAACGGAGTCTCATCTGGGCTTTAGCACGGCCACAGCCTCCTCAAATGAGATTGTGGGTAATGTATTGGTGCTGAAGCTTGAAGGAGTCCAACGAATGAAGAGTGGAGAAGGTGAGGTAGAGGTTACTGTACTTATAGTATAAAACAGATACACACATACAGTGGGGCAAAAAAGTATTTAGTCAGCCGCTGATTGTGCAAGTTCTCCTACTTAGAAAGATGAGAGAGATCTGTAATTTTCATCATAGCTACACTTCAACTATGAGAGACAAAATGAGAAAAAACATCCAGGAAATCACATTGTAGGATTTTTAAAGAATTTAATTGTAAACCATGGTGGAAAATAAGTATGTGGTCAATAACAAAAGTTCTACTCAATACTTTGTAACATGACCATTGTTGGCAATGACAGAGGTCAAACGTTTCCTGTAAGTCTTCACCAGGTTGGCACACACTGTAGCTGGTATTTTGGCCCATTCCTCCATGCAGATCTCCTCTAGAGCAGTGATGTTTTGGGGCAACACAAAACATCATATATACCCGAGATTGATCTTTCAAATGAGCCTAGTCATCATGTATGCGTTCATCTTTAACCCACTGTTCTTCGTGCACCCGGATCTAGCCCACGTCGGTTAAGCATGGCTGGAGCTCAAGTGAAGGCACCTTGAGGCATACAGGAAATTTGTAGCAGTATTAAAAAATCTGAAAACAGTAAACTGCAGTGGTAAGTATTCAGTGTTTCCTCCTCTTGAGCAATAGCAGCATCTGGCAGCTTCAAGGATGCCAATTTGACCCTCATACAGTCCAAAGAAGTTTGATCGGGAATGTTTTTTGGAAGGGTGGCAGCCAAAAAACCGCTTTTACAAAAGGGGAACAGGGTGAAAAGGCGAAGATATGCTAAAGCTCACAAAGATTTGAATGAAGATCAGAAAAGAGGATTATGGAGCGACAAATCCAAGGTTCTGGTCATGACTGCATTGCTAAAACAACAACTCTAATGGTGGCCTAAGACTTTTGCACAGTCCTGTATGTATATATATGTGTGTATGTGTAAATAGTTTCAGTTGAAATAGAAGTGTTTCACAATCAAATGTTCTGTATTCAAATACCCTTGGGGAACGAGGAGCTGTGGGGAGCAGGGTTGGATTTGATATCTCTCTGAAATGAATTTTCCAGGCAGGGACATCTGCTTGACTGATGCATGAAAGAGAAACCACTGAGCGCTAAGACTTTCCTGTGGGAGCAGGATGGCAGATTGGAGCTTATACTGGTTGTGAGCGCAAACGAATCCTGATTTACAGTTATAATCTGTAGTAGCTAAACATGTTAACGTGCTTCATAACTACATTTAATTTGCTAGCATTTGTTCGGAGCCAGCAGTGTTTCAGTATCAAATGCTATCTGATAAAAATAGAGAATCTTAAATAAGAAGACGGAAATTAAATGAGAGCGCACTCGTTCCTGCATGTTGACTCCTATGGGTTGCTTTTTTTGTTTGTTTGAGTTCAGATGCACTTTAAGTAGGTGAGGGATGGCTCAGCAAGACCTCCAGCAGCAGGAGAGCTGCACCAGATGACGATAAGACACCATTGACGTCTCATCGATTCAGCAGCCGGCTCGTGCGTCACACACTCAGAACAAGTCCTCATTCTCCATCATCCATGTGTTTCTGCCTCTATTGACAGTCACGTCATGGTGGGAGGAAGCTTAACAAATGTTTGCTCATGGCTGCTAATTAAAAGAAATGGATCTTTGATAATTAGGTGGAAAGGCGTAAAATTAGCGAGCGGCTCCGAGCAGGCCGCTGTACGTGGCGGTGAGGGCACACGATATCAATAAGAGCATGTTCTTTTGAAGGACTTTCGATCCAACGATCTCCATAAAGGTCCTGTAAGTCATTTGGAAATCACTTGAATAGACGCTATATGACCGAAAGTATGTGGACAGCCCTTCATTAACAACCATGGTTACTTCAGCCACATTTACAGCTTAAAAGTTTATGATATGAAGCACACTGTATGTGTTTCTGTTATAATGTGCAGTGGACAAGCACTATCGTGGATCGTCTGGAAACTTTTGGCCATCGTGTTTTGTTTCACATTTTTGCCTGAAAAAGTTGTGGCAGCTTCTTTTGCAGACAGTTTTTTTTATATCTAGGATGATCTTTATTTCACTTTCACCTCGTGATTATGTACTGTAAGCCATTTCCAGAGCAATCGAATGACGTATCTGAATAATAAAGAGCTCTATCCCCTAACCGCACCATCGCTTGAACCCACCATCCCCTTTAACTTTTTAAACCGTCTTAACTATCCCTGAGACAGCAGCAGGAGCTGCTCAAGGTCGCTTCCTGAACTCAGTGCGAATCTTCGGTCCCGCAATCCCTGCAGAAAAGCTTCTAACCCTAATTAGCTCCTGTCATCCACGGCCATCACCTTACTGACGCACTCTGTCACGGACATAGAGGGACGTCTGAGCCGGGGCTGGAAATCGACTATATTTAGCACAGTGTGGGGTGCAGGGTCCAGGATTTGAGCATCCTTGGTCAAATGACATGTCTTGTTGATTTTCTGAGTGAAATGAATGTGACACACTGCAGGAACAAAGAACGAACCACAAACAAGCCATGCTCAGAGACTGTACAAAAATTCTCCACTTTGTTTACCTCCTTGTTTCTAGTCCATCTGTTTCTGTACATACTTTGTTACACTAAATAAAGTATTTGGACATGCTTTTGCACGTGGCCAAAAGTATTTGATCATGCCTCCAAATGCAGCCAAAAGTATTGGGACACCCTCCATGTGGCCAAAAGTATTGGGACACGCCCCTGCATGCAGCCAAAAGTATTTGGATATGCCTCCAAATGCAGCCAAAAGTATTGGGACACGCCCCTCCACGCGTCCAAAAGTATTGGGACACACCCTTGCACGTGACCAAAAGTATTGGGACACGCTCCCTCACACATCAGAAAGTATTGTTCTCGCACACAGTCAAAAGTATTTGGACACGCACTCACACACGGCCAAAAGTATTGGGACACACTCCCACAACGCAATCAAAAAGATTTGGGACACAAATCCACACACGGCCAAACGTATTGGGACACAAACCTGCAAGTGTCCAAAAGTATTGGGACACACTCTCGCACGCAGTTAAAATTATTCGGACACGCTTCTGTACATTGCCAAAAGTATTGGGACACAAACCCCACAAGCAGCTAAAAGTATTGCAACACACTCCGGCATGCAGCCAAAATTATTGGAACACGCTCCTGCACAAAGTCAAAAGTATTTGGACATCCACTCACACGCTGCCAAAAGTATTGGGACACAAGCCACATTCTTTCCATTTGCCACAATTCAAGCACTGTTGTAGTTCCTTCAGGAAATGCAGATCTAGCAATAATTGCTTTTTAGTTCCTGATATTGACCCACATTGCAAACAGGAACAAAAACAGTTCTTGGTACTGTTCTCACACGAATCTGTTCTTCATTTCTTGGAAGCATGACATTTCTGGACACAGGGCCAGTGTGCAGTGTGTGTATGCTGAAGGCTTTCAGGCTCCATTAGAGATTTCCAAACCAAGTCAACAGACAGATGTGGATGGATTGTGAAAGTGCTGCTTATTCGCGCAATAACACAGCGCGGGTCTTTTCTCGTCAATGCTGATGCACTGGCCAAACACTTTCTGTTCAATCAGCGCACGCTTTGCTTACGTACGATCAAAAGCCTTTCAGAGCACTGAAGCCGTTAATATGGACTACGTGAACGTTCTCACACGGCGACTCGCTGCTCGGAGTGGAACGGCTTTGCCGCCTTAATGCTTTCCTTTTTACTAGGCTAAATTCTGTGAAATGGAATGAATGGACTGCCGTGTAGGAAATAGATATAAAATGTTCGGAATTACAGAACTGATAAAGGACTGATTATTTTACAGGTATAAAGACGTAGGTGTTCAGATAATGTAACAAGATCAGCAGGTGGCACGGCGGGGTCACGCTTTTGACAAGGAAGGAGGACGGAGGCATACAGTGGGCCAAAAACCTATTTAGTCAGCCACTGATTGTGCAAGTTCTCCTGCTTAGAAAGATGAGAGAGGTCTGTAATTTTCATCATAGCTACACTTCAACTATGAGAGACATAATGAGAAACTAAATCCAGGAAATCACATTGTAGGATTGTTAAACAATTTAATTGTAAATCATGGTGGAAAATAACTATTTGGTCAATAACAAAAGTTCTACTCAATAATTTGTGACGCATAACCTTTGTTGGCAATGACAGAGGTCAAACCTTTTCCTGTATGTTCCTTCACCAGGTTGGCACACACTGTAGCTGGGTATTTTGGGCCCATTCCATTCCTCCATGCAGATCTCCTCTATAGCAGTGATTTTTTGGGGGAAGAGGCACTGTAGCTGGTATTTTGGCCCATTCCTCCATGCAGATCTCCTCTAGAGCAGTGATGTTTTGGGGCAACACGGACTTTCAACTCCCTCCACAAATTTTCTATGGGGTTGAGGTCTGGAGACTGGCTAGGCCACTCCAGAACCTTGAAATGCTTTTTACGGAGCCACTCCTTTGTTGCCCAAGCGGTGTGTTTGGGATCATTGTCATGCTGGAAGCCCCAGCCACGTTCCATCTTCAGTGCTCTCACTGATGGAAGAAGGTTTTGGCTTAAAATCTCACGATACATGGCCCTGTTCATTCTTCCCTTAACACGGATCAGTCGTCCTGTCCCCTCTGCAGAAAACCAGCCCCAAAGCATGATGTTTCCACCCCCATGCTTCACAGTAGGTATGGTGTTCTTGGGATGCAACTCAGCATTCCTCTTCTTCCAAACAGGACGAGTTGAGTTTTTACCAAAAAGTTAGATTTTAGTTTCATCTGACCACATGATATTCTCCCAATCCTCTTCTGGATCATCCATATGCTCTCTGGCAAACTTCAGCAGGGGGGCACGCCTGGCACTGCAGGATCTGAGTCCCTCATTAGACCACATGGCCTTTTACCATTGCTCTAGGGTCTAATGTTTATGCTTTATGTTGCATTTTTTTCTGATTATCCCTACTAAGAAGTGATTTTCTATATTAAATATTTGTTTTTTGTTATATTTTTGCATGAAGTTTAGTGTTCACCATCATCCTTCCAGATTTAAATAACCAGCAAATAAAGAAGCCAAAACTATTACTGTGCCTGGGTGTCCCTGATTATATTGGTTATGTGTATGTTAACAGACCTTACATGATAGGCATCAGACAGTATTACCTGTTGGCGTTGTCTTCAGGGTATATGTGGGTATGTTCTGAATGTTTGTGCTCAGGTCTGAAGAAGAGCCTTTAGCTGGAAATGTCACGTTGTTGTGGGTTCAAAAATAATGATGGCTGACCAGCATTGTGTATTTCTTAGGTTCCTGTCTCGTGGCTGTTATCTGAGGCTTTAGCTATGTACTGGGTTGTTTAAAAATATACAAATAAAATGCAGAAGCTGCTGTGCCTACAAAAAATGCAGCCTCAGGTCTCTCTGGTTTTGTACTGCCATTTCTGTCCTCTTTAATTAGAATTTATTAGTGAGTCGTTTTATTCTTTGTCTTAGTTTGAACATTTTGGAACCCTTTAAGATCCTGGCATATCAGGAATAACAAACAGAAAGTCACACATGTAACTGAAAGGACATTTGTTGCAATATTTCACCCTATAAGTAGCTGACGGGCCTCATAGTCATTGGAGACTTTTTGATCTCTATTTTCTCTTGCGTTTATTATTATTTTTGCAGAAGTCGATTAGCTAAAGCACTTCCATTCACACACATAAAAAATCATTTCCAGAAGCTCCGTCCTCGCTGGACGTATCCTCTGCACTGCAGTAATGTGAAAGGCAGCAACATGCCTCACGTCACGCCGTTTGGGAATATATTTGCCTTCTATGTTTAGAAAGCCTGTCAAATCGTCACAGTGTCCAGGACGAACATCAACGGCTCGTCGTCATCTCGTGACGTTCCAGTCTGGAGTTCAGGACGAACGGCGTCTGGGTGACGCATGCTTCACTGAGCTGATTGCCTCTGTGAGGGTGGGACCTCCTACAGTATGATTCAAGTGCCTGACTCTGTTAGAGGGGACACATTCAAATTTTGGACAAAAAAGAAAATCTGACCTGCACGGTCCTTGAACGTCTCTACCAATATAACGCAAGGACAGTCCTTGAGAATGGACCAGACTTCTTATCCTCTTCACTTTTCTTTCTTTTGCTTTCTTTAATTTCCCTTCTCTTAATGTGTCCCAGATATTTCACCGTGTCTTTTCACAACATAAAAAAACAAAGACTGGAGTGCAGATGAGTGCAGGAAGCTCTAGTTTGTGTTTCTGTGATCATGAACAGATCAGAATGCACTTAGATAAAAAATCAGACACTTCCATCCAGTCCCTGTGAGCTTTATCACCATCATTCTCCAGCCTTTCAGTTCTATTCCACCAGATCTTTTCTTTAATATCCCATGTTTTTAGAGGCAGCCTGTTGCTCGTCCTATAAGCTCTTGATGAGCTGTTCTGCCTAACAACCGAGCTCTGATTGGCCAGCCTGATTTTAACAACCCTGAAATTAGAAGAGGCTCCGGTTAAACATTTGATGCAGCGTCGCGGTCCCTCAGTTTAGGACTCGGTGTGAAGGATGGCGTTAATATGTGCATTTTTTCGTCAGTAAAAATTAGACTTGGTGTGAAAAGGCCTTTAGGCAGGAGCCTATACAAGCTGCCTTACTGCTAGGACAAGCCAAGCGAGTGAGGGTCAAGAGCCTTGCTGGAGGGCCATTGCTGGGACTCCAGTACCTAAACTACTGGGCCACACCAGCCCGATATTTAATCATTGGAGCCTTAATCTGATTATGCATTAAGTGTAGATTGTGTCACAAATCCAATCACGTAGAATCAGGAAAATATCTTCCAGTAACTCTGAAACTCATTAATATAATTATATTCTATATTATGTTCCCTGGAAAAAACAGGGGTTAATGGGTTGTGCACCAATATGAGTTAGCTTCTAATGGGAAGGTCAGTGCAGAACACGAGAAGAGCCGTGCATCCAAAGACAGTTTGGTGATGGAAAGAGAGTGTCGAAATTTGGACCCTGAACCCCAGCTCCACTGAACATGTATGGGAATATTTTGAACATTTATATTAGTCAGTTGTTAGATGCGTATACGCAAAAAGAATTACAATTAAGCCAAACAACAAGGGCTAAACTCTTGGACCCTAGAATGATGGTGCTGTAAACATTTTTGTTTCAGAAGGGTAGGACTAGGAACTTCTGAATCTGTGATCTGGATTTATTTTGTCAAACTATATTTGATTTCCAAGAATTCCAGTTATAAAGTAAATGTATTAAATGCTTCTAAATGTAAGAAACTGTTGCATTTAAACAATGTTAAGACGTCACCTAACGATGACTTAATAACCGTACAGCTACAGTATTATTGCTAATAAATGCTTCTTCACCTTGTTAACAGATACAGGTAAGCACTGTCTAACAACCGTCCGCTCAATGTTCGTCTACTTTAACAATTATAACTAATTATAATAGGAAATAAACACCTGCCTTTTCTCTCCTGATGTTGTCGCTGTAAACAGCTGGTCAAATAAAAAAAAGGTTTAGCCTGTGTATTTTAACTGCCATAAATATTATTTCTGTCGTCCTTTGACGTAACGTTTTGTTTACCTTTTTTATTTAATTTATTTTCATGAATATTAACTTACTTTGCATTAACTCCACGCATATGCACGGACACTTTTACTTGTCGCAACTTTCTCTGCCAAGAAGAGATGGAAAAGTCTGTACTCTGCTTAAAGGCTTTAAAGTGTTTGCATTACCTGTTCTGGAAATTGTTTCTTCAACTGGACTTATTCCCTCTTGGCTGTGTGCAGCCAGCAAGGTATGCTTATTTATGTTTATATTACGTTGGGTGCGTTTATATTTTGGCTCTACAGTTTGTGTGATTGTTAATTTGTTCTTGTTCTGTACATTGTCATGTATTTGAACAGTTCAACAGTGGATTTGATGACTGTGGGAGGGAGTGACGTATAGAACAGTTCAGGTTTCGGATGCTGTGTATAGGGTAGGGTTATAATCATGTTTTCAGCGGTATCTCCGATGCATTTAAGTATCTTTTGCACACGGTTTTCTTGTGAAAATACTCTTTATATTTACATTACAGTAGCCTAAGAAGACTATGTGACTATGGTCCGGTCAACATCCACCTTGGTCAGTGACTGAACTGAATGCGGTTGTTAAATGGAGCATACCCGTACTATTGTAATGTGGGGGCACCCCTGGTCAGTGTGACCAGATACCACTGAGAGTGAGGATCCCAGCCCTGGTGAAACGGGAGGTAAACACACCAGAAACTGTACGCAAACCCAAATTTAGAGGACACCAGTTTAGAGACCTAGACACGCACCTAGACTTGTGGCATCAGGAATCACAGGACCAGGACTTAACCGATGCCAGTGTACCGAGGAGCTGGTCTTAATGGCACCAGTACCCGAAACGCAAGTCTGTAATGTACAGCTCCATTGGGACTCTCTAACAAGAGTCACTCTGGTTTATATTCCACCTCTGGCAAGGTGTCTGTCGATTACAGTGTTGTATTTACTTTCCGGTGACAGCTGGACGTCTAGAAATTGTTGCTGCTGTCTGATGGCACATAAAGTCCTGGATTGGGTTCCTGGCACCCCTGAAAGTTCAGTCTCAGTCTTAGTGCTTCCCGAGGTGGGGGTTGGATCGGTCGTATCACGTGATGCCAACCAAATTGTGCACTTTGGTTAGTTATCTATTACAGCCAGACTAATGAAGCTCAGCACCCATTTCTAGATGGGTTTAGTTGTTTTTGAAATGAAATAATCATTCGTTCTTATTCTCCCTGTAAGTGGCGCCAGTAGTTTTTCATTACTGCAGAAAATTGGCCTTTAATTTAAAAACGCAATTATGAAACCTCGCAGGAAACAAGCTGTTTCATACGTCGTCTTTAAGCACCCTGTTTCTTGATTTTAAATCTCATTTGGACAGTGAATCAGCATGTAAGTTGCTCCATAATTGAAAGGGTTGCAGATTTTCTGCATTAATGAAAGCTTTACGAGTAAGGTGCCAAGAATGTTTACGTACAGAACTGCATAGCATCCTAACCTTTCAGACTCACGTATGCTCCGGCGTGGTCACTGTGTACTTAAAGGAGAAAGCAGGCGTGGGGTCTGTCTGAGTAGGTCCATTAAGTTAATGCACTCGGTGCTGTGGCAAAAGAGAACGGACAGAAATAGATGGGAAAGGTCTGAGAGAGATAGGAGGAGGCAGGAACAGTGACCTTTTGACTTCGTAATAAGAATGGACGACACACTCGAGCAGCTCCTAGATGAGCAGTGTCTCCAGAGATTGATCCTCTGAGAGATTTGCCCTTTTCCTGAAGCCAGCTGACAAAGAAACATTGCTGACGCTTTGTGAGTACATATGTACATCATCTCATCTCCATTCTGTCCTGCGTGAGTCCTCGCTAAACCAAGTGCAACAACTCCGAGTAACCTGAACTCATTACACACATCAGCTGCTTTCATATACTGTATCAGTGTTACTGATGATTTATGCGTCCCATATTTTATAGGAAACGTTTTAAATATTAGAGTCTCTAGTTTTTGAGAATATCAGCAATTTTAACTTAAAAGTAAAGGTCGTTGACCGAAGTGGACGTTGGTCAGACATTACCATGGTCACATTCTTTTTAGGCTATTGTAATGTAAATATAAAGGGGATCTTCACAGGAAAACTGAATTCAAATGATGTAATGATGTAATTGCGTCAGAGATACTGCTGAAAACACGAGTCGTTGATGATTGAGTGAAACGACTGATATTTAGTTTGACGGAACCCAAAAATGCATCGATAGTCAGTATTAGGAACAACAAAGAAGATCAGCCAGATGAGTCAGAGACTCAACGAGTGAATGTGATCCAGTTTATGTAGTTATAGGTTAGAGAGAATGTACACGTACAAAGGAGTACTACTTACAATAGGACAGGCACATGCACTAACAAACACCATTTACAGCTTGGTACAATTAAGTAGCGGAAAGTCATCCACACAGACACGAGGAACTTACACAAAAAAGTCTCTAAACACATCAACCGAGTTAGAACAGTCTCTAGACCAAATGTGAGCTAACGAGCAAGCATCACACACACACACACACACACACACACACACACACACACACACACACACACACCAGGGTTGCCAGATCCCACGGTGAGAGCCAAGCAACCAGGTTTATGGAAACAAGCCCAAAAACAGGGACATCCTACAATGTAAGACAGTGATTTCTTGATCAGTTAAACATTTTCCTTTTGACTTTAGCAGTAATAATACTATAGAATATTATAGAGAAAGAGAGTCAGGATCAGCAAGCCCAAATAAGCAACTACACTTTGGAAACAAGCCCCAAAAACCTGCAACACAAAACTACCAATGACTAAGTGACCAATGTAAGTGACTTTACAGAAAAATAATTCGCATAGATAATTAAGTCGCTCAGAATAAGTGGACCTGGCAATCACTCTTTAACTCCCACCTCTGCTCATAGCTCTGCAGCGTTGATTGGCTGTTTACGGGTACAACATCCGGAGTTAAAAGATAGATTATTATTTCCTATTATAATTTATTATAGTTGTTCAAATGAACAGACGTTGATGCTGATGGTCCTTAAATGATGCTAACTGTATATAAAATCGAATGTGCCAACTCTCAGGATTATGATTATACCAAAATGAGCAAGCAATATATACAAATTGCACCTGAACAGAACTAGAAATCCTCACTGATAACCACCGATACAAATCTTAGCATTACTATTTATGTTAGGTTCTGCTCAAGAGCCCAAATTCAAACTCTGACTCTCCATTCATTAGAAATGTTTAGTTTGATCTAATCTTTTTACTGTATTACATTGTACAATTTTAACCCCAGGCTTATGCTGGTCAGGGCTGTGGTCCGGTCTGGAGCCTATCCTAGAAGCACAGAACTCACCAGAAATTGCTGTTGCAGTGCCAGGAAATGATCACACATCCATTTTCTCTCCCTTAGACACAGCTAGTTTGGTGGATCACTGTGAACCCAAAGAAAGTGTCATGTTAGGTTTGTACTGTACTGACAGCTGTATCTGATTTAAGCTGGCATCTCTAACCTTTAAGTGGCATTGTTTCTGAATATGTGTCTCTCTTTGTATTTATGATTACGTGTTTTTGAGAGCTGTTTTGCTGCCTTTGAACCAGGATGACTTGCCAACATTGATGGAATAATGAATTCTGAATTATAGCAGACAATTCTAAAAAAAAATATCAGGACATCTGTCCATGAACTGAATCTCAAGAGAAGATGGATCATGCAGCAAGACAACGACCCTAAGCACACAAGCCGTTCCACCAAAGAATGCTTAAAGAAGAAGGTCATGTTTTGGAAAGTCCTGACCTTAATCCAATGGAAATGTTGTGGAAGGACCTGAAGCGAGCAGCTAATGTGAGGAAACCCACCAACATCCCAGAGCTGAAGCTGTTCTGTACGGAGGAATGGGCTAAAATTCCTCCAAGCTGATGTGCATTGAGATACAGCTATTGGTGCACAAACCAGATACTGAAAGCAAAAGCTCTTCACATACATTTGCCAGCCACAAATATTCAATATTAGATCATTTTCCTCAATAAATAAATGACCAAGTGTAGTATTTTTATCTCATTTGTGTAACTGTGTTCTCTTTTTCTACTTTTAAGACATCTGATGATGTTTAGGCCATGTTTAGATCGTTCTAAAAGGTTCAAAAACTTTGAAGCACCACTGTATTTTGGCAAAGCTTGTTTGCTGCACTAGTGTTTTTGTTCCGAGTTCTGAGACTAATCTGGAAAGGTGTCCAAACTTTTGCATGTGTCAAACGTAATGTTTGATTTATAATGTGTCGTTATAAATTGTGTCAAAGTCGAAGTCAGATTTATTTCTATAGCGCTTTTTACAGTGGAGGATTGTCTCAAAGCAGCTTTAAATGTTGTATTATCTTCTAATATCTAGGGTCAGTCCCAAACTGAGCAAGCCTAGGGTGACAGTGGCAAGGAAAAACTCCCTAAACGTTATAAGGAAGAAACCTTAGGTGGACCAAGACTCGAACAATGTTAGATGCAAGAATTAAACATTATCAAATTAAAGTTATCAAGTTGTTAAGGTTATTGTAATAATTTAAATACACAGAAGCTAAATAAGTCTTAGTCGAGAGAACATATTTAATAATATAATAATTAAAATAAAATCGAATAATATTACTACTAATACTAATACTAATAAAATGTGCATTATAATGAGCACAAATGTGTTATAATAGCAAGCCAGTGGAGCCCATTTCTCTGCACAAGACTGTAAATAACAGATGAGGAGGTTATTTTAAGTCAGCTTCTTCCCAAAATAGATTCGAGAGTTTATGGAACTGTTGCTTTGACTGAGCACTTTACATAAAATGAGACTTCTGCACACAAAAGCTGAATGACGCATATTCATTAAGACTATTCACGCACCAGGTCGAAAGTTTTCAAAATGTAATTAACAGCGTCTTTATCAGCATTATTGTGTTGGCTTAAGGTTTCTGATGCTCACCGGCCCTATACAGGCTCATCCTGCTGCCAGTTAATTATTCAATCAACCTCTAAGGCCACACAGCCAGCATCTGGTAAAGCTGCCGTCCCACAGTTCCTCGCTTCGCTGCACTTAAAGCAATTGCTGTCCCAGAAATTAAGACTTAAATTGCGCCGGCTTTCTATCCCGATAACACCGACCACCTTAAAGAAGAGGATTTCTGATATCACTGGGTTTGGGAGAAAAACGTTAAGGACAGAGAGTGAATTTCACAGTTGGCCAAACAGTGAAAGCAAAGCACAGCTCTGGCTCTGAGTCTTAGCCTGCAGCTGCAGAACATGCAGGATTTTCAACATGTACTTAATCAAGTCACTAAATCTGAATCTGAGGGGATCATTAATGACAACATTTTGTTCTGTTTCAGTAGTGTGTACTAATAAAGGCAAAACAGCAACAATCAGAACTGATGAATGTAAATGTTTTCGTACACAGGGTTCATTTTAGACGGGAGTGACTTCACTAATGATTAATGGGTCCCCTGGCAGGTCCTTAAAGAGAAAAGACCTCCTTTACAACAATGTGGGGGCACCCTGGTCTGTGACCAGAGGTGGTACGTAACAAAGTACAAGTACTTCGTTATTGTTATTTGTTCTTAAGATTTTTTTAGGTAACTGTACTTTACTTGAATATTTCTGTAACTACATTCTCACTACATTTTAAAAACAGGCTCGTTACTTATTCGTCTATGTACTTATTTTCTTTTTTATTCAGCCAAATCAAGTCAGGTACCTAATGAAGTGCCAGTCAGAACCCTAGGTTTATACTTGGTTATATTTGGAGGGAGGTACAGTTATACATCAGTTCTCGACCACCTCTGAACTCGTGGAATTCGGTTCTCGATGCATTTTGACTAGAAAAATTTGTCTCGGTTCTCATCATTTGCTCGGTATTTGGAGCACTTGCTTAAACTTTTATCGAGTCGATTCGCGATTCATTATTCGATTCAGTACACAGTGATTCAGATTCACAGTAGCTCTCACTCAGTGCAGATCTCTGCTGTGTTTATCGCGTTCTTCTTTATTTTTACATCTACAGTACGTTATTCTTAGTGCAGTAAGTCTCCACGGGTCCAAAAAAGGTAAGTTTATAAGAGTCAACCGAAAGCAAACAGGAACTGAATGCTCCAGAAAACAGGCTGCAGCTAGCTTAGCAGCTATGCTAGCACCAACAGTTCACCAACAGTAAGCGTTTTGCTTTTACTTTTCACTCACTAAATTACATGAGGTTTTCCAACATTTTGTTATAAAATAAGGTTTGTGTTAATGACTTTAGTCATCTGTAAGTTACTGTAAGTGTTTTAAACATTAACATAACTATCAGTTCTTATCATGACGCTGAATCTCCAACTACAGGCTCCATAATGTAACTGCAGCCATTTAAGGTGGACCAGAAAATATGAATAAAAAGCCAATTTCAGCCTCGTCTCTGCTATGATACACCAAACACTCGTTAAACTCATCAGTCTATGATATATGTAACTTATGATGGATTTGTTGAGCAAATGCCCATCATAAATCAGGAGCTCCTGTATAATACAGCTCCATTAATGCTGATAATGTCTTATACAGGGGGATTTTCTGGGGGTCTGGAACTCATTCATTCAATTTACATTATTCCTTATGGGAAAAATTTGCTCGGTACCGAGAACCGAGGTACCACTGTACGTCTTTACAGTCATTTCTATAATACATCTATAAGAGATGATAGAGATACTCAGATGAAAAGTTTTTGGAGAATACCGCAACAACAGAAGCATAAACTAGTATGCCCCAGCTTTCAATGCAGGATTGCGTAGTCTTATACATTCTTTCTACCACTTTTTTATGTTCAGCACAATTCATTCTACTCCCAAAAATGACTGTACACACTTTACACTGTTTTTATTAATCAGACACTAGAGGTTTATCCATGTCCCTGGGATGCTGATTATATTCTACTCATATTTTTTAAATTAGGTAGTGGAGTTTAAGGGAAGAGCTGCTCTAAAAACTTGGTGAAGTTGCATTTTGTTGGACTAGGGTTCAGTAACACTGTTTCAGAGAGTCGACGTTAACTATAGTTTGGGTTAAATATCATGATTTACAGCATTACTGAAGATTATTATGTCTAGTTATGAGAAGTTGAGCAGCACTTATAAACAAAATTCAAAGTTTTTTTCTATATTTTGTCTGAAAATGTTTTGATTGTGATTTTTGCTGTGTTTAGTTAAAGATGATGAGGTCATAATTAAAGAACATGTGTGTTCCTCTATCTCCGTCTGGGACATATTTCAGGTTTTGTGGAGTCCATACCTCGACAGGTCAGAACCTTGACGGTTAAGAGACGGACCTGCACAATATTAGGCAGGTGGTTTTAATGTTATGGCTGATCAGGGTTTTAAATACAGTCATCATCATGGTGGCCATTGGCAGAACTCTTAACAATTCAGGAGGCTGGGTGGTGTTTTCGGAACCCTTTGATGGACAGGCTTCCTCCTGCACCCACTGAACTCCGGGTTAGGCTCCAGAACCTCCCCTGCAACCCTGACCAGGGTAAGTGAGGCTAAAATGGGATGCTTTGCTTTTTCTTAATGATTCAGACATCCAGAAAACTTTTTTTCCAGATAAAAAGACACTTATTTTCAGCCAACGTGCAAACACTTAACACAAGAGTTCAAGAGTCAATGAAACATTCACAGAATTCCCTGATTGGATCTGGGAGCTGAGCACCTGCAAAAACAGAGATAAGCCGCTTATCTGCCGGATGCGCCAAGCCCGAGTGTTTCCACCTCATTTCGTCGCCCTGCGATCAGAAACAAGACAAACACCCAAATGCAGCTATAATTGCACTTTCATTGTCATAATTACGCGTCATGAATCCGAGAAAAGTAGTCCCATTATCATTAGGATCGAATCTTGAAAGAAAACATTGGGCCGTTGGAGGCAGCAGGATGTACGCGCCGAGTACTTTTATGGGGGCACGTCCAGGGGTCGAAACGCAATTCAGGCAGAGAAATCATGAGCTGAACCATTATCATCATCAGAAAGATACACAGCGAAAAAGCAGGTTAACGCTAAATCACAATGAAACGTCGGGAAACAAGGCTTCAAATTACAGCCAATCAAGATGACGAGGACAGGAACACACAGCATGTATTTATATACCCTGATTACATTGTTTAAAGAGGACAGGTGTGTGTGTGTGTGTGTGTGTGAGCACAATTGGCATATATCTGGACCAGCATGCTGACTGTCTAAAGCTTAGTGAGTTAGGAAGAAGTATGAATTAAGTATCTTTTAATTACAGCATATGCTTAACTATAAGGATTAAAGATTCCTAAACCTGGTAACCTCTTTCAGGGGGTTTTAATGGATTTTAGGGAGTTGTAACTTGTCATTGTCATCCTAGGGTTACTTATCAGATGTTTTGAACCTGGATGCTTTCTTGTAAAAACGCTGGACAAATACATTTTGTTTGAGCCCTGCTTTCTGCAGCCAAATTCCCGCTATAATTTATGAGGTGTTGTATGACCCTAACACACTGTAATGAATTTCAAATTGTAAATTTAACCTGAGAAATAAAATTCCATGCACAGTAAGTGCGCATCAGTGTAACAAAGCAAATGTGATATATAAATATGATTTCCCGAACAGCTTTTTGCTTCTACCTACCCCCTCCATGACTCTGCTATGGCTGAGTAATTTACACTTTTATTTTATTTTTTCGATTAGTTATAACACAAACCTGTAGGAAAACCTCACCCTTAAAAAGCAGAGGATGTATTGCTCTTTTCATTAACACAAGAAACAGCGGTTAAATATCACACTCACTGGAAAAAAACTGTACATAAAATTACTTTAAAAGATATTTAATAAGCTTATGTTTGATTTTTAGCTAAATGTTTAGCTGTCTTGAAAATATAGAAGGAGCCAAAATGAAAAAAGGGGAGAAAACTATAAATGGAATCCAAGAGAAAAAGAAAAAAGCTATAATTTATGTTAATTTTTAATCCAATAAAGATTTTCAATGAATCACTTTATTATTTTGATCTGTGTGTATGTAGGCTGGGGTCACAGGTTGGCACAAAAGGTTAAACATCAAATGACATCTGGCACACAGGCAAGCTGTTCTCCTGGCACCAGTTCCAGTATCCAGGGAGGTTGGGTCCCTTTTTGAGTCTCCTCCACAAAGTTTCTTTCTCGTCGTAATTAGGGACACCCTAGGCTTGCTCAGTTGGGGCTGAGTATCTACAGTGGTGCTTGAAAGTTTGTGAATCCTTTAGAATTTTCTGTATCTCTGCATAAATATGACCTAAAACATCATCAGATTTTCACACAAGTCCTAAAAGTAGATAAAGAGAACCCACTTAAACAAATGAGACAAAAATATTATACTTGGTCATTTATTTATTGAGGAAAATGCGTCCAATATTACATATTAGAGAGTGGCAAAAGTATGTGAACCTTTGCTTTCAGTATCTGGTGTGACCCCCCTGTGCAGCAATAACTGCAACTAAACGTTTCCTGTAGCTGTTGATCAGTCCTGCACACCGGCTTAGAGGAATTTTAGCCCATTCCTCCGTACAGAACAGCTTCAGCTCTGGGATGTTGGTGGGTTTCCTCACATTAGCTGCTCATTTCAGGTCCTTCCACAACATTTCTATTGGATTAAGGTCAGGACTTTGACTTGGCCATTCCAAAACATTAACTTTATTTTTCTTTAACCATTCTTTGGTACAAAAACTGTGCTTAGGGTCGTTGTCTTGCTGCATGACCCACCTCTCTTGAGATTCAGTTCATCATGGACAGATTGTCCTGACATTTTCCATTAGAATTCTCTGATATCATTCAGAATTCATTGTTCCATCCAATGATGAGCAAGCTGTCCTGCCCAGAATGCAGCGCAAAACAGGCCCAAACCATGATTACCTACCACCACACCCACCATCTTTCAAAGATGGGATACGGTTCTTATGCTGGAATGCAGTGGTTTTCCTTTCTCCAAACATAAGGTTTTTGGTTTTTTCTTTTAAACCAAAAGTTCTATTTTGGCGTCTCATCCATTCCACAAAACAATCTTCCATAGCCTCTGGCTCTCCACGTGATCTTTAGGCAAACTGCAGAACAGCAGCAATGTTCTTGTTGCTTTGGAAGAGCAGTGGCTTTCTCTTGCAACCCTGCCATGCACACCATTGTGCCGTTCAGTGTTCTTCTGATGGTGGACTCATGAACATTAACATTAGCCAATGTGAGAGAGGCCTTCAGTTGCTTAGAAGTTACCCTGGGATTCTTTGTGATCTCGCCAAGAGCCTTGCTCTTGGAGTGATCTTTGTTGGGCGACCACTCCTGGGGAGGGTAACAATGGTCTTGAATTTCCTCCATTTGTACACAATTTGTCTGACTGTAGATTGGTGGAGTTCAAACTCTTTAGAGATGGTTTTGTAACCTTTTCCAGTCTGATGAGCATCAACAACTCTTTCTCTGAGGTCCTCAGAAATCTTCTTTGTTCATGCCATGATACACTTCCACAATCATGTGTTGTGAAAAGCAGACTTTGATAGGTTCCCCCTCACACCTGATTGTCATCCCATTGATTGGAAACACCTGCCTCTAATTTCACCTTCAAATTAACTGCTAATCCTAGAGGTTCACATACTTTTGCCACTCACTTGTAATATTGGATCATTTTCCTCAATAAATACATGACCAAGTATAATATTTTTGTCTCATTTGTTTAACTGGGTTCTCTTTATCTACTTTTAGGACTTGTGTGAAAATCTTACGTGTGAAAATGTTTTAGGTCATATTTATGCAGAAATATATAAAATTCTAAAGGGTTCACAAACTTTCAAGCACCACTGTAGATGTTTGTACAGCTGCTTTGAGACAATGCTCTGTTGTAAAGATGCTAACCAAGTCCGAAACTGATCGCCTGAGATGCTGCGTAAAATGTTTAATCGGAGCCTGTTCTAATTTCTGCATTAAAATCAGGCTGACCAATCAGAGCTCGGTTGCCGGGCAGAACAGCTCATCGAGAGCTTATAGGATGAGCAACAGGCAGCCTCTAAAAACATGGATATTAAAGAAAAGATCTGGTGGAACAGAACTGAAAGGCTGGAGAATGATGGTGATAAAGCTCACAGGGACTGGATGGAAGCGTCTGATTATTTATCTAAGTGCATTCTGATCTGTTCATGCTCACAAAAACACAAACTAGAGCTTCATGCACTCATCTTCACTCGTGTCTTTGTGTATTAAGTTGACGATGTATTAAGAGAAGGGAGCTTAAAGAGAGCAAAAGCAGACAGGGAGTTTTCAGAGTGTTTAGACAAAAAATAGAGTGCACATGGTGCGATGGTCCCACTATGTTAAAATTACATCGCATTTTAGTGTGAAAAAGTACTCGATGTGAGCAGATCTTAAGACTGAAATGTGAGAGTATTTACAAGAATACAGATGCTGTGATAAAGGCAAAGGTTAGACTCACTATCTGTGGAGGATTCTGTGTAATTTTACGTCACATCAATTTTTGTTCTCATACATAACTTGTTTTGACTGGATATGAAATAAATGAATGGGTTTGTGTGTTACATGATTGTGCACTGACTCTCCAGAGCACTGCCATATACAGTATGTTCGGCGTACTCTCGCTGAAGTTAAGACTCACACAGATACCACATACTGCTCTGGTGTACGCCTCTGAAACTCCACGCTCGAACTGCCTTTTTCTGCCGTCCCCGTGGTCCATGGTGCATCTATCCAGCATCATTGGGGGCCACGTTTGGACCATGGCCCCCTGGTCAGTGTAAAGAACATTTCATTAATAGGAAACTTTTCATTCCACAGTTATCATGCCTTGTGAATGTATTTAACAGAAGTCCACGATGATGTGGGGGTGCAGATCTGGAGCAGCGTGGCCTCCCCACTGAGCTGCTGCATCAGAGGGATAGAGGCTTTGCTCCTGCTCAGTTCCCACAAGCATACAACATCCATTAGAATTCATCTGAGATTAAGAATGAGGTTCTGTGCGCTCTGCTTGTCAGTATATAACATTATGGAAATCCCTGGGGAAATAACATGCATTGCCGATTGTAATTTTATGTTTGATCTCTTTTCTCTCCGAGCTTGTGTTCCGGTACCAGTTCCAGACACAAACACTAAGATGTTCATCCGCTTCAGCTCATCAGCTCCAGCCCCACCATGCCCGGGCCACGCCAGAGGGCAGTAACTCTCTCCTTGGTCTGGTTGGCCATGGATGACGTGCCATCAAGAACTCAAGATCTTTTATTCAGTATTTTATTTAGCTGTTAATATTTGCTTAGTTTCTTTTTTTGAACTATTACTACAGACTTATTTGACTAGATAAATTAGTTTCATTCTTACATTTATCATCTAAGCCACCCAGAGTGGTTGGGTCCCTTTTTGAGTTTTGGTCCTCCCAAGGTTTCTTCCTTATCCCATTTAGGGAGTGTTTCCTTGCCACTGTCACCCTAGGCTTGCTCAGTTTGGGATTTAAAGAAAATATAACAAATAAAATATTAGAATAGAGACTATAAGAAATTAAATAGGGTACAATATTAGGAAGCGTACAGGTAAGCACCTTTTTTCGACCATCCAATCAATGTCTGTTCACTTTAAAGACTTAATTATAACAAATTATAATAGTAAATAAAAATCTGTTTTTTAACTCTGGATGTTATGGTTGTGGATACAGCCAATCAATGCATTTAAGGAAAAGTTCAGGGTGCATATTTAATAACTGTTAATAAGAGTGCAATTTGCAACTTAAGGGCCCCAATTAGTCACTTCAACAGCCAATAAATGCTAAGGATCCACGAACAGAGGTGGGATTTAAGAGCACAAGTCCGCCATTAGTGTGTGTGTGTGTGTGTGTGTGTGTGTGTGTGTGAGTGAGTGAGTGAGTGAGAGAGAGAGAGAGAGAGAATGAGAATACCTAACCTCTGTGCAACCACTCAGCCCTGTAGAGAAGTAGATCAAAATAACAAAATAGCTGTAATTTATTAACCAAGTATGTCATTTAAGACTAACATTAACCTTTAGAGGTGTGTTGAAGGCTCTTCTTTCAAAAGAACTCTGTGTTGACAGTCGCAGTGTTTGCTGAAATAATTAATGAAACAAAACGTTCTGTGGATTTAGAGATACAGGCTGAACTGGCTCAGCATTGCAGGATCTGGAGATCTGGAGCACGTTCACAATGGCCAGAGGCAGAGACACGGGAGAGTTAGTGTGCATTACTTTGTAAGTTATTACACAGAGGCGGCCAAAAGTCTGAGAGCACTAGTGAGAATGCTTCTATTTTGCATTTTTCTCTCTGTTTTTTTCGCCAGACCTGGAGACGCAACATAATCGGATAACATGCTTAAAAGCCAAGCGTGCGATGGTTCAGAAATGGAGTGTGCATAATGAGAGACTGTGTGCTTCAGTGACTACAAAACCTTACTTCATGCTCCAAACATTGCTGGGTTAATCTAATTCACATTCACATTCACTTTCACTAATTGTGGAGCAGTGCCAGCATCACGCACTCAGACAACAGCCATGCCAGTCCAAGTCATAACTATATGTAAGAAATTAACAATGCATTTATAATAAAAGTTTAAATACACAGATGATAAAAAGAATCATCGCAATACAGAATATAATAAAGAGGATAATATAAAGATATAAACATCTTGATGCATGCTCAATAATCCAGGTAAGAAAATCCCAAAATCTGTTCATCTGGACATAGGTTTTGTTGGAGAAACGTTTCGTCACTCATCTAAGTGACTTCTTAGATGAGTGCTGGTACCAGTCGTTATGCAAAGGTGCTTTATATAAGATTGGGGAAGTTTTCCAACTAGCTGAGACTGAAGAAGTCACTTAGATGAGTGACAAAACGTTTCTCCGACAAAACGTATGTCCAGATGAACAGATTCAACTTCTGGGATGAAGGTATAAAGCTAGGAGGACTGGAACTGGTGCTGGAAGAACAGCTTTGGCTGAGGGTCCTGTGTGCATGTGATGCCCAATCCAGCAGCGGGGATCCACCAGGCAGGGACAGGCATATTAGATCTCTGTGCCACCAATATACTGTTAACTTAATTACATTTGGATAATCATTAGATCAAACCTCAAACAGGCAGCCGTAGGTTGTAGATCTAGAAGTTTTTACAGCTGCTTTGAGACAATGCTCTGGTGTTAATAAGTGGTTATTAATACACTCTGATCTCTTAACAATAACTAACTACATTTTCTGTTTTCTCTCCGAGCTTGTGTAGTTCCAGCCCCACAAATTAAGTTGTTCCTCCGCTTCAGCTCCGCTCAAATCAGTTCCAGCTCCACCATGCCTGGGCCACACCAGAGGACAGTAACTCTCTCCATCCCCCGGTTTGCTGGGGCCGAAGTGCCTCCAAGGACTTTCCAGCCGAGGATATAAGACCCTAAAGAGACTCTGTGTATCGGACAAAATAACGTCAATATGCATATTTGTGTATATATATATATTTTAGGTTGTTTTATTCAATATTTTATTTACCTGTTAAAATTTACTTAGTTACTTCCTTATACTTTTTTTCCTTGCCACTGTCGCCCTAGGCTTGCTCAATCTGGGCCTTTGATATTAGAAGATAATATAAAATTGTACAGCTGCTTTGAGACAATGCTCCATTGTAAAAAGCGCTATAGAAATAAATCTGACTTGACTTGACTTTGTTCTATAAAAACGCTAGAGAAATCAATCTGAATCTGAATTTGAATAGTAAATCGGGGAAGCAGGGAAGCTCATCGTCGAGAGCCAGTGCTTTAACACTGTGGCAACCCAGGTCAAAAGTGGCCTCTTTCAAAGTGAGAGCTGTCGGTTACATTGTGTCCCCGGGTCTGTTGACGTTCCTTTTCCAAACTTTATTGTTCATGAATTAACTAATAAATTAATTAATAGTTTGTGTTGTTAGTTTCGGCAGAGTCTCTCTCTATTATGACTCAAAGATTACGAAGATCAGACCCATTTTATGCATCATTAATCCAGCAGGGTTCACTAACCTTTTCTGCCACACTATAAACAACAGCATGTTCTAGGGTGGAGCACGGATGGAGATATGATGACTCTCGCACAGCAGGGCACTAAATCTAGGTTCTGACGTCACAGCAGTGTGGCTGAAGGGTCTATTGTTGCCAGATCACGGCGTGAAAAATCTGCCAAATTCATCGACACACAAAACTTGAAATGAGCAAATTATCCAGCATTGTGCAGCAGAATCGCTCACTAATTGAGTCAGAGCCTGAAGAGCCTGAGCTCAGAGGATGCGTCTAAATTCATCTGTCTCTCAGAAGCATTGGGTTGAGATTAAAATAGCTTAAGAGAACAAGCTTCAGCAAGAGTTTGGGCAAATGGTCAAATGGTAGGTTTTGTTGGATGTTCTGGATGGGAAGGCGTTACACGAGCATTGCGGGGAACAAACTTAAACTTAACATCTCTACAGTTCATAATAAACCAAGTTTTACAGATTTAGCATTTAGAAAACATTCATCCGGATCTGTTTTCTTTTTCCTACTAATGTGCAAGTAATGGAATACATTTCAAATCTGACCACTAGTAACACAAATGCTGTTTTAAAAAATAGGCTGTTTTACCTGTGAAAGATTTTGCGACGTTAATTAACTTTGTTTCATAATTACAACAGCCAGATATATTGTGAATACCCTTTGGCGATATCAAGCTGAGGAGTCATGAAGCCAAACTTTTCCAATTATGTTCCAGCGTTGCGTTTCCACACTTTGATTGACACTCAACTCCATTACCATTTAATTTCTTTCTAATTTGCCTTTGGATATAAATATTTAATAATCACCCTGTTACTTTACCTGTAACTGACAAGTTTCATTTTGGGGTGCTTAAAGCTTTCACACTGTATTTATTTTCTGTTATTCCACCACTATATTCATCGAATCAGATGAGCTCGGATAACTACTTTAAAACTACTTTCAAAGATCATTTAGTTACAGAACATGTAAACAATTTATCTCATGTACATACAAATAATGACGTTTCACAAAATAGTGGGTGTGGGGGCACCCCTGGTTGGCAAAGTGTGATAGGCCCGACCCAGTCAGTTGGGTTATGTGGCGTTATGTGGCGTTGGCCATCGAAGAGCCAGCAGGTGTCGCTGTTGTTTCTTCAGTGCAGATCTCCACTCATAGAGACACAACCAAATGTACCGTATCATGCGCCTATGCCTGACCTGGCCAGTAGGCACTGCCAGGACTCTGACTTGGGTTGCTGTGATGGTGGGCCGAGCACCACCGGACAATCTTCCAGGACCTAAACTGCTGAACCACTGCCCCTTGCTAACTGGTAAATAGACGGTCTGTGTTATGCAGAAATACAAAAATTGAGACCTCTGTTTCTCGTACCACATTATTGTATCATTATACTGACCAGTGCTCTCTTATAAAGTCTCTTTTCTCTAGTCGTGTTCCTCCTGACGTCTCCTCACTGTATCCAGCGTGCTCTAATGATAAATCAGAGCGAGCTGCTTCTGAGTCGATCAGCCACATGTTCGTGCTCTCGCTGTGTGAGGCCTCTCGCTGTCCATCTCTGAAGTCTAATCTCCGACCTCTAATACCTCTGTCAACCCACCACGTCCAACAGGGAGCCACAATACCAGCTAATCTAGCTCTTGATGATTGTGGGTTTGTGTTTGTCCTGTTATTGAGTCTGTTTGTAATCCCGTAGCTTGTGAACCAATTTTCTCATTTCACTTCCAGAGTCACAGCTTGGTGCTGCACGTAGTTGGCCGGTCTGGACTTGGGTTTCAATTCACACATTATTTAGCAGGAAAATAAGGCATCCCAGAAGAGCAGCTCAGCTACATTATACACTGGATTACACACCGGCAATTCATCATGGAATAATCTCATCTGACCCTAGATTCTGTTAGTTTATCAGCAGAAAAAGGGAACTAATTCAATTGAATTACATTTACAGCATTTAGCAAACGCCCTTATCCAGAGTGACTTACAATTGGTACAGTCTTACAATCCAAGCAATTGTGGGTTAAGGGTCTTGCTCAAGGAGAAAACAGTGACAGCTTGGCGGAGGTGGGATTTGAACCCTGGACCTTCTGGTCCAAAGTCCAGTACCTTAACCACTAGGCTACCACAGTCCCCTATGGATTTGAACAGATAAAATGAACTAAACAAATAAACAGCTGCACCTAAGAGAACTGATAGATTTTAAAGCGCTTTCCAGTACTTGCTTTAACAAATTATAATAAATTATAACAGGAAATAAAAATCTGTCTTTTAATTGCAGACGTTGCGGCTGTATACAGATGGTCAAATAAAAAATGGTTCAGCATGTGTATATTAACTGCCATTAATATTATTTATTATAACGTTGATGATGTTGGATTAAAAATGACATACACCTGAAATACTCCTCTTTGTGATAATAAACTCGGACAACTTTTGAATCCTGACTTGAGTCCTGCTTCATGTTCAGAGGCTCTCTCCCAAGCGCTTGGCATCACAGAGCAAAGTGGCTAGCAGCTAGAGATCAGAAGAAGACGTACTTCACACTTTATGACCTTACAGGTGGCGTGTTAGTGTATTTTTTTATTTATTTGAATGTGAAAACATAATAATACATATAGCCGAAAGTGGCAATTGCGAGGTCCAAGCTATCTGGTCAAACTTCACACAAGCAGTGTCCCCAAGTGGCCACACATCATTACATTGCCTCGAAATGTTACTGTTAACCTGTTGAAATCGGACGTGAAATGTGATTGGCCAACGGCGGCCATGTTGTTTGTAGTATTTGAGCACAGGTTCATTTCACTTACAGTTCCTGAGAAATGGTGATTTTTACCCCGAGACTGAGACATGACCGAGACCAAATGAAGTCAAGACTGCTCAAGACCACTTATTTTGTTGTAAAATACTGTTGTATAAAAGCAGTAGAACATTTGAGGTTGTATGTTATCATGAATAACATCATGACTGTGATTATCTATGGTACTCGCCAAATCATGGCTGTGATGTGTATTCAGGATATGTACTCCCTTTTGTGTTCTGTTGCTTAATTACAGCATTTACCTGTAACATTTTACAGGAGCACTTTATGTTCTTCTTAGTAGACATTACCTACAGCCATAGAAACATCCAACTAACATCGTGTTAGGCATTGACGTATCAAAACACAAACACAGAAATAATGGAAAGGACCAGTAATTATTCCTGTATCCTTTACCTCTGAGATCTCATCACATAATCTGTCTCCCGTTTGCAATTTCATAAACATTCACACAAACTGACTTGTCCTGAAAGCTTAACGGTTAGGTATTGACATCAGCTCATTTATCTCTTTTATTAATGCTCTCAGCTATTAATACAGTGAGGGAGGATTTGCAAAGCTGAGGGGCGATGAGCTGCCAGAGGGCACCCCGTAAGTGTTTCTGACTTATCCATTCACATCTAAGTTCTGGAAAAAGCATTTCATACAGATCAGTTGGGTAAAATGGGAAGCTCAAACAAAACAGCTCAGCTACCATCTGCTTTCCCTTCGCAACCCACAGATTGGCTCACTCAGGATGCATTGGTTCCGTAAGCTTCCATATGACACCGGCGTCTGCTAAACGCTGTAAATGTAATCGACTATGGAGTGACTAACACATACACTATGGAAAAATGTAGCAATTATGTGAAATATCAATCGACAATCAATTATTCATTATCAGAATAAGGACAGCATTTTGCTAACCTAACACATCTTCAAAAATATAATAATAATTAATAATAATTTCACAGATATTGGTGACAGAAATAAATTTCACAGCTTTACTGATTTCCTAAAGCAGTATAGCCCATCCCCAGTCAAGACAGCCTAACCACAGAAAAATAGGCACAAAAAAGAAAGGATAAACCATGAAGGGGCAAGCAGCAGGAAGACACGAGCACAAATGACACGAGGATGAGACCCATAAAGGAAAAACAACAATAACAAAGAGGTTTTCAGTAGAACAATAATATGACAGCAATTAGTCAGCCGACTGTGAAAGGAGAAAAGGGTCAGAGGGAACTAAGCAGTCGAGTAGTACATCTTCGCAACAGAAAAAAAGTGTCACGGCTTTACTTTCCTAAAGTAGTATAGCCCATCCCCAGCCAAAAAACAAACCATAAAGGATCAAGGAGCAGGAAGACAGAAGGCACAAGCACATACAACCGGCAGCACAAGGACAAGACCCAAAAAGGAAAAGAACCAAAACAAAAACAAAACAAAGGGGGGATATATAGAACAAGTAAGATGACAGCAGTTAGGTAGCCCACTGTGGAAGAAGAAAAGGGTCAGAGTGCAACTACAGTGGTGCTTGAAAGTTTGTAAACCCTTTAGAATTTTCTACATTTCTGCATAAATGTGACCTAAAACATCATCAGATTTTCACACAAGTCCTAAAAGTAGATAAAGAGAACCCAGTTAAACAAATGAGACAAAAATATTATACTTGGTCATTTATTTATTAAGGAAAATGATCCAATATTACATATTCGAGTCAGTGGCAAAAGATATGTGAGCCTTTGCTTTCAGTATCTGGTGTGACCCCCCTGTGCAGCAATAAACTGCAGCTAAAACGTTTCCTGTAGCTTTGTTGATCAGTCCTGCACACCGGCTTTGTAGGAATTTTAGCCCCATTCCTCCGTACAGAACAGCTTCAGCTCTGGGATGTTGGTGGGTTTTCCTCACATTAGCTGCTCACTTCAGGTCCTTCCACAACATTTCCATTGGATTAAGGTCAGGACTTTGACTTGGCCATTCCAAAACATGAACTTTATTCTTCTGTAACCATTCTTTGGTAGAACGGCTTGTGTGCTTAGGGTCGTTGTCTTGCTGCATGACCCACCTTCTCTTGAGATTCAGTTCATGGACAGATGTCCTAACATTTTCCTTTAGAATTCTCTGATATTCTCTGGCTCGTCCACGTGATCTTTTTTCAAACTGCAGACGAGCAGCAATGTTATTTTTGTAGGGCAGTGGACCCTGCCATGCACACCATTGTTGTTCAGTGTTCTTCTGATGGTGGACTCATGAACATTAACATTAGCCAATGTGAGAGAGGCCTTCAGTTGCTTAGAAGTTTCCCTGGGGTCTGTTGTGACCTCACCAACTATTACATGCCTTCCTCTTGGAGTGATCTTTGTTGGGCGACCACTCCTGGGGAGGGTAACAATGGTCTTGAATTTCCTCCATTTGTACACAATCTGTCTGACTATGGATTGGTGGAGTCCAAACTCTTTAGAGATGGTTTTGTAATCTTTTCCAGACTAATGAGCATCAACAACTCTTTCTCTGAGGTTCTCAGAAATCTCCTTTGTTCGTGATATGATACACTTCCACAAACGTGTTGTGAAGAGCAGACTTTGATAGATCCCTGTTCTTTAAATAAAACAGGGTGCCCACTCACACCTGATTGGCATCCCATTTGTTGGAAACACCTGCCTTTAATTTCACCTTCAAATTAACTGCTAATCCTTGAGGTTCACATACTTTTGCCACTTACTGATATTTAATATTGGACCATTTTCCTCCATAAATAAGTGACCAAGTATAATATTTTTGTCTCATTTGTTTAACTGGGTTCTCTTTATCTACTTTTAGGACTTATTTATGCAGAAATATAGAAAATTCTAAAGGGTTCACAAACTTTCAAGCACCACTGTACGCATAACTTTCACGGCTTTACTGATGTCCTTAAGCAATAAAGCCCATCCCCAGCCAAGACAGACACAAGCACAAATGACATGAGGACGAGACCCAAAAAGGAAAAGAAAAGAAAACAAAGGGGGATATCTAGAACAAGTAAGATGATAGCAATTAGGCAGTCGGATGTGGAAGGAGAAAAGGGTCAGACCGGAACTACGCATGACAGTGCAGGAAAGGAAGTGCATCTTTGTGACAGAAAAAATAGCATGCATTTACTGATCCCCTATAGGGCAGCACAATGTCGCAAGCGGTTAGTGCAGTCGCCTCACAGCTCTAGAGATCCCCAGTTCGATCCCAACCTCAGACTCCATCTGCATGGAGTTTGCATGTTCTCCCAGCATGGGTTTACTCCAGGTACTCCAGTTTCCTCCACCAGTCCAAAGATGTGCATTAGGTTAATTGCATTTTCCACTCAAACGAAATATTCACTTCACTGTACCACCTCTTCTCAATCTGTGAATCCTGCCACACACCCCTCAGATATTTCTAGCCCGATCATCCCCATGCAACGCCATCTGCAGGAGCCTGAAGTTACTACCTCCTTAAACATGCCAGGTGACTCACTGTTTGTCCGGGGAGCTTATTTGTTGTCACCAACCTAAATACAAACCCACTTGGTTCAACTGAAGAAAAAAGCCGTTGCAGCGTGAAGTGTTAAATTCATGGAAAGAGTTGAAAGAAATGATCGTACTGATGAAGCTGTGAGGATAATTGCACGGCTCATCACCTTTTCATTTCTTTCGTTTTACAGCTTGCTGCACTTCTACCAGTGGTCTCTATCCAAGCACAGCTCAGATATATTTAAAGCGATTCTGAATTAATGGCATGATGTACGGTTTGTGGAAAGACTTGAGACTGGCAAACAAACATTGAGTAATTGCTGAGTAAACTGAGTACAAGACAGACTTCAGCGTCATCTGCAGGGCATAATTTGATAAGCCGGGTTAATTAAGTCAGATCCCAGATTGCATATCAAATAAATATTCGGCTTTAAGGAAATCTGAATCAGGCACCCGTCCTTCATGTGCCTAAATAACGATGAGTGATGTTAACAGTTAACACGTTAATCAGCTAAACAGAAACAGGTTCATTATGCCACTGGCTTCTAATTGAATTATCCGGAAGTTTGAAGAAGGCTTAGCTCCCCTACGCTCAACACAGCCATGTCATCATATTGCCCTGAAAGGGTCATTTCCTTCGAATCCAATTTGCACCTCTATGTGTGCATTTCCTTTGTAATGATCGCAAGACTCCCACTAACACCGCACATTTTCCGAGATCTCACTGGCTTTTGCAGGTCTGTAATGAAGTCATACTCGGCGTATAGTACTTCTTTACTATCAAACATTTTCTCAATGCACTTTTACAGACATCTGGAGCAAACAAAATCTTCTTAAATGTGACCAGGAAGATGCCTTAGTAGGACCAGGACTCGCTATACAGTGAGGAAAAAAAGTATTTAGTCAGCCCCTGATTGTGCAAGTTCTCCTACTTAGAAAGATGAGAGAGGTCTGTAAGTTTCATCATAGCTACACGTCAACTATGAAAAACAAAATGAGAAAAAAAATCCAGGAAATCACATTGTAGGATTTTTAAAGAATTTAATTGTACATTATGGTGGAAAATAAGTATTTGGTAAATAAATTTGGTTCGACCCAATACTTTGTAACATAACCTTTGTTGGCAATGACAGCGGTCAAACGTTTCCTGTAAGTCTTCACCAGGTTGGCACACACTGTAGCTGGTATTTTGGTCCATTCCTCCATGCAGATCTCCTCTAGAGCAGTGATGTTTTGGGACAACACGGACTTTCATCTCCCTCCACAAATGTTCTCTGGGGCTGAGGTCTGGAGACTGGCTAGGCCACTCCAGGACCTTGAAATGCTTTTTACGGAGCCACTCCTTCGTTGCCCGAGCGGTGTGTTTGGGATCATTGTCATGCTGGAAGCCCCAGCCACGTTCCATTCTTCAATGCTCTCACTGATGGAAGGAGGTTTTGGCTTAAAATCTCATGACACATGGATCCATTCATTCTTCCCTTAACACGGATCAGTCGTCCTGTCCCCTCTGCAGAAAAACAGCCCCAAAGCATGAGGTTTCCACCCCCATGGCTTCACAGTAGGTATGGTGTTCTTTGGATGCAACTCAGCAACTCAGCATTCTTCTTCCTCCAGTTGAGTTTTATACCAAAAAGTTCTGTTTTGGGTGTCATCTGACCACATAATATTCTCCCAATCCTCTTCTGGATCATCCATTATGCTCTCTGGCAAACTTCAGACGGGCCTGGACATGTACTGGCCTAAGTAGGGGGGCACGCCTGGCACTGCGGGTGGCATAGTGTGGCATAGTGTGTTACTGATGGTAGCCTTGTTAAGTTGGTCCCAGCTCTACTGCAGGTCATTCATCAGGTCCCCTCCATGTAGTTCTGGGATTTTTGCTCACCCGTTCTCATGATCATTTTGGACCCCACATGATGAGAATCTTGTGTGGAGCCCCAGATCGAAAAAGATTATCAATGGTGTTGTATGTCTTACAATTGTGTTTCCCACAGTTTATTGATTCACACCAACCTGCTTGCCTATTCTAGATTCACTCTTCCCAGCCTGCTGCAGGTCTACAATTTTCTTCCTGGTGTCCTTCGACAAGCTCTTTGGTCTTGGCCACGGTTGAGTTTGGAGTCTGACTGTTTGAGGCTGTGGACAGGTTGTCTTTTATACAGATAACGAGGTCCAAACAGGTGCCATTAATTACACAGGTAATGAGTGGAGGGACAGAAGAGCTTCTTAAGGAAGACATTTACAGGTCTGTGAGAGCCAGAAATCTTGCTTGTTTGTGGATGACCAAATACTTATTTTCCACCATGATTTACAAAAGAAATTCTTAAAAAAATCCTACAATGTGATTTCCTGGATTTTTTTTCTCATTTTGTTTTCTCATAGTTGAAGTGTAGCTATGATGAAAATTACAGACCTCTCTCATCTTTCTAAGTAGGAGAACTTGCACAGTCAGTGGCGACTAAATATTTTTTTGCGGCGACTATATACATTGGTGCTTGACAGTTTGCAAACCCTTTTGAAATTTCTATATTTCTGCATAAATATGACCTAAAAACATCATCAGATTTTCACACAAGTCCTAAAAGTAGATAAAGAGAACCCAGTTAAACAAATGAGACAAAAAATATTATACTTGGTCATTTATTTATTGAGGAAAATGATCCAATATTACATATTAGTGAAGGCAACAGTATGTGAACCTCTAGGATTAGCTATTTTAATTAATTATTTAATTTAACTTAAATTAGTTAATTTAATTTAATCAGTAAATTTGAAGGTGAAATTAGAGTTCAGGTGTTTCAATCAATGGGATGCCAATCAGGTGTGAGGGGGCACCCTGTTTTCTATTAAAGAACAGGGTATACACTACCAAAGTCTGCTCTTCACAACACATTTGTGGAAGTGTATCATGGCACCAACAAAGGAGATTTGTGAGGGACCTCAGAAAAAGAGCTATTGATGCTCATCAGGCTGGAAAAGGTTACAAAACCATCTCTAAAGAGTTTGGACTCCACCAATCCACAGTCAGATGTTTCAGATTGTGTACAAATGGAGGAAATTCAAGACCATTGTTCCTCTCCCCAGGAGTGGTCGCCCAAAACAAAGATCACTCCAAGAGCAAGGTGTGTAATAGTTTGCCGAGGTCACAAAGGACCCCAGGGTAACTTCTAAGCAACTGAAGGCCTATCTCACATTGTCTAATGTTAATTAATGTTCATGAGTCCACCATCAGAAGAACACTGAACAACAATGGTGTGCATGGCAGGGCTGCAAAGAGAAAGCCACTGCTCTCCAAAAAAACATGGCTGCTCGTCTGCAGTTTGCTAAAGATCACGTGGACGAGCCAGAAGGGCTATTGGAAGAATGTTTTGTGGATGGATGAGACCAAAATAGAAAACTTTTGGTTTAAAAAGAAAAGCGTTATGTTTGGAGAAAGGAAAAACACCGCATTCCAGCATAAGAACCTTATCCCATCTGTAAAACATGGTGGTGGTAGTATCATGGTTTGGGCCTGTTTTGCTGCCCTCTGGGCAGGATGACTTGCCATCATTGATGAACAATGAAATTCTGAATGATATCAGAGAATTCTAAAGGAAAATGTCAGGACATCTGTCCATGAACTGAATCTCAAGAGAAGGTGGGTCATGCAGCAAGACACGACCCTAAGCACACAAGTCGTTCTCCAACGGAAGAGGTGTTACAGAAGAATAAAAGTTCATGTTTTGGAATGGGCCAAGCCAAAAGTCTTGACCTTACTCCAATGGAAATGTTGTGGAAGGACCTGAAGTGAGCAGCTAATGTGAGGAAACCCACCAACATCCCAGAGCTGAAGCTGTTCTGTACGGAGGAAATGGGCTAAAAATTCCTCCAAGCCGGTGTGCAGTACTGATCAACAGCTACAGAAAACGTTTAGCTACAGTTATTGCTGCACAGGGGGGTCACAACCAGATACTGAAAGCAAAGGGTCACATACTTTTGCCACTCACTAATATGTAATATTGGATCATTTTCTTCAATACATAAATGACCAAGTATAATATTTTTGTCTCATTTGTTTAACTGGGTTCTCTTTATCTACTTTTAGGACTTGATGACGTTTTAGGTCATATTCATGCAGAAATATGAAAAATTCTAAAGGGTTCACAAACTTTCAAGCACTACTGTAATACCACTAACTAGCAGGCAGTAATGCCATTGTGATATTTATTCATAATTCTATTCTCAAGATTTCTTTGCACCTTAGAGGCTGCCAACGGTGCGTGTGGATGCTCATTTGGGGTCTGAAACAGAACTGAACTGATTTGTATATGTACTGTTTAAATCATAACCTATTCACCTGTACTGTATTTGCTCCTAAGTGACTGATGGAGGACATTTTTTTTATGTGAGTGATGAGTGAGTGCAAACCTCGGCGTCTGTGCTGCCATTAGCGAGGTGTACCATCATCATCATCATCATCATCTGTATGTACGAGGCTCTCCTCCTGATTTCTCCCCAGACTAAGTTGTTAAGGGGGGGTAGGGGCTGGACCACACAGAGGGGTGTGTCGCTATAAAGAGAGCCGAGCAGCATCCTCTGCTATCCAAACAGGAGCAGCGAACAGGAGACTACTGACACTTTTTATTCCAGCCACCTTCTCGGGACAGGTGTCTGCCTTGCACTCAGCACAGGTACGTCCAGGTAATAAGCTGTTTTACAATACAGAAAAGTAGCTGTGAATCATTTCTGAAAAACAGTTACAGTTTCTTTAATGGCATATCTGGATCTTACTTCTATTATGCACCATTATTTAAGGAGACTGAATGCTCAGCCAGTTGGTCTCAGGTCTTTTCTATTCGTTCCTATCATCATGTTAACGCTGAAAATGTCATTATCATTTTATTGATTCACCTGTACTGATCAATGCAATCATTCCTAGTTTGGTATCACGCTCTTCATTACAGACCACAGGGTTAGTCAGGAGGAAAGCTGCGCTAGTGTGAAGTTAAATCAGGGCTCCCCTTCAAAAGGATCGTATTGATGAATTTAAGAGGATAAATGCTGGGCTTGTCACTTGTTCAATTACTCATTTAACAGCCGCCGCACAAAGGACTTTCTGTCAGTAGCTCCTGGTGTCTATTCATGCAATTCAGACTGAGTGGGGGAAAAAACGTGAACTACCTAACTGCTTACACGGACCGTTAGTTCATCCAAGTTGAGTTCATTTCAATCGGCTTGTAGCTTGATTAGTTTAATAAGTAGTTAGTGATGAATGATGAATTTCATTACCATACTGACCATTGATTTGTCCTAAATGGCTTAGCAGGACTGCAGCAAAGTCAAGTGAAATGCCACTGTGTTACAATAGACTTTAAAATGCTCACTGTGCTTTGTCATAACAAAATATATCGTATTATAACTAACCTATAATAAAACTTAGACAAAGATTCAACATGTTCAGAAGAAAAGTGGACAATGTAAGCATCCCCAGAATGCATTTATGACTTTTTAATAATTCATTAAACACACAAAACCCAACAGCAATTACCAGAACAATATAATTTCAATTCAAACAATGTTATTAGAAACAACACATCCTGGGATGTAGCTACACTGAACTCTGAATCTACTGTCACACTGTAATGAGCGAAACACATTAGGAAGTGTTGCGGTTCGCCATAATGAAAACCGAGTGAAGCGTGAAAACTAAAATAAAACGGATAATTGGACCCAACTGCAGTTAGCTCCAGATGGAAATGGTGAACCAAAATATAAATAAATAAAAGAAAAGAAATAAAACAACAAAGACAAAACAAGTTGCTGAGGATCGAACACTGTGCTTTAGTGTGACTGTGGTTGCCTAGCGGTTAAGGTACTGGACTATGACCCAGAAGGTCCAGGGTTCAAATTCCACATCTGCCAAGCTTCCGCTGTTGGGTCCTTGAGCAAGATCCTTAACCCACAATTTCTTGGATTGTAAGACTGTACCAATTGTAAGTCACTCTGGGTAAGCGCATCTGCAAAATCCTGTTAAAGCTTCATTTTCATTTCTTACATACTGATCTTTTGGGACTGTGGTAGCCGAGCCGTTAAGGTACTGGACCATGGACCAGAAGGACCTCTGCCAAGCTGGCACTGTTGGGTCCTTGAGCAAGGCCCTTAACCCACGACTGCTTGGATTGTAAGAATGTATGAATTGTAAGTCGCTCTGAATAAGGGCGTCTGCTAAATGACATAAGTGTAAATGTAGTGTCGGTGATGGCTGTATAAACCGAATGCGCCACTCAACCACAGAGAAAAAGAAGCAAAAAACCTAACAAAAGAAAATGCCATAAGTGCTCAGCGCACCCAGGCTCACACCACGGCGTAACGGGTCCATGCTTGCGCAGAGCGTCGGTACCCGAGCGGAACTCACAGGAACTCCTATGGCTTACAGAGCGTGACACAGATGCGGAAACGAAAGGACGAGGCTGATTAACAGACAGCACAGCGTCCTTTCCAAGCACGATCGGATGGGCTGTGGGCTGCTGGTGAACAAAGGCGGCGGCTGGGGGCTCGCGTATCGCCGCAGCAAGTCTCTAAACACATCAACCGAGTTCCAACAGTCTGACAGTTTTCCAGTCTTTAGCTCTAACTCCCACCTCTAGTCGTGGATCTGCAGCATTAATTGGATGTTAAGGTGACCAGCTGTCACAGCAGCAACATTCGGATTTAAAAGACAGATTTTTATTTTCTTTTGTAATTTATTATGATTTTTAAGACCTCGGTCGTTAAAACAAACAGATGTTAATCAGATGGTCGTTTTTGTGGATTAAGGACCTTGCTTGAACTGAACAGTGGCTGCATGACAGAGGTGGGATTTGAACTCTGGACCTTCTGATGCACAAACCAGTAACTTAACCGCTCATCCACTACACTGCCAAAGTTATTCGTTATATTTAATAACATATTACCATTTCTGACAAATGAATATTTTCTTACATTATCCCTAAAGATCCATTATAGCTTGAGTTTTTTTTTTCAATCTACCCATGTAGGAGCTTGGTTGGAGCCTTGGACAGTTGATAATGTGCCTTAAGTGTAGCCAATAGCGTCACTAGGTAAATATGTCTAGCCCCTCCAAACTAAGGTGCCTCACTAGGGTACAACTCTGAATATCTGGACTCATTTGTTATTGATCTAATCCCAATTGTGCCACTGAAACAGTGAAAGGTTGATTTTCGGTGTTAATGCGGACGGATCAATTTCTTTAACAGAAAAACAAGCAGCACAAACCACACAGATTTAACACAGATTCAGCTTCACAAATGAGCCGCTGTTGTGACTGGAAGGAACAACGCGTGAATCTGGCATTCACTAAACTGTGGACTGGGCTACCTTTTTATTCCTGTTCCAGTAGGGATGCTTACCTTTTATCAGTCCACGTGGAATATGGATGAAAGCCTTTTCACATTGGGTACAATTTTTACGCAAGAAAAACGGGTGCGATTTGTAATGTAGTGGGACCTTCACACTTCACACAGGAAAATTCCTGTCTGCTTTTGCGTTCTTTAATTTCCCTTCTCTTAATGTGTTGGAGATTTCGCAGTGTCTTTTTCACATCATCAAATGAAAAACACAAAGACATGAGCGAAGATGAGTGCAGGATCAGAATGCACTTAGATAAATAATCAAACGCTTCCATCCAGTCCCTGTGAGCTTCATCACCATCATTCTCCAGCCTTTCAGTTCTGTTCCACCAGATCTTTTCTTTAATATCCATGTTTTTAGAGGCAGCCTGTTGCTCGTCCTGTAAGCTCTCGATGAACCATGAACCAGAGGTTTCGTGCATTTGGTATCGTGCTGAATCCCCTTGTATGGCGAGGCGAGATCAGTCGGCTACAGCATTGCACTGCAGATACCTGACACACAATCAGGCTCTCTCTCAGATACATCACTGTCATTGCTGCAGTGGGTCTGTATTTTCGGGTTGTACTCCATACATGCTTGTTATATGTGTTGATGGATGTTCCGCCTCTCCAGAGGCTCCCTAATGTAAGTGCTCCTCAGGGTGGAGGCTGAGTCACTTGTACCCCCACATTACACCAATAAAGCATCTGTGTGGACCGTCATTCTAATATTTGCAGTGAAGGGGATCATTTAGTAAGTGGGTGAGCAGTAGAAATAAAACACAGCCTTTCTAATGCAGGTTAACAAGAGCACATTTACATTTCTTTCATTTAGCAGACGCCCTTATCCAGAGAGACTTACTAACTGATACAATCTTACAATCCAAGCTATTGTGGGTTAAGGGCCTTACTCAAGGACCCAACTGTGGCAGATTGGCAGAGGTGGGATTTGAACCCTGGACTTTTTGGTCCAGAGTCCAGTACCTTAACCACCAGGCTACCATAGTGCTGAAATGTGAACTGATAATTATTTTTGCAGCTATAAAATATTGTCAGGTCAATAACAGGGCTTATGATTAATGTTTACAGGTTTCATTGTTTTTCTGTTCTATCCCTAACCCTTCTCTGGTTGAGGAATCGACTCCATATTTTAAGGTCAACTAAAAGGGCCTTGAATCACTGAATCACTGAATCGACTCAATCTGTCCCAAGATTCATACTCACTTGATTCTATGCACATGTAACTTAAAATTAAGGCTGTAGTGTTTCTAAAGCTATTTTACTATGTTCATAAAACAGTGCTACTGCGTACAATCTATTTGAATTAAGAAGTACGTTAACTTAGCTCAGAATGCTTTAGCCACACCTTCAGGTCTTGCCACGTTGCGGGTGGCAAGGTTTTCATTTACAGACAAAAATACAGTATCTCCATATGATGCTCCTCTTTCTACATTGTGTATTCATGTCAGGATGAAGCATCCATAGCCAGTTTTAATTTGTATTTATACCCCTCAGTTTTCTTGTTTATTTCTTGAGGCTCACTGTCTTTTGCTGGATGTTTGTCCTTGTGTTTCCTTGGCCCTTGATGTTCTCTGTTAACAGTTAGCCTCCTGTCATGTTTTGTTTTGTTTTGTTTGTTCTTAGTGGTTGAGGACCTCCCTATTGTTCAGGCTTTGCGTGTAGCTCTTTTGTATGGTTTTGTGTTTAGTACTGTGTCCTATTCCCTGGCTAACTTTGTGTTCAACTCTTTGTGTTTAGCCTCCATTGTTTATCCTTTGTGTTCAGTACTGTGTTCTATTCCGTGGCTAACTTTTTTGATTATTCTTTGTTCAGCACTGTGTTCTATTCCCTGGCTAACTTTGTGTTCACCTCCATGTGTTTAATCTTTGTGTTTAGTATTGTGTTCTATTCCCTTGCTGACTTCGTGTCCACCTCTTTGTGTGTTTAGTACTGTGTCTTTACCTTAGTTAACTTTGTGTTCACCTCTTTGTGTTTAGCCTCCATTATTTAGCCTTTGATTCTAGCCTTGACTTTATACACCATTTTATCCTTCTTTGTAAATAACCTACAGCGTCTGCACTTCTTCCATCTCTTCCACCAAGCGTGACAGTCCAAACTCTGGGTGTAAAGAATGAAACGCCTTAAACCTCAACAGTGACAGATTAAAATCAAAGTAACACCGGTGCACATGATACACTCGTACCACCACCCTATTACCGTGTCAGTACCACGTCAGTGCCTGTGCTGTGCTGTGCTGAGTATTATCCATCAGAATAAAGTGTGGCCAGTGAACCTGTGGTGCTGTAGCAGACTGGTAACCGGCAGCTGTACCTAGCTGTAATATCACCTGTTCAACTTCAGGACAGGTCTTAATGACATTAATATACTTATATATAGTACTTTATCTTCGTTACTCACCTCCTGTAAGTGCAGAGGAAGGCCAGATTTGGCATCTGTTGCATTTATATTGGTAGGTGAAAATTATTTTGCTCGGAATTAGCCATATTGTTCATAACGTCAAAAACTAAATAAATGATTCATGTTTGTGTGCTTCGTAACCATGAGAGTTAACCTTGTTCTGACTGGAGGAAATGTTCATCGTGAGGCAGGATGCTCCTGCTGGTAACTTTCTCCATTTCACCTGCTTATTACAGGCTTGAAATGCTTCTGTTTTAAAAGGTGACAAACATGTTGAGTGGTACTGAGGCAGTTCCCACCTCTGTCCGTGCATGCAGACTTCAATGTGTGTGTGACCTTCATGGACTGCAGCGTGGGACGATGCTGTGCACTTCAGCGACACCCACCCACCACACAGACCCCCGATATTCAATACCTCTCGCCTCTGTGGATAGATCCGCCCAGGCCGCATCTCCCATCAGTGACACGAGCGAACACCCCATTACACCGCAAAATGACCTGCAATGATTTCGGTGACGTTATCGACTGCTTGCTTTCAGCATGTTTACAGCCGACAGTAATGGTGCGTTTAAATCATGTGGGGAAAGCATTCAGCGTTACTACGTGAGCGACAGTAGCCTTCATCGATTGCTAATTCACTTTAGTCAAGGTCGTGATTGGAAAAGATCGTAACAAAAACCCCTAGGTTTTTTTGAGTAGGGTCTAACATCCTGCACCACATAAGTGTTCGAGATCATTCAGTTACCATGCTTACATGCTTATTAATCTGATTATGCGTAAGATGATTCAGTCAATAAACTTTGTTCAGTTTAGTCTCCAGGAGAGAGGCATCCAGGAGAGAGGCATATGTTATTAAGCTCACTTTTGGGTCGCTGAATTATCAGATAGCTGTTAAGGTACTGGACCTTAGCTGGACCTTACTGGACCTTAGCTGTTAAGGTACTGGACTATACTGGACTCACTCAAACCAGAAGGTCCAGGGTTCAAATCCCACCTCGGCCAAGCTGCCACTGTTGAGTGCTTGAGCAAGAGCCATAACCCACAACAGCTTGGATTGTATGAGTTGACGTTGCTCTGGAGGCCTGCAGTTGAGTTATTTTATAATGTGTAAGGTTATAATTAATCACAAATGAGTAAAACCATCTTATCAGTGATAAGATCACTGTAAATCGGTTAGGTAAGTCAACATTATTTCTAAAGTACATTTCACAGACAGCAAGTGTCGGCCAAAATGCTGCACAAAAAAATCAGTTAACACAAATACTAGCTAAATGTGTGCTATAAATTCACCAAAATGGTAGCATGCATATAAAACAAATAAAAGGCCTGACAAAAAGGCTTAATATCGTCCTTCTACTATGATTTGTTTCCCGTTTTTCATGTTTTATGTGTTTTGTTGTATTGTCTCATATTGCATGACTTTACTTTTACGAGTGTTTGGTTTCGTGATTGTTATTGTGATGTATACTTGTACTGAGATAGCAGCTAATGGGAATCCTAATAATAAAACTAATAAAACAAAAAGCAAGAACTTCCAATGGAATAAATCAAGGCAGAACAGATGAGTGGATGCACAGACTTTAAAAGGGCTCAAACACTTCAGAGAATAAACAGGGTTTTAAATATTAAATGTCAGTGTTAAAAAAAAAAAAAAGTATTATAATAACATTTGTAACAATAATGCATCCTGCATCCTGTAGTCCCTAGCAGTTTAGTCCCACACAAAAGTAAAAAAGCTGCTGAAACCAGCAGTTTCAGCAGTTTCTCCTGTGTACGGTGTAGGTTTTATGAAAAATCCGCTTTAGCTCTGACTATTTTAAAGACGAACAGACCCGGCTTTCTCAGCACACCAAACATGGAAACAGTGCTTAGCCATGTCGTTAGTTTGCAGCCCCCTTATCATTTCTACTTTTATTATATGGTCTTGACATACAGTATTTTCTGCCTAATTCTGTCCTAATTACGTCATTCATCCGCAGTTAATGCAGGGTCTAAATCAAAACTGACCTCAAACCTTTATATTTGCAATGTGCTACAAACAAAGTGACCAAGGTAAGGATCTAACCTGTTTAATATCCTGCAGCATTAATACAGAAGTCAGTTTAACTGCATAACTCAGCCTCACAGATACACATACACTGACTGTTTTGCAAATGATTTTAGAACCGGAACTATTCTTTTCATAATATCTGTTATCAACCCCAAATCAGAAAAGGTTGGGACAGTATGGAAAACACAAATAAAATGAACACAGTGTTCATTACTTTTACTTAGACTGTTATTTCATCGCAGACAGAATAAACCCAAGATATTATTATTATCTTGGACTTATTAACATGTAGGGATGAGATCCTAATGCGTAGAAACAAGGTTAGTCCAAGTTAAGTGTGGGGACGGGATAATTTATGATAATAAGATCATCTCATTCACAGACGTTACTACAATGCTTATTAAACTTTTTCTGCAGCGCCCCCTTTTGTAGATAAGAATATTTTCTAAACATGAACCTATTCTCTCACGTTGTAGGATCCCAGTGGAATCGGGATTAATGATCTGCTTTGCAAACTGTGTATCCCCTGGTATTTATCACTGATTATCACATGAAATGGTGTAACGAGCCATGATGCACGAGCACCACTCTCCTGGCGAGCTTAACTGAGCGGTCGTGTTCTTAGCCAAGCCTGTTTGGCAGCAGCATTTCCAGAGAGGAAATGTCTGAAATGACAGAGAATATCTGCGTGATAAGAAATTGCCTCTCGAATCACCACAGGATTATATAAGTTACCGAACGCCAGCTGGCAGATTATATTTGGTCCCCAAGAATGTAGGTGAGAGAACAATGAGCAATTGTAAAGGGATGAATACAAAAGCATAACTTAAAGCCTTTTCACACCGAGTCACTTTAACGAATGCAGTTTTTAATGTAGTGGGACCTTCACACCGAGTGTCTAAACACTCTGGAAACTCCCTGTCTGCTTTTGCTTTCTTTAATTTCCCTTCTCGTCGTGTCATTTTCACATCGTCAACTTAAATAACACAAAAACACGAGTGAAGATGTGTTTTTGTGAGCATGAACAGATCAGAATGCACTTAGATAAATAATCAGACGCCTCCATCCAGTCCCTGTGAGCTTTATCACCATCATTCGCCAGCCTTTCAGTTCTATCCCACCAGATTTTTTCTTTAATATCCATGTTTTAGAGGCAGCCTGTTGCTCGTCCTATAAGCTCCTGATGAGCTATTCTGCCCGGCAACCGAGCTCTGATTGGTCAGCCTGATTTTAACGCCTCCCGACAACGCAGATATTTGGACAGGCTCGTATTTAAGTTTTACACAGCGTCGCAGTCCGTCAATTTCGGACTTGGTGGAAGGATTGCGTTAATATACGTGTGTTAGTTTTCAAAACTTGACGTGCCTTTTTTCGTCCGTAAAAATCGGACTCTGTGTGAAAGATATGAAATATTTATTGTCATCATTTACCGCTGACTTTAAACAGAAGATGAAAGGCTCCTGAATAGCTAATTAACCCCGTCCTACAGGGTAATGTTTAACTTTGTGTCTGATTTCAAATGCTTTCATAGGGTGAAGTCACTCTTTCTAGTTACAAAACCCAATTATCTCACATTTAACTCGATTCTAAAGTCTTTGTTTGGAGCCAGTGTCGTGAGCTTCTACTCCATTACCTGTGTACCCACACTCCTGAAACATGCTGATCTTAAGAGGATCACTGTAAGAGCATCATCTCCATGTGAATGAACACAGGACCAGCCGACCCTCGAAACACTCAGCACAGCATGAGAAGGAAAATTGGAAAATGCTCCAGCGGTCTAAGGGTCTGCTTAATACCACCTGACAGTCCTTTAAGGCAGGATTCCGTTTTTTCTCATTTGACTGGTGAGTCACGGTGGATCTGGATTTTCTTTCCGGGTTGTGTTTGGTCCAGAGCCTTTCATCCTAACCCTGGCACAAGGCACAGGAATAGCCGTGATGCGATGCCAGTGTATCACAGGGAATCACGCCAAGCAATTCATCTTTCTACCAGCGTCAGAGATGGAAGTCATCAGGAGATAATTATTTCTGCCCTGGATGGGGTGCCACATACACACACACACTCACACCGAGTTACTTTACTTAATTTAGAGATGCCAATTGACCTATTGCATGTCTAACCAGAGTACCCAACATAAGGAAAACATGCAAAGTCCACACAGTCAGTGGCTGGAACCAAACCTGGGTCTGTGAGGCGCCAGCGCCAACCACTGCACCACAGTGCTGCCCACGACAGATGGTGGTGCCTGTTAGAAACCCAAGTGGGCACAGGAAGACCTCCACAGACTGTAACCTGACCAGGATTAAACCCAGGACCCCTGAGCTCTAAGGAGGCAGCACTTTATCTCTAAAGACTAGAGATCCTTGCACTTTGAACAGAGTGTCATAAGCTTCATTAGCATATTGTCTTTTTGCACTTTTGTCTTTTCACCTTCACTTGCTCTTCAGTATTGAAGAGTGTTTTGTGTGTGAGTTATTCACTAACCCTCATCATTCCTAAGCTGCCCTTTTCATTGGCCTTGCACAGGCTTTTTAAGAGCCGGTATTGATTCACGCCGTGTTACGTGATGAGTTTGGCTTTTAAAGCAACTTTAAAAAACTCATCTGTTTACTCAGGCCAATGGAAAACCCGTTCCCACATTGATCTAGAGTCTAAAGACAATTATCTGTCCCAACAGATCCCGCGTTTTGTTTTTCTATTTATTCAGTCCTTTTTTGTCTTTTCTCAGCTGAACTTCACTCAGCACTAAATTTCCATTCAAGTCGCATTTCGCCACAAGCACTAACTCAAGCTTCAATTACAGACGGTAATGAGGTTTGCTAATGAAGTGCTTGCTTGCTGCCAAGCACACAGACACGAACTTTTCAGGAATTTCTGACCACGGTCTCGGGTTAATGGGTTTATCTACTTATATTCAAATGCCCGGTTTAGTGAAATCAATATCAAAGTAATTGTTCCCTGTGGTGGGAATTATTCTGTCTATTTATTTGCTTTAGTCATTTTAATTTAACCATTGTGGTGCCTTAAGGGTCACAAATGATCCACCGCTACGTTTATTAGCATAGTGGTGCAGCATCTCCCCTCCATGACCACACATATTACTCAAGTTCACAGACAAAGTAAAAACAATTGCATACAAAATGAATTAATGTTATTTATCTTGAACGCATTGTTTACTAATGTGGAATGCAGCTAGAGGCAATGAAGGTGCTGCTGGTGACAGTAACTCCTGTTCTCTCTGTGGGCAATGGCTCAAAAAAAGAGAGAATACTAGTATTTTACTAATACTCTACTGAAAGTCATTCTACAGAATATAAAAATATATAAATGTTGCCAAAAAAGTTCAAGACTGTTATAGTTTCCGTTGAAAGCAATGGATTTAGAACTGGATGGATGGATGGAAGGATGGATGGATGGATGGATCACTTCGTGGATTCGTGGAAAACTACCTTCTGCAAATAATTTCTAAGGCTGTCTCTTCCTAAAATGTTTACACTATGTTATTAATAATAATAGTAATAATCATAACAATAATAAAAAACCTCTGCATTAATATAGGAGTTAATTATGGCAGGAGCGTTGCAATGAAAATGACTGCTGTCGACTGTTAAAGAGGAAAACCCCAGATACAGTGGTACCTCGGTTCTCGGGCTCCTCGGAACTTGCTGAATTCGGTTCTCAACACATTTTGACTAAAAACGTGTTTCGGTTCTCGTTGTTTGCTCAGTACTCAGTGCACTTGCTTAAACTTGTATGAGTCGAGCTGCACGACTCGTTTCAGCCGAAACCCATTTCATAATTCATGATTCATGATTCAGAACACAGATTCACAATATTTCTTCCTCAGTGCAGATCTCTGCTGTGTTTATTGTGTTTTTCTTTATTTTTACATCTACAGTACTGTATTCTTAGTGCAAATAAATGTCCATGGGTCCTAAAAAGGTTAGTTCATAAAAGAAAACCGAAAGCAAAACAGGAACTGAATGCTCCAGAACACAGGCTTAGCAGCTATGCCAGTGCCCTGAGAGTGTTTACTTTTCACTTTCAATCCACTACTTAATAATTATAAAATAATCTAAATAATCTAAAATAAGTCTTTGTGTTAATGATTTTATGTAACTGTAGGTTAATCTAAGTCTTAATGTGGAAGCGGCTCCTCTATGATACAGTACAGACTATATTAAACTCATCAGTTCATGATCCATTTAACTTGTGATGGATTTATTGAACATATCCCCATCATAAATCAGGAGCTCCTGTACAATACAGCTCCATTAAATTTAGCTGCTTATTTTAGGGGTTTAGTGAAGGCGGGTCATTTTTGACCCTTAGAACAAGGGGAGTGTTAAATGATGGATGAAATCAAAATTTATTTTGACCTTCATCTGTTTTGTAACCTGTGTGTGTGTGTCAATTCAGCCAGCAAACCCCTGTATAATGAAGACGCCTCTATGGACTCTCCTGCTGATCGGGCTGTTCGTCCCCGGGCGCAGCGACTGTCAGAGAGACTGCCTCATCTGCAGCCAGATCCTGCACAAAGACCTCAGCTTTGACACACTGGTGAGACTATTAATTTAATATAATATAATATAATATAATATAATATAATATAATAGTCCAGCATTTTTTCAACCTAACATCTATCTGTATGGTAGCTCTAATTACAACAAAGTTTAACAGTTAATTGTAAGCAGCACATGCAGACATGCTCGGCTATCTCTGAGGGAGGGGAGACAAGTCCCCCAGCACTGTCACATTGACCCCTACCCAGTCCTACCCAGAAAAAGCAGGTTAAGTGGTTAAGGGACTGGACTGTGGAGCAGAAGGTCCAGGGTTTAATCCCCACCTCTGCCAAGTGGCCAGTGTTGCGTCCTTAACCAAGGCACTTAGCCCACAATTGTTTAAAGTATCATCTGCTAATTGTAATATAAACAAAATTCATGAACTTTAGAGGCGTAGAAAGACATTTCAACAGGACAGCTATTCGACACGTCTTACCCATAAGCATCCACTATTCTTTTAATTAACTCGGGTGAAAACGCTGCATGTGCTCGCTGTGGGTGTTACACTAATGGAAGCCCCAGCTGCAACACGTAGTAGGAACCAAAACTGATAAGGATAAACGGCATATCTTTTATCTTTACTATAACATCCAGTAACTCATCAAACTAAGGTTTTTGTGAAGTTCACATTATAAACAACCCAAATTATTATTGAAAAATTCAAACAAATGTTCCTGAGCGCCTGATGTGCATATTCAGTGGGGCTTGCAAAGTAATAAACTGGACTTTATTGGTTAAGCAGAGTTTTATTTGTGGTGCTTTTAAAGGTTTTGGCGTCAGAGATTCAGCCCCAGGGTGTGAGATTTGAGAGGTGCACATTAACGGGCACTGCAGAGCTGAGAGTTAAGCTGCGGCGTTGGACAGAATCTTCTCTTCACCATGTTCGTTGGAAGTGTTTAAGGGGGCAGAATGCTAATTCATCCCTTGATTTAAAACAGCTGTAAAGATTCAATTAACTCCTCGCATAATTAAATCGAATCGCAACTGCATTGTCTGGCGAGGCTGGAGGTGGAACTGATGGAGCAGAGAGATCTACCATTTCACTTTTACGGAATTTCCCTGGGCGGTTCTCGATTACTTTGTAGCATGAGCAAGCAGAAAGGGGAGGACCGATCTCTGTGCACCCACCTCTCTTTCTTATCGGTGACTCACAAGGCTTTTAATTTAAGCCAGCTAATTGATTCATTCAGATAAGGCGAAATGGGGTTTTCCTCTCCCATTCTTAAGGCATGCACCATTTGAGGCGTCGTGACTTAAAACCTTAAACTTTCTTGAAAGCTTAAACTTTCTACTTACAACTCCTGTAAAAACTGCACTCTCAAAAAAGTGCAACTTCACAGATCTTAAGTAACTTTTATACAGTTACGTGCCGACATAACATCCATTCGCATAAACCATTGTCCCATAAGGTTATTATTCTTTTATATATATATAAAACCTTACCTTATACACTAGCTGTTGTGGTACAGCAGCTGTAATGACAGCAGAAAGTTTTATTACAAACAAAGATGTAATTAACGCATGTGGAACCAGCGTGAGCAGACTGAATATACACTGAGATGATGATTATGAGCAGGTGTTACCACTCAGGTGAAATACGTGCACTAGATTTGCACTCAGCAGTGCGAGAAGCATGCGTAGATCGCAAGACAGTTGTGGAAAAGTTCCTGTTTGAGAAATATCATTTGTGGCAGAAAACTGACTCACCACGAGGAGTGAAACAAGCAGATAAACAAAAACTGCACCTGTGCAACACGGTGCACCAGAGTTGAGTGTTTGTTTCTCACAGCCTCTCACAGTTTCTGCAGGATTCTCAGTTCCCTGCTCTCTTCGGAAGTACCTGCTCAGGTTCTAAATACAACAGGAAAAATGTTGTGCTGTCACATAAAAGACAGTTTCTCTTTCCATAAATATGTTGGGGTGTGTGTGTGTGTGTGTGTGTGTGTTAGAGAGAGAGAGAGAGAGAGAGAGAGAGAGAGAGAGAGATAAGGAGGGTCAGAGCAAATCAATGCTCAGTAAGATAAGACTAACCCTAACCCTAACCCATCTTAAATAGTACACAAAAAAAAAAAAAAATATATATATATATATATATATATATATATCAATATGTAGTGATCAGTGTCAGTAAATCAGTGTATGGGAAACACTGCAGTATCTGAATTGTATTCTCCTCACATGCAATAAAATCCTCCCTTAAAGAAACTTTGGAATAATCAAAAGCCATTTTGCACTTTGCAAAATAGGACTGATTATAATTGTTATTTTACATTCAACTCTTTTTTTTTGTTTGACTTTGTTTAAGGAGAGCAGGACAGAAAGTTGATGAACTGACTCGTTGGAAGCAGAAACTTACAGAAAATAAATGTAGGATACTGGGAGTTACCGGGGTATCAGTGCAACCCATTGTACTGCCACCGATTGTCCGTGGAGAATCCAGAAATCTACGCTTTATATTAGGAATGTGTTACAAGTTGTTGTAGTGCTGCTACGATAGCAGAGCTCAATAATTATAAGGGGCGTCCACAAACTTTTGTCTATACAGTGTATTTATCAGCTATTGTCCTAGTTATGCCACTGGCAGCTTTGTGTTCTTGTGTAGACGTAGATCACGAACTGCTCATCTTTGTATGATCTCAGGTCTGCACGGTGGAATGTCGCAGCGAGGTTTCTCTGGGCCTTACATGGGAGATGTGCCAGAGCGCCATGGAGGAAGGAACCCTGACCTCCCTCGCTGTAGGAAACTCCATGCTAAAGAGAGCCGAAGAAGAGGTGGAGGCTGTCCAGAATGTGGGTGAGCCCGACGAAGGCCCGGTGTATCCTGGCGCCCTGCACAGGTTCGACCACGTGGCACGGGCTTTGGGTCTGGAAGAGCTGGATCGAGAGAACCAAGCCACCCAAGTCAGCACAGCCTACCAGTCCCAGCGACCTCAGTCTGCACACAGAGACGAGGATGAGCCAGACGGAGACTATGAGTTGAAAAGTGATCAGGAAGATGCTCCGGTGAACCTGACCAAACGCTTCGGAGGTTTCCTCAAGAGCAGATACGGCTACAGGAAGTTCATGGATCCCCAGAGGTCCTTCCAGAAGAGATACGGTGGCTTCATAGGCGTCCGCAAGGCCGCCCGCAAGTGGAACAACCAGAAGCGCTTCAGCGAAATCCTAAAGCAGTACCTGGGCATGACCACTCAAGCCAGCGAGTTCAACAGCGTGTCGACTGAGATCGGGCGACAGAATGATGTGTGAGCCTCCGCGGTAACGCTACACTTACCCAGCAAGCCTTCATCTGTAACAGATACTATATCCTTTCTCCAGCTTTATCAGCTTCCATCCATTTGTAGGCATCTACATTAGGGTCCAATCATCAGGGTTCTCTACCAAGGACTTTTATTTGATCAGTTGTTAGTGTATTTTATTTATTCGAAAATGTACAAACTTTATACCTAGCTACTTACCAGTTCTCGTTACATATGGAATTCCCATCTCATTTCTCTCTCACGGATTACAGAAGGTAGAGTTTAGTGTGTGTGACGACCTGTGATGCACTGGCACCTAGATCCACTTAGCAACCTTAATCAGGATTTAAAAAAGGCTAGATGAATGAAAGACTTTTCAGAAATATAAGGGTAGCACGGTCACCACACAGTTCCCTGGTTTGATTCTGACCCCGGATGGCGCTTGTGTAGAGTCTGTGTGTCCTCCACATGCCCGCCTGAGTTTACTCCCACATTCCAGACATGCATTAGGGTAACTGGTTTCTTGCTATTGGCCAAGTGTGAATGTCTGACTCATAATGATGCAAAATTGCTCCTATCAGGAATAGACATTGATGCTGATAGGACATAAAATAAACAAACCAACCAACAACCAAACAAATTTGAAATATACAGTACTGTGCAAATGTCTTAGGCCACCACTAGCTTTGTTGTTTCAGCAATAGTGTAAAGACCATAAATAATTATTTCTCAGTCACTTTATTAAGATACTTTATTAATAGCTTCTGCTGGCAAAGTTATTATTTAGCATGACTACCCTGAAAAAGCGTTTTCTTGCCTGCTATCCTTCAAAAAAAAAAACATTCCGGACAGTAGAAGGGTCAACTTGGCATCCCAGATGCTGCTATTGCTCAAGTGTAAGAGGAGGTCACAGGAAACACCTGCCAGTATAACCTGTGTTTTTTTTTTCTGATTAAATACTCCACACAAATTTCCTTTATTTTCTGTTTGTATTCTAATACACTGAGACCAATGAGAAATAAAATGAGAAATTATTATATATGGTCATTATACGACTGCTAAACACCTGATGGTGGCCTAAAATTTTTGCACAGTATTGTAATTGTCAGATTATAGTTATATCCCTCCTCATTAATAGCATATAAAGAACTATACAGTACTTAAAAAGTGTATACTTTACGCTAGCCTAAAAACCCTCCAATTACCAAAACTAGGAATATTGGAATGGATTCAGAATTTTGGCACCATTTTTAACACAAACTTTAATTTCTTCTTTTTTCCCCTGACCAGCCTACCCACCTTAGGCCACAGTCAAACTGGCATTGTCAGTTTCAAACCTGAATACCTGTGTGTTCGGTTATCACCTTCGACCTCGCTACACCACCCGAGCACCCATACAAGGTTTTGGTTGTTTGTTTATTTATCTGTTTCACAATGTTGCCCAGTTTTCCTGCCCAGGGTCCTGGCTGGGAGGTTGGTTTGTCTGACGATTTTAGGGATTATTTAATGGGAAATAATTAAATCGGTTGCAATTTCAAACACTTTAAATGGAAATTAAGAAAGTCTGTTTCCAAATTCATGTATGTTTAATTCACAGTGAAGCTTTTGCGTTATCTCAGAGGTTAAGAGGAGCTATGTTTTAAGGACTGTGCTATGTAGGCTATGTTTTAAGGACTAAGGAAACGTTATTGGTTGAGGAGTTGGTTTAGTCCTATTTATTTGTGCAATTTAAATATCACTTCCCATTCATACTGAACATTATATCGTCAAGATATTCAGATAAAGTCAGAATAAAACAGGTTTTTGTATTAATTTCTGATCAGTGCACGGCAATCAAATAGAGGAAAATGCAGTAGCATCCACACTTTTTGAGCAGGACCCCATTATCTAATTGGCCATCACAAATACCTCGTTACATCCCAGCGCATCAGGTGAAATGCTACCACCTGAATGTAGATACCCATAATTGGCTTGGTCACTCCTTAGCCACTGATTTATACACCACAAGAGCTAGACTGCACCCATGGGACAGCTCAGAATATTGAATCACACATCTATTTAGTCGTAAAACGAAAGGAGAAACGTCCAGCCGTCGCTCCTGCACCAGGGCCTGCTGGGGAGTTCCTCTTTACCACACTGACATCTACAGGTCAATAAAGATGACGATCCCATGAATCACAAAGACCACTGTGACCCTTCATCAAATGGGAAAATTGTACTGAAAATCAGTACACAGTAAACGCTGACCGCTTCGGCTGTTCATCACCACCCTAATCATACTGCAGAGAAAATGCTGCACTGCAGCACAGCCTGTTCGATACGGCTTTGATTTCCTTATGTCAGAAAACCAAACGCTTGTAGGCTACCTAAACGGCTGTGTGAGAAAATAAAGGAATGTACTTCTGTAAATGATTCGTTTACGAGTCACGATGTTTTGTTTGATCGATTTCTCATGATGTTATAACTGTACATAGAAAGAAAATGATCTCAATAAAATAGTTTACTATTTCTTTTGCAGCTTGTCATGAAGCAACTGATTGTGTGTCGTCATGTGGTTTGTTTCGTGTTCGAGAGTCTTTGTTGCCAACATTTTAACTCTGTGCGCTGCTTAAATCACGATTTTTGATCCTTACAAAAGTATTTTACTTTTACTCGTTTTGCAAGTTCTGTGCTAGTCATCAACTCGTCCCTTATGCTAACTCTAGAACTCTTCATCTAAAGACGAGTCATAGTTTTTAGTCACAGACTATGAATGTACATGGTCCTGCATGGACGCCATTTGCAAGACTAAATAAAAATAGTATAGACTGCCACACAGGCTGTAACATAAACAAAGTGGCTTCTTAAGTACTGTAATGGGATCATAAGATCAACGAATGGAAACACCACATTATTTTATGCACAGGATTACATTTCTATATTGTTTCAGTGCTTTAATTGTACATATTGTTATCATTTAACCGGATAGTCAACCGGATTGTGCCATCTCTAAAAAATCGCTAAAACATCCACTAGAGGTCACCGTCTTTCAATAGTGTGCCTTTTTTCTTCGTGAGGATTTTAAAGGTTTCAGAGACTTATGGTGATATTAAACGTTCATTCATTCATTCATTTAGATTGTTTGGACAATGGAGCCAGTCCCAGAACTCACAGCACACAGCCCTGGATAGGGAGCCACTCGGTCAGGGCTTGAAAGATATCGCTGTATCAGTGCATTTACATTTTACTCAAGGCGCTTAACCACTCTGAAGTCTAGACCTTCTTGGCCAGTACTACTGTGCCATTACATTTATGCCATTTAGAAGATACCCTTATCCGGGGTAACTTACAATTGTAAGTTTATCCCTGCTTGATGTATCCTTGAAGAACATGGCACAAGTGTATGTGCCCCCTGTAGAGGATGCCAGCCCATTGAAATGCCAATAGTCCTGTTGCTTTGCAATGGGAGGCTTTTACTAAGTCTATTAAGACCAGTCTATTGCAGTGTTCTCCAGACGACCCACCTGGCCTCCAGGATGCAACACCAGCACAGAATTCGAACCCAGAACCTCAGGAACTGTCAATTCCAGCAGATTGTTCTTACCACCAAACCACCAGGGCTGCATATTGCATCCATATATTTTAGATAAATTATTTATCAATCAATGACACTGGGATTCTGCTGTGGAGCTCGTAACATTTACTATAATCACGAATTACCAAAGCAACGTATCTCATTTAATACCCACAACGTTAAGATTGTCCTTCATGATTAACCTTCATATAAAAAGACCAAGCAGAAAGAAGGACTGATTTACATAGAAACTGTATTGAAACATCCAAATGACATTCATCTTCCAAACAGTTTGAGAAACAGGCTTGGTGCATAACAAAAAAAAAAAATGAATTCCATCTTAAACTCTGTAGTAGTTTCATGCAAAAAATACTGTACAAGTAAATGAATGTGATATTTGTCAGTACAGACCCTCCCTAACCTGAGGGGTCTCCGAAAGGGAGGCGAACGGTGTTGGTGATCACCCTAAACGCCATCCTGTGAAATGAACTAGGATGTTACAGGCATGACCTTTCTCTCTTAAACTCGAGTTATATTTAAACTCCATACACGTAAAAGCTTTCGACCTTTGGTAGGAAATGAATTGGATTCACTGACAAACCTCCTTAAACAATTTCTCCTTTCTGACGGCCATATGATTTGTGACACACTGAGGTTTTTCAACCAGCTTATTAAAAACAAGGCAACACATTAAGAAACAAAAACAGAACAAAGCCATGGTGTGATTACAATCTCCTTTTACACTGTAAATCAACGGAAGCAAGAAAATCAATTAAACGCAGTGTTTCTATAAAGGAAAAGTGACAAACAGATAATTATGGAGTAAAACATAACCAAGCCTTCGATCTTAAAAAAAAGAGCATAAAATAAGAAGTCTAGTGTTCTTGTAAACTGCACAATAAGCTATTTTTGTTCCCGATCAGGGTACTATACAGGAATTGGTCACATTTTTAAAGCCTGTGATATCAAAAGTCTTGAGTTGGACATCATTTCACCAACACTGCTACAGAAACGGAAATAAGACGAGATACAGAAATACACTGATCATAATGTGACGCAACGCGGGTCACGGTTACGAAAATCTTAATACAAATGGGATTTTTTTTGCTCTCGTTTTCAAAATAAAGCACCTACGTAACAGCACGTCTGCTGGTATACATGGCATACATATACAACAAGAAGCATATGCTTTCAGAGCATTTACATCATCACTTTCACCAAGAAGCTGCCATTTCGGTTTCTCCCCTGAAGATAGACGTGTTTCCATAAATCAGATCTCTTGTCTAATCTCACAACAGCAAGCTCCAGTTTTGTGGAATGACACAACCCGGTAAACGCCGTTTCGCCAGTTTGATCAGTCGGAGTGTCTCGATGCGTCAGAGCCTTCACAAAAAAATATATGGCTATTGTTTTATTGTTAATCAGTACCTACTGAAAAAATAAAAAAAGGCCACACTTCATACTGATGAATGACCCAGGAAGACCAAAAGATATGATGAGGGGAATAATCAGCCCTCCTCGACGAGGCTTCTCAACGCGCTGCACCAAACAGTAAAACATGTTATAAAAAAGTACAGAATATAAAAAGTCATCCATCTGCATTCTGCCTTTCTCAGTCTCTGTCTCGTTTTAGGCTAGTGAGCTCAGCACCTCAGGGACGGACCATCAGTCCAGGAACCTCTGGCAGGCTTTTTTCCAGCGGCAGGCGGTGCACCACATGTCCCGGTGCTCGATGCCGTACACTTTCCGGCACTTCTTAGCCTCGCCTCGAATCCTTCTGTTATGGGAAGGAGAGAGAGAACACAATCGGATCATTTAGCAAACTGCTTTAGACAAACACCAATCAGCCAAAAACAGAGGTGTGTTAAAGCTTAAGGAAACAGAATCCACTGGAATTGGATCTCAACGATAAGCATTCACGTTAGAGCCTCAGGTCCTGTACATCACTTTCCCTTTAATTTCTCTCATAACAAATAAAACAAGTAAACAAACATGACTGATGTGTTGAACCCTATCAGGTGGACAATCCTCAAATCATCACCTCATACCTATTATTACAAAGCGAAAAATCTTTTCAGAAGAAAAACATTCAGACTTGGGGTCCTGGTGCTGCAACAGCGACCTTTTCCACGTACTATAATAGACCGGACCCCGTCCAGCGTGTACTTGGGCTATGGGATATTCTCCCACCTATAACACCACCACCACATCAGTGTCACTGCAGTGCTGAAAATGATCCACCACCCAAATAATACCGGATCTGTGAGGGTCCTGACTATGGAAGAACAGCAACATCTCTGACTGATGGACTTTGATTTGGAACTGCGGGTAATCTAGTACTCAAATATTATTATTAATAAACAATAAACTGTGCAGAGCTTCCAGAGTTTTTACATAAATCACAAGCAGAGGGTGTAAAACAGTGAGGATGAACACCAACCGTGTGGCGCAGTGGCTTCTGGGAGGTGAAACACTGCCGAGGTGGGGCTTGGAGGGTACGCTGTTGTTCTGGAGCCACTGCTCTCCTACACTGACTGAGCGTCTCCGGAACGGTGCAACCTGAAGAGCAATATTCACGTCATCATACAAAGCCTAACTTTATAGATTAGCAATGAGATCAGAGCAATTCCATTAGGGCTGGATCAGACAGACTGCTGAGTCTGGGTCCACCCTGTTATTTATTTAGTAATGACGTAATTTCCTTACAAATTAATTACAGCAGTTAAGTACAGACCCAGTCAGGTCATGCACATTAGTAAAAGCAGTATCAGAATAACGAAGTGCACACGGTTAAGTACAGTATGTACTCAAGGACTTTATGTATTGCGTTTGTTCACTAGATGGCGCTGTTGTATAATAACTGAGGCAAACGCACGGACATTTAGCAGCCTGTGTAGATTATGTACAATGTACAGTCATTCTCATTTAAATATTAACAGTTTTACATTGTTACACCAAATCTTGGGTCTCATGACTATTGGTTTTGGTGTTTTCCACTTCTCACTGGTTGGGTTTTTATTCTTGTTTAGGTGTTGGTGTTTAGGTTTTGTCTTTGTGTCATGACTATGGGTTTTGTTCTTGGACATATCTTGTATAGGAATTATTACTGTTGGTTTTGGTCTCGCCTAGCTCTTGTTGGTATGGTTTTAGTCTCGTCTAAAACCCAACTTTGACTTGGTATCGATTTTGGTATCATCTAGGTCTAGTTAGTTCTGGCTTTGGTCCTGAGTAGGTGTCACCATTAGGGGTTTTATTCTTGTTCATGTTTTGTTGGTGTTTAGGTTTTGGTCTTGTCTTTGTCTCGTTGGTATGCTTTTTATTCTCACCTAGGTCTCGTTAGTCGGGGTTTTGGTCTCGCCTTGGTATCATCTAGATCAAGGTAGTACTAGTTTTGGTGTGGTTTAGATCTCACTGTTAGCGGTTTTATTCTTGTGTAGGTTTTGGTCTCGTCTAGGTGTCACGACTACAGGTTTTGTTCATGTACATATCTTGTATAGGATTTTTTTTATTTAATATTATTTTGATCTAGGTCTAGTTATGGTCTTTCGGCAAGTGTAGGTTTGCTGTTGTCTAGTTCTTATTCTTATGAGTTTAGGTCTGGTCTTGTTGTCTAGGCCTCCTTGATTTTGCAGCTTTTGCTCTTTGTCTAGGGCTTATGGGTTTTGGTCTCTTGTTGTTATGGATTTTGTTCCTGTCTAGGTCTCTGATATGGGTATGGGTATATGGGAATCTAGGTCTCTGCGGATTTGTCCAAGTCTAGCGTGGGTTTTGCTCCTGTCTAGGTCTTATTCTTAAAGGTTTTGGTCTGGTCTTGTTTGTATTTTAGTATCATTATTACAGGTCTTGGTGTTGTCTAGGTCTCCTTGGTATTCAAGTCAAGTCAAAGTCAGATTTATTTCTATAGCGCTTTTTACAATGGAGCTCTGTCTCAATGTGGCTTTACAATTTTCTATTTTCTAAAGCCTAGGGTGTCGGGGGCAAGAAAAAAACTCCCTAAAAATGTTATAAGGAAGAGCCCTTGTGAGAACCTAGACTCAAAAAGGGACTATACCTTCTTGGGTGGGCTAGATGTTATATACTGTCTAGTTCTCTGTGTTAGGGTTTTTATTCTTTTATTTATTTGCTGGAGGTTAGGTTTTACTCTCATCTTATTCTTATGGGTTTGGGTCTAGTCAAGGTCTTGGTCTTGTGTTGATCTACTTGGAATTGGTATTTTTCTTCATGAAGATTAATTCTAATAACATTGCTTGAAATGTACCAATACATGCCAGAGCAACAGCCTGCAAGATCTTTAGAAGCCAAACCTAAAACATCTAAACCTAAACCTTTCACACTCTAGGAGTATTCGACTGATCCCTGATCCCTTTGAAATGTCAAGATAAAGGGTGAGAAACAAACCTGTTTGCTCTGGTGCACGGTGACAGGAGGAGTCCAGCGAGTGGGGGCAGGCACACACACAGGTTTACACTGAGTTAAACCAACAGGAGGAAGAGGAGGAGGAGCCTGGACCAACACAAAACCAAAGCAGAAGGTCAGCAAGACAAACTGAAACCTGTCGGCGTTCAGCCTGATCAATATCATGAGTGATTGGTAAAAAACAACAACAACAAAAAAACCTGTCTACCTGGTACGAGTGCTCAGAGTGGACCTGCCAGAAGCTGCTGGGGGCCGACTGGCTAAGCACGCTGGCCTGGAGAGGCTCCGGGGTGGGAGGAGACAACCTCTGCTGGTTTGGACTGGACGGAGAAACAGCCAGGACCGATGACTGCTCCATGTCCTGGTATACCTCGGTGTAGTAGAAGTCTTCCTCACTTTGGCAGCGCTCCTGTTCATTCTGTGGTCTAAGTGATGAAGAACAAACAATAAATAAGAAAAACGTACAAACTTCAAAGAGCTCAGTAGTTTTTGTAGGGAGCACAAAACTCGTATTGGTACAGCCTTTTTAATGAACCCCAAATCAGATAAAGTTGGGATGGTATGGAAAATGCAAATTAAAAAAATGCAGTGTTCCTTAAGTTTCATTTGACTTTTATTTAAAGCAGACAGTATGAACCCGAGATATTTCATGTTTTTCTCTGGTCAACTTCATTTCATTTGTTAATAAACATCCATTCCTGTATTTCAAGCTTGCAACACATTCCAAAAAAAGCTGGGACGGGGTAATTTCGAGCTAGTAGTGAGGTAGAAACTAAATAATGATGTGCTTCAAACAGGTGATTGTAGTCATGATTTGGTACAAAAGCAGCTTACAAAAGAGTCTTTGAGTAAAGATGGGCAGAGGATCTCCAGTTTGTCAACAAATGTGTAAGAAAATGATTGAAATCTTTAAAAGCAATGTTCCTCAAAGAAAGACTGGAAGGGAATTCCATATTTCAGTCCTAACTTTCTCTGATATGTCTTGATGATAAATGCTGGATGTCCCAGATAAAGATGTCGTCCTGAAGGCAGCTTATGTTGCTCTAAAATCTCAGTGTACTTTCCTGCATTAATGCTGCATCACAGAAGTGGAAATGACCTTTACCCAGGGCCCTGACCCGACTCCTACCATGACAAGAGCCTGGCTTTTGGACTGATAGCAGTCTGGATGCTCCTTTTTCGTCCATTTCTTCCAAAAAAGATCTGTTACACTGATGGGTCTGAGCACAATCCCCGTCCCCACTGTATGATGGTCCATCCCAGATGCCTCCGAGCCCAGAGAAGCCGACGCCCCTTCTGGACATGGTTATAACATAAATGCTGCTTTTTAGCACAGTAACGTTTTAAGTGGCATTTGTGAATGTAACTCTGTATTGTAGAGCTTGATAAAGGTTTTATAAAGGAATCCCTTGTCCATGTGGTTCTATCAGCTATTGATGAATGATGGTTCTTGATGCAGTGCCGTCTGAGGGAGCGGAGATCACCCCTCTTCAGTTTAGGCTTGTGCCCATGCACTTTACGCAGTGAAATTCCTCCAGATTCCTTGATTTGTTTAATGATATTATGCAATGTAGAGGAAGAAATATGGAAATCCCTTCCAATCTTTCTTTGAGGAACATTTTTAAACATTTCAATCATTTTCTCACACATTTGTTATAAACCGGAGATCCTCTGCCCATCTTTGCTCCTCAAAGACTCAGCCTTTGGTGGACACTGCTTTTGTACCAAATCAGGATTGCAATCACCAGTTGACATCACCTTTTTGAAATCACATCATTATTTAGCCCAAGTTCCACTAGCACATGTTTGGTGGATTAAGCTATCTAATAGCCAGGTTCCATTAGAACTTCTTGTTGAACTGAAGTCCACTCGGTTACTTACCCCAGGTGAAGTGTGCGAATGTGACGCTTCATTCCCACTATGGAAGTGAGAACCTTGCCGCAGTTTGGCCACAAGCACCTGTACGCCGATTTCACAGAGTTCTGGACAAAATAAAGCACGTGATCCACCATTTAGTCCGACAGAGCCGAAAACGCAGCACTCACACAAACACCTACAGACCTCTGTTTATACTGACCTTGCGTTTTCTCGGCGCCGGTTCATCAAACAACACATGCTCCATCTCCATGTCCAGACCATCGTCCACAGGAGGGGTCCTGTCCGCTTCTCCGCTGGGTGGAGACGATGCGGGACTGCTGCTTCCATGATCACAGCTCCAGTATCCACCGTCCGACACTTCGCTACCACCGCAGTCTGTCCCGCTCGAAGCTGTTCGTACAGGAGAGTAAGAATTAAAGTCTGATCCAACACAAACACAACACCGAGTAACTGCTGCACACCGACCTGGTCCTGCTTCCACCTGAATCGGGCTTTGGACCATCGGGCTGCAGGACAGACTGGTCAGGACCATGGCGGCCATCATTTCATCCATGTCGACACTCTCTGAAGTCCTAAAGAATCAAGAAAAATCAAAACGGATCAGATTTAAGAAGAAATCTGACTGATTTCTATTGCCTATTGCGCTTACCTGTATCTTATTAGTGTTCAAAAATTTTTGTTTTGGCTTTCCAGTGGCAAAAGGTGGCAGAGCTACCCACTGCGCCACCCACTTGCCAACCAAAATGTTATTAATCATATTTACTGATTGTGTTCAACATTACATCACTCATGTTAACGTGCTTCAGTCATAATGGAAAACAATATTTGGCTCCAAAAAGTTCACTGTAAGTAAAGTAGTACCTCTTTGGCATATCGATCGAAGACGACACGGAGTGTGGGACGTTTCCCGCAGGGGACGTCCACACGTCCTCCAGCTTGCGGTGGACCCGCTGACTGAGCTGCGCTAGGAAGATGGACACCTCGTTGTCCACGTGGTTATGCTGCTCCACCACGCCGACACACTCCTGCCCACCGCAGTGCACGTACACCTGAGACGCACAGCGTGAGAAAACTTTAGAACACATATAAACACAAAATGACACCCAAGTGAGAAACACCATTTATTTTAACCAGCTTACCCTCTGTCCAGGATACAGTTTGATCCTGTTAGCCCCGTGATGGACTCCCGGCCGGTCGGCGTCTCCATGAGCTCCCTCCGCACTACCCTCTGCTGAAGAGCTGCACACCAAGGCCCCCAGAGGAGAGCGCTTCCCTAATCTGCTCCTGGGCAGCATTGTCGTCGCCGGCACCTTCTCCACCGTCACCCTGAACTGATCAAAGCAAACGCTGCAAGACACAAATGGGAACGGAAATCCTTTACTGCCTGTACTCAAGAACCAGTATTTTGCCAGTATAGCAACAAGTGGCTGATTGGATGCCAGAGCAAGAAGTGTCTTTTTAAACTTGTTCTTTATTATTTATGTTACAAACGTGGCACTGCCAGCCCACTCAAGTTCCGGTAAAGAATGTAGACCGATATGGCGGGATGCATTTTACACTTCAAATAGTGCCAAAATTGTATTTTTCACTCTTTTGGAATTGAAACTTGGACTCGATAAGGACTGTAATCGATAAGCAGAATCGGAATCAGAACCAATAATATGCAAACGATACCAAACCCTAGCAGAATATAAAGATTAGTTCAAACTTCAGGAGTCAGCAGTCCACGACAGGCTTAAACCAGCCAAGGTAGCAACACAAAAACACACTCAGCAAACCTTAGAGCAAACATTATGTGTCACAATCGCACACCCCTACAGTGGTGCTTGAAAGTTTGTGAACCCTTTAGAATTTTCTATATTTCTGCATAAATATGACCTAAAACATCATCAGATTTTCACACAATCCAATGGAAATGTTGTGGAAGGACCTGAAGCGAGCAGCTAATGTGAGGAAACCCACCAACATCCCAGAGCTGAAGCTGTTCTGTACGGAGGAATGGGCTAAAATTCCTCCAAGCCGGTGTGCAGAACTGATCAACAGCTACAGGAAACGTTTAGCTGCAGTTATTGCTGCACAGGGGGGTCACAGCAGATACTGAAAGCAAAGGGTCACATACTTTTGCCACTCACTAATATGTAATATTGGATCATTTTTCTCAATAAATAAATGAGCAAGTATAATATTTTTTTTCTCATTTGTTTAACTGGGGTTTCTTTATCTACTTTTCGGACTTGTGTGAAAATCTGATGTTTTAGGTCATATTTATGCAGGAATATAGACATTTCTAAAGGGTTCACAAACTTTCAAGCACCACTGTACTTCAATCCTTCCAAAATGTCTTCCTTATGATGTTTAAGGGCTCTTTAAGGAGTGTTATACAAAACAACTTTTAGAAGCCTCGGTACTGTAACGAAATATTGTGATTTCATACACGGCGTGGTTGTGAAATGTCAAATTTTTGCCAAATCTAGGGTTTATGATGCGGAAAGCTTCATACCACTGATTTATTTGGCCATTTGGATCACAGCCTTTCCCAGCCTTTTTGCTGGGAACTGCACACGGGATCAGATCGCCAAGAGCGCAAGATGTAAAATATGAAGCACACCATACAACTCTAGTGTGTCATTACAAGCTCATGCAGCTGAGCACGTCCCTCAGGCCACTCATCAGCCAAATATTTAGAAATGATGACACAACAATGTAAAATCCTAAATGAACAAGCATGGGATCGTGATTCATCGGTTCTTACGAAAGCAAACGAAATCGGCCAGTTTTGACCGGTCAGCTGACTGAGACTCCGTTTTAACCGCATCACCAGCAAATCCGGTGGAAGTCAGTCAGACCATTAGCAGGCTCAGCGTTCGCTCTGAAACACTGGGTATTACGTCTGTCTGAGCCAAGATCGCCGGTTTAAACCCTAGAACCCGACGACTGATCTGCGAAACCAAAAGCTACAGTCCTTACCTCATTCTTTTATAATTAACACTTCTATAACTGCACATTAACGCTTCAGAAAGATCCCTGCACAAAGCTGAGAAACCACTTCTTACTTATAGAACTTCTAGATTGGATTATTGTTATTACGATGTAATTTAAGCTTCAGCTCCTTCAGATGGCGCATACGAACCAGGAAGAGAGAGTCAGATCATATTATTCCGTTTGCACTGACTGTTTCATAAGTACAATGTTAATTACAAAGTCCTGCTACTGACGTTTAAAGCAAGAAAAGGATTAGCTCTGGAAGATCTTACCGATCTCCTAAAGCAGTGTAGCATTACATTCGACTGAGAATTCAGTTAATCCCTAGGATCAGCTGCAGCTCAGCTTCCTTTATCATCTCTAAACTGTTCCACTTACATTAGGAATTAGACCTGTAGAGTTTAATCCAGCACCAACCAATTGGCAACCAACATCTTTGGATTGACTGCAATTCTAATTAGATTTACACTTAATTTTCTGACTGTAATCTGGTATACAGTACGACCACATGCACTCCCGGACCCAGGGCTGCCCAGAGCATCACACTCCATTCATCATCTTGTCTTCTTACCACAGTGCCTGGGGCAAATCTATGACTTTCTAAACTCACCCACAAAGAAACCATACTCAACACAGAGGGGCCAAGACTATACCCTACATTCACTGTTCAGCAGGATTTTTAAATAATATAGAGGAATATACTCTGCCTGGCCAAAAAAAAAAGCTTCACAATGTCCACAAGCTTCAAAATGTCACATTTATTTCTGTCCAAAGCTGCATTAAAGTTTCCCCAAGATCTTTTATTGATGATGGGAGATGGGAGATCCGAAAATTCTCAGTGGGGTTCAGCTCTGGACTCTGTGGTGGACAATCCATGTGTGAAAACGATGTCTCATGCTCCCTGAACCACTCTTTCACAATCTGACCCTTCTGAAACAGATGAACATGTCTTCCACGACCACAGGATGTCTTTGGACATGGTTGTTTAACAAATGAGAAGCTGTTCACTGCATCAGTTAGGGTTAGAGAACTTGTTGCCATCTGAAGCATAATCACCCACGCAGTAATTATCCGATGGGAGGCTCTTGTTTTAACTATTTAACTCTTTGCTTAGTTAAATCCAGGTGGTGACCTTTTTTTGGCTAGATGTTCTCTCTGTTAATATTTATTTAGTTTCAGTTTATTTAAACTAAACTATCACTATAAACTTGTTAATTTGATCATTTTCATTCTTAAATTTATCATCTAAGCCACCCAATGAGGTCGGGTTCCCTTCTGAGTCTCGGTCCTCCCAAAGTTTCTTCCTTATAACGTTTAGGGAGTTTTTCCTTGTCAGTCACACTAGGCTTGCTCCATTTGGGGTTGGCCATCCATTTAACGTCCATCAATGTCTGTTCGTTTTAATAGCTGTCTTAAGAATTATGATCGGAAATAAAAATCTGTTTTATAAAACCCAGTTTCTGCACAGTGCATCCTGAAGCCTGGGTAAGTGAAGCACACAAGATCTAATAGGGGTACGTGATATTGACAAAAAAAATGTTACCTCGGTATTTTCTGTGACTTTGTAAACAACAATAATTAGAAGATACTCCTAAAGTATTCAAAAGCTGTTTGAACTTCTTACTTATTTCTTGCTATCTGTTGCTTTTCTGAAGTAAGGCACTTTTTTTGCTGAATGATTCCTCTAAGGTTTGCTGAGTGTGTTTTTATGCTGCTGCCTTGGCTGCTTTAAGCCTTTCGTGGACAGCTGACTCACAAAGTTTTGCCATAACCTTTATATTCTGATAGGGCTGGGTATCGTTTGCATTTTATCAATTCTGGTTCTTGTCGATTCAAAGTTTAGATTCCCAAATGACGAAAAGGGTGCTGAATGTTTAGCTATAAAGAATACCATGATTTGTAAGCTTTCAAGAGATTATCCATGTTATTTGTAACTTCTACAGAAAACTTCTATATAAACATGTTTTCAGTGTCATTGTCATTTTTAACATTACTTCGCCAAAGCCTGGAGCAACAGGAGGAGTTTTCTGGATCTAGCAGCAACTCCATTGACCGTAGAGACGCCGGTGTGTCCTGATGGGCTGGATGTTGTTCGTCCACGTGATGTGTTTTTGTCCTATTTACAGACCCCTGTGAGCCACACAGAGCTATGTTTGTCCCTCACGAACCACATACTTGACTGACATCTGTTGCCATGCGAAAACGTCAAACTTTGCCAGATATTTCACTTAAAAAGCAAAAAAAGTACAGACGCCCCTTTTAAGACTCATTCCACTCTATTACAACCAAGCCCATCCGCTGAGAATAGAGTTTATAATATAAACAGGACAATTTGCCAGCTACAGTCTCTCTGCACACAAGCCACACATTCTCCTACTTTGTCTATTATTACAATCTGATGCAAGTGAACACGCCAACCGTTCTGTGGCAGCCCATTGGCAAGGATTTAGACATGATGACACTGAATGATGCAAAATCCTGAAAGACCTTGCGTGGGTGCCACTGTGACTCATCAATCTATCATTTAAGACCAGTCCGAACCTCCTGCGACTACAAAAAGTGCAAATTAAAATCTATTTACATGAGCCGACTTGTACGCATCTAATCACCAATCTTATTGTGCGAAAGCCAAAAGAAATCACTCTTGCTCTGTGCGCTAAAACTTGTTGACACCCCTATAATTTACCACGTTCGGCCTGGTTGCTGTTGCAGCCATTACGGGCGCGATAATGAGAACGCTTACCCCTAAAAGTCGTTACGTATAAAAGACAGGTTTTAAATTTCCCCAGTTCCAGTAAACACAGATCCCCAAGTGCAAGTGATCAGCGTAGAGCTTTTCAGGGTTGCCAAACGTACCACATATCTCCTTTTTTCTCATGGTGTACCAGTTCTGCTCCCTGTACCACTGCTCTGGTAAGAATTTAGTTGGCTCAGCTCTATTGGAGTTGGAAAAAGATCAAAATATGCATCATGAGATTACTCGAGGAACACAGCTAGGAACTCCTCACTTTTACAGAAAGTCATACTGTCAGTATTTGATCAGAGATCAATTTTTTTTCCAACTTTGCAATCAATTCCATCATGCACACCATGCATGAATGTTTATTTAACATCGTTTTCTCAGAGAGATCCCAGGAGGGAAATTATTTTGCTGCTGCAGCATGGAGGATCAAATAATGAACAGGGAAAGCAGTCTTGTTAAAATGAAAAATTGTGAGGTAGTTACAGACTCAGTTAAAGCAGTATAAATAGAAACCTAATAAAATATTGAATACCATACGTGTATAAACAGAGTTCATACAGAATAAATACAATAATTGTAAAACAAAATAAAATAACCTAAACTACATGCACAGTGGTTGCTCAGTGGTTAAGGTACTGCGCCATACCCCGGAAGGTTGCGCGTTAAAGTGTTGGGCTCCTGAGCGAGGTCCTTAACCCCCTGTTGCTTGGATTGTACCTTGTAAGACCCTATCAGTTGCAAGCTGCTCAGAATAAGTGTGTCTGCTAAAATCTGTAAATAAAAACAAAATGTGGGGTTGTGGTGGTTAAGACACTGGATTATGAACCACACAATCCAGGGTTCAAGCCCCAGCACTGCCAAGCTGCCAATCTTGGGCCCTTGAGTAAGACCCACAGTCCATCCGAATGTATATTGCTTCAGTTGCAAGTCGCTCTGGATAGGTGTGTCTGCCAAATGACTAAATGTAAAATGTTTGTGATGTGCATCTCCAAAACAAGCAACAGGAAAGCGCAGTTGTACGTCCATCCGATCAACATCTGTTCGATTTTGTCAAAACTCGGTTCATGTGTTTAGAGACTTTTTTTGTGTAAGTTGTGTGGATGACTCCTCTATGTATCTGTACTAAGCATAAATGGTTATACTAAGGTACAAATGGTGTTTGTAAGTGGCTTTACCTGTCCTATTGTAAGTAGTACTCCTTTGTACCTGTTTATTCTCTCTAACCTGTAACTATATAAACTGGTTCACATTCACTCGTTGAAACTCTGATCTTCTGTGTTGTTCCTAATACTATCTATCGATGAATTTTTGGCTTCCAAAAACAAAAGTATTGCACCAGTTTAAACCAGTGGATCCCAGTTCTGGTCCTGTTGTAGCTCTCGTTGGGATTTACAGAAGAATATCTTAACATGCAGGTCACAGGAAATGCTGGTTTAGACAGTGAGTCAATCTCTGTCTGTCTTTTGATCATGGCTGAGAGACATGTTTACGATTTTGCAATTAACTGTGTATTAATCTGCCTTTAACCCTTAGAGCTCAACGCTCACGCTGACGCGACCACGTTGCTTCGGTCTTTTAAGTCCCTTTAAAAAAAAAAAAAAAACACTGTCATTCTAAGCAACATGGTTATGCTGATATGGACTTAACAGGCCTCATGCTCACAATAAAAATAAAACCTTATCTTGATTCAGATAACAGGTGCAAAAAATCCATTAATTCCTATGGGAAATCCCCAGCTGGTTCCTGAACACACTTTCAGTGACATCAAAATAATATATTGGTGTAGAGGACTTTCTGGTTGGTCCTCCTCCCTGCAGACTGGACGAGGCTTCACCTCCGGTTGTACCACCATGCCTTCCTACTCTACTTTCTCACAGCTGATTCTTCTAACGCAGGGGCGTCCAAACTACAAACTACAACCCACAGGCCATATGCTGCCTACTGGCGCTTCTTAAATTAAGCTATTTTAGATATAACGCAGAAGATGTCAGGCAGACAGAGTTAGGAGGGCAAAAATGTTTATTAACACAGCATACAGAGAACTAAGACCTAACAACTCAATAAGTCAATTTAATAACAGGTTGTTTCAATGGCAAACAACAGTCCCTTAATCATTTTGTACAGAATATGTGGCTTGTGGCTACATGTGTGTTCTACATTTGGCATGAGAAAAGTTTGGACAGTTCTATTCTAGCGCTCAATGCCACTGTCCTACTAAGAACCACTGAATAAAATGACAGTGGAGAGTATAGGTAGAGGAAAACAGCTATTCAGAATAGTCTATTGTACTACTATGTACAGCATGTTAGGGGATTAAAACAGTTTGTTATAGCAAGAATTTGGGTAATAGGAATTTAGATAGTGGGGTCTGACTGTAGCTCAACTGATTTATATTAAATTTTACTTACTTGTTGATTTGTTTCACCATAGTGCCCATTTTTAACTACTTTTTGGTTGTTTAAAAAGCAAAACTACCCAAATGAACCCGAGTCCTCTTAAGATTTAATGTCGTTCATCAAAATCCGATCTAAAAAATATTCCAATCACACTTTAGTTTACAGAAACAAAACTAAAAAACCTGAACCTCTTTCTTTGAAGGACCTGAGTATTTGCAGAAGCACAACACTAACGACGTAATGTAGTTATAACGTTCTCGCGCATGGGGCTTTAATTCTGCCACGCCATACAGATATGTTATGACTGTAAACATGCCCTGAATGGGACGCCCATCCATCACAGGGCTCAGTATGGGTCACTAATCCTCCAGACACCGCCCAGATGGCCTTAACCCACTGCCGGGACTCAAACCTGGGTCCCTTCAGTAGTAGGAAAGTGTATTAGACAGCCATGCCACCCATCCAATATTGGATATAATTCAAAGAATACAATATTTAATCTCCTTAAACAATCAAGTTTGCTTGCAAACAGATCGGCTTCAGTTCTCGCGCAGAAATTTGGGCACCTCAACTTACACGGCTTGTTGACTTTATCAATGAAGGTTGACACAGCTTGAGTACAAGTTGAATGACATTTATCCAGAATGTAACAAACCATTAAAAGATCAGAGATCTGAGAGAAACACTAATTCATCATCTGAAAAGGTGTCAAACCTTTAGTGACGCACTAATATAAGAACACAAATCATAATGCAGTGTTTATATTATTTGTCATTTTGAAGTAAAAATCCAGGAACTGTCCACACTTCATGCTTTCTGTTGTGTTTAAGAACAAACTGAGCTCTTTCACCCAGCTCACGCCCTACAGGCTGCATTTAGAAATCACACAAGTGTGAACCGCACCAAGGTCACATGGACGAACGACCCGAGTCTGGATACGTGCAACTCTTCCTGTGTATCCGCACGTGTATGTCATCATCGTCAAGTCCCAACCCTGAATATGATGATGTGACAATTTCATTATTATCAGTACAGGTACCGCCTGATTTACAATGGGGATATGTTCCGACAAATCCATTCCAAGTTGGATTCATCGTAAACTGAGGAGATTAATACATACTTTTATATATATGTATACACATGCATATATAGCATACAAGCTTAAAACACAATGGAGACCACGTCTTTTCCTCACTACATTTCCCAGCACCTATACCATTGTTTTGCTGGCACTCCATAAAAGCGTTAGCCAATTACACATATTATGTACAGGTAAACTACTGATCAAACCCTTGTTGTATAAAGTAATCCATAACCACAAGGTTGATGGTTCAATTTTCCACACTGCCAATCCAACCCTTGGCACGTGAGCAAGGTCCTTATACATACGATGGCCCAACTTACAACATTACAATGGGAAACCAATAATAAACATAAATACACATTCAGCAAAAACCGTACTCTGAATTTAGATTTTTCCCTGGACAAGCGATATGCAGTACGATAATCTCCTGCACTCTCCCATGCTAAAAGGAGGAACTCAGGAGTGCGTGACTGAAGGAGTCATGTGGCGGGAGGTGATGAGTTCTGAGAAATGCAGTGAGGAAAAGCCATGGTCGTGCAATAACCATTGTTTTTTTTACTTTCAACACATTATTTAATACATTACATGAGATATTCAATACTTTATTATAAAATTAGCTTTATTTCAATGATTTTGCCCAACTGTAGATGAATGTAAGTGTATTAAGCATGTTTAAGGTAGCTATGCTATGATGCATACAGTATACATTAAACTCCTCTTCTTACAATACATACAACATACGATGGATTTGACTTAGCCTATCTGATCCAAAACGACTTACAACTGTTAATCTTACAAGCGTCAGTGTGGGTTTTGCACATGGTGCCGACAGTGACTGCTTGGCAGTGTCAGGATTTGAACCCTGGACCTTCCGGTCAGTAGGTCAAACCCTAAACTGCTATGCCACCACAGTCCAAAGTGTAAACCTCAGCTGCTTGTAATGCATCATGGAATTTAGCAGCAACTCTTATGAGCTGAACAAGTCGCGCTTTCTAAATGACGTGAAACTAATTCGCAGTTCTTGCAATTGCATCGATAGCTATGACATAACAGGCAAAGCCCGGAGCAGTGAAGCGACCATAGCCGTGCACTCTGAGGGTCCGCTCTGCATTTCTAAATCCATCAACGGCCAGACCGTGTCATTACATAACCAGAACGCGTTAGGTATTAAAGAAGGGCGCGCTGGACATCCTACGCAGCGTCTCCGATCATAAAAATGCGAACAAAGGCGGTGTTTATGACTTCATTGAAATGTTATACGCAGCGACGTCATCGAAGCAGGAGTGACGTCAGTTTAAATGCACAAGCCTCCAATGCAGCAGCCAAACTGAGATTCACACCTCGCGGTCCAAAGTTGCTTTCTTACCTCTCTGCGCGTCTTCTTATCTCCTAACTCCTTATAAAAATCCAGCTGTTGCAACCGAACAAGTTTGCGCCCCAACAAGCTACCTCAACAAACGCGAAGCAAACGCGCGTCTGGGTGACCTAAGCACGAAAACGCGAACCGCTTCGAAGTTTCTGGGCGACGTGACCCAATGGAGATCCAGCCCATGCGCGTTTTGCTTCTGCTCTACTTCGAAGGAATGCCTTGGTCCTGTTCAGTCAAGCCAAACCCACCGTGCCGACGCGCACAAACAGCACGAGAACATGCAACACTCCCAATCAGTTACGTATTAAAAAGTACGCGCGCGCACACACGCCGATAATGTCCAACCTGCGGAGTAAACCACGCACCATCACACGCACCCGCGCGCACTCCTATCACATTTTGAATGACCGTTGAATGAATATTGCCTACCTGCGCTCCTGTCTAGCTCGCACACTCCCCCTTTTCACTCTGAACTCGCTCTGACCGGCTCCGACTCGCAAGCCCTCTCCAAAGCGCACTGAGAGCGCGCTGCAAAACCCGGCACAGATCATCACTGGATTTTTCACGGGTGCAAATGGACCCTAGCGGCCAAACGCTGAAGACCCGTCACGGAGCTTTAGGCTACATTCACACAGCAGGCAAATCCGTGGCCGAAATCCGATCTTTTTCGTCATATGTGCCACAGATGCGTTACTTTGGGGGCTGCGTGAAAGGACAAAACATTGGTCCACTTTCATATGCGTTATTCAAATCCGATATGCAACCACAGATCAGAAAAAAGTTGGGAACGGTACGGAAAATGCAAATACAAAATACATGCAGTGTTCCTTAGATTTCCTTTTAGGTCCCTGGTAAAGAAGTCCTCCTGAAAGCAGTATATGTTGCCCTAAAATCTCATTGCACTTTTCTGCATTAATGCTGCATCACAGAAGTGTAAACCAAGGGCTCTGACCCGACCCATACCATGCCAGAGCCTGGCAGTTAAACAGCACATACCCTCAGTATAGTTTGGGTACAGGCTTGGTGGAAGGGGGAGAGTGTCAGGGCACCTGTCATTCGACTTAAATAGCTTCAAAGGAATTCTCTCTAAATTCTGCAGGGTTACAAAAGACGCCTGGTAACACAAGTTTCAAGCACTGAGCTACTTATACCCACTAGGTCTGCATATACACCCATCACTTTATGAGGTACACTCATTGTCAAATTTGTTAGTTCCACTTACCATATAAAAGCATGTTGTATTTCTAAAATTACAGGCTGTAGTCCATACTTTGTTCGTCCCCTTTACTCTGTTCTCTAATGGTAAAAACCCACACAGGACCAGCACAGATCAGGCACTATTTGGGAGTGGATCAGACACAGCAGTGCTGCTGGAGTATTTCAACACTGTGCACTTTTATTAGACACATCTGCCTTACTGCTCCACCTAGTATGTAAAGTTAAAGATAGAAGTTCATCGATCTATGTTCATTGTTGCACAATTTGTGTTAGTCATCATCTAATCCTTCATTAGTGCCTACCAGATGCTGGTGGCTGGACATTTTTGGATATTTTTCGATGTTAGCGATGGTGTGCTATATATATTTTTTACTTGGTCTATATTCTCACGTTACACTGCACCAGCGACCCACAGTAGTTAACGTTTAACTTTTCAGTACACTCTTGTTTGAATAAGGAGTCTTGAATCCTAAATTTAAACTGCCTGTTGGCTCAAAGAGCCCCAGTGGCTGCAGGTTTCCTTTCCAAAAATGCAGGAGCTACACCTGATTCCACTCGCAGGTCTTCAAACCATTAGGTGTGGCTTGTATTTTGCCAGCCACTGCAGTTCGATTAGAACTGTTAATTTGTTTGCGCGGCGTCAGGTGGACATGATGTGAGAATCCTAAACTCGTCATGTCTCTTGTTTTATTTTATATTGTTTGATTACCACTGATATTCTCGTGTTACATGTGTCTTACGTGCAGGCTGGAGTCACCACCGGGATTTGGATCTTCCTTCTTTCAGCTCTTGTAGTAAACAACCCAGCCATGTGGGCAGGATGTAATCCCTGATTGGTCGAAAGCAGCTTTGTAAGACACACGCCCTACAATCCCGACCTGTTTACACCAGACTGGTGGCCAATGTTGCCAGATTGGGGTGGTCCACATTCTGTGACCCAAGCCCACTCTGGAGAGTGCTATCCACGATTTGCTCAGTTGGTTATTTCTGATCGGGGGGTGTTATGTTGCGTGCGTTTTGGGAAGGTCATATTTTGGGAAAGGCTTGTAACGAGCTGTTTGAGGAACCGGGTCTCGGGGGATCACGAGATTGAAATCTGGCAACAAAGCCCGCAGGATACACGGGCACAACGGGGCACGTTAAAAGCTGTGCTTTTTAGAAGCTTAAAAGCAGCTTTTCAGTAATGCATTTACAGTTTTGGAGCGTCTGCAACGCTTTAACAGGCACGATGTAGACACACACACAGACAGACAGTGCATCATGTTTGCATGCACCGTTTAAAAATAAACTAATTCTTAATAAATGCGTGTGCATTAATGTACTTTTATCAAATCGAATGCATATGTGCAGGGAGCCGTGCAGGGAGAAAGTGATTACATAAGCTTAACACGAGGTTTAATTACATACACACCACTTGATATCCATAAACAACAATTCAACAACTCCACCCAAAAACTCCTCTGCGTTTAAAGCGAGTGAGGGGAGAGGCGGATAACCGAATCCTGCAGCGAGAGGAGTTAAAGGAAAAGCCAATTCGATTCTAAAGCCTGGTTCTAATCCCATAACTATCTGATATACCTATCTTCCTCGTGCTTTATGCGCGTGCCTGCTGACACGGTGATGCGGTGCGTATGACGTCTAAGTTCACGATGAGTGTTTACTGCAACAGTGCATGCGTGTGGTGAACGGGTGATGAGGCAGGGGCTCGAGCTGTGACCGCCGACGAGCAGTTCGGCGTACGTGCGCTGCAGCACGTGGCCTGTACAATTCTCCCAAGCATGTGCTGCACGTCGCGCTGTAGTCGCGCATGCGCGGTAAGTGCTCCAAGATAATGACTCTTGAAAAAAATGTGTTTTATTTAGGTTGTGTTTGGACTGTCGCCTTTAACCGGTGTAAGTACAAACTGTAGGGCAGGCAGGCAGGGCTGGGCTGGCTTACTGTAACACTTGTTTTTGTTATAACCCAGGCGGATCATACAGTGAGTACAGCCAAGCTGCATGAAGAACATCTCACACAAACTACAGACTGCAGAGATAGGAAGTAACTTTATAGTGTTTATGGTCACAGTCTAATGTGCGTCATGGTCCATGCTGATAACATTTATTTCATTTTGTGCGTTTTAGAGCCACTGAAAACAAGTCTTTGGCTGGATGTATAGAAGAAACTTGTAATGTTTAGAGCATAAAGTCATAATATTTTGAGAATAAAGTAGTAATATTTCGACAATAAGGTTGTAGTATTTTGAGAATGAAGTTGAAATTCTGAAACTTGTACTGTGACCCAAAGGTTTCAGCATTTCGACTTTAGTGTCGAAATATTGGAAACCACAAATTTATTTTTCAGTGGCCCCAAAATGGCATTGTAAGTTTTGCTTGGTTGGATTTTGAGTCATACTTCAAGAATAAAGCCGTAGTATTTTGTGAATAAAGTCATAATATTTTTGAGAATGAAATCATAATATTTCCAGAATGAAGTTCTATTTGAAGAATAGTTGTAGTAATTTGAGAATAAAGTTCTATTTCTAGAATAAAGTCGTAGTATATTGAAAATAAAGTGGTAGTGTTTTGAGAATAACGTAGTAATATTTTGACAGTAAGGTTGTAGAATTTCGAGAATAAAGTCTAAATGCTGAAACTTTTACACTGTGAACCAAAGGTTTCAGCATTTAGACTTTATTCTCGAAATGTTACGACTTTATTCTCGGATTATGAGTTTATACTCGAAACATTACGATTTTATTCTCGAAATCCAGCCACATTGTTTTTCAGTTGCACCAAAACGGTGTTATAAATTTTGTTTGGTTGGACTTCGATAATAAATTAAAATTTCAAAAATAAAGTCATAGTATTATGAGAATAAAGTTGTAATATTTCAAGAATAAAGTCACAATATTTAGAAAATAAAGTCATATTTTGAGAGTGAAGTCATATTTCAAGAATAAAGCTGTAGTATTTCGAGAATAAAGTTGAAATGCCTAAACTTTGACACTGTTTATTAACTTTATTGTGGTAGCCTAGCGGTTAAGGTACTGGACTATTTACCAGAAGGTCCAGGGTTCAAATCCCACCTCTGCCAAGCTGCCACTGTTGGGTCCTTGAGCAAGGCCCTTAACCCACAATTGCTTGGATTATAAGACTGTACCAATTGTAAGTCGCTCTGGATAAGGGCGTCTGCTAAATGCTGTAAATGTAAATGTAAAATATAATACCCTAAAGTGTGTCGCCGTCTAGGCCCCGGCTTTCGCATGATCATGACCAGGATTAAGCGAATGCATGCAGGAATGAATGAATGAATGAATATAATAAAAATAAACTCTTGTGTAGGGTTTGTGTAGGGTTTTATAAATGTCCAGAAATACTAAATGTCCAGTGTTTATTCAGAAGGAAGAATCAAACAGTCTTGGATGTCTTTGTGATACTAAAATGACCGATCAGAAGGAGTGGAACTCCGGCGTGCTATGCACCCTTGACGGCATCAGTACAGGAACTGCAGTCCCGATGCGTTATGGCACATAGATTTATATGATAAACTAAAGCTGTTTGGCATTACAATCAGTGGTTGTGTTGACGGGTTTAGTCGCCATAGTTTCAGCCTTTCAACTATTCTCGAAACATTATGCTTGGAGCTGTGAGGCGACCGCTTGTGCCAACGTGCCGCCCTCCTGGTCAGAGTCCCAGGGGTCTTTTGCAGTCTAGGTCTTCTCATCAATGACAACAGGCTCTGTGGTCTGTAGTGAAACTCATCCTTGAGGCAGGGGTAGAGAGAGGCATTTATTTATTTATTTAAAGTCATGTCAGTGTCTGTGGCAGCATATGTGACAAGAGTAAGGTCACAACTGCACTCAAACACGTCCAAACTGGGGCAACACACAGATATGAGGGTGCAGAGTCATATATATATAGTATTGCTCCACCTTGTAGATGTAACATCAGAGACAGGAGCTCATCTGTTGATGTACAGTTTGTGTTAGTCATCCTCTAATCTTACATCAGTGCTCACAGGATGCTGGTGACTGGATATTTTTGGTTGGTGGACTATTTTCAGTCCAGCAGTGACACTGAGGAGTTGAAAAACTCCAGCAGCACTGCTGTGTCTGATCCACTCGTACCAGCACAACAAAGGATGTAGAAAAGCAGATGGACTACAGTCTGTAATTATAGACCTACAAAGTGCAATGACCACTAAAACTTAAAGAATAAGCAGAATATAAACGGAAAAACATAGAACACCTAAGACATTTGCACAGTACTGCATATTCATTCATTCATTTCCTTAAGGTGAAATAATGTAGCTAATTAATTTATAATTACCTTTGCCAAAGATAAGTCAAAGACCTTAAGATATTAGTATAGCCTGTACTTCCCAAAAATGAATATAAAAATGTTTGTTTTGGAAGAATTTTTTGTGTGACTTTTTATTTTATTTCTTTGTAGCAGAGCTATAGAGCCAAGCAAAACGTTCAGACAGACTGTGCCACCAATAATAATAAAAATAATAATTTGATATATTTCCCCCCGTCTTAATCTTGTTTATCTTGATACAGGGTATTATTACCCTGGAATCCACTGGGCGAGGGCAGAACTGCACCATAGATGGGAACGCATCCGGAGCATTATCCAGACAATCCTCACCTCCCTCAGACACAGCCAGTTGTGACTGGGCGAAGCTTGACGATGGCGCAGGGGCACCGCCAGGATTAAGGTCCAGTGCCACCCCAGTGCCATTTTAAGAATGATAATAGGAATAATGTGTTTTATTCCCGCTTGTCCACAAATGTCTCCTGAAGGTCCACAGGCTTTAATAGAATAAGCTCTATTATGATAATAATGAAAAAACATGGATTTATTGATTTATTTCCACTTTTGGGACACTGTGCATTACATCTTTGAAAAATAAACACAACAAATGGCACACTGACAGTCACACACAGTGGTCGTCTACATTAGAGACACATTGCAACTGATCACAAACTGTAGCTTTATAAAGAGATTCCATAATACCTCCTTACTGAGCTCTATTATTTATTCTTACGTCATGCAGCATATTATAACATTACCCATGTCCTTCCAGTAGCTTGACACTCACCTTCACACTTTCCCAGGGTCAGATTTGAATATGAAACGCACAACATACACAACAGCAGTTAATGGATAGATAAAAAGTACTGTTTAATGCGGTGAACTACACTTTTTTCAGTAGACGTTGTAAAGACGTTACATTCCCGACACCAGTTATCAGATAAAATCACATCCCCAAACCCTTAAACCTAAGTTAGGACGCTGTCTTGTTTCTTTTCTTAGAGTTTAAAAGTAGCTAGTTAATAAATCAGCTTGATAAAAAGGATCGATATTAGGGGAGTAACGATGCCTCGTGATGCATAAATCAGATGGTGAGTTGGATCATGCGTTCTTGTTTATCATGCCATCTAACGGGACTTTGGTAACCTGGCGGTTAAGGTCCAGGGTTCAAATCCCACCTCTGTCAAGCTGCCACTGTTGGGTCCTTGAGCAAGACCCACGGTTGTTTGGACTGTAAGGTCGTATCAATTGTAAGTCGCTCTGAATAAGGGCGCCTGCAAAATGACATAAATGTAAATGTAATGCAACTGCATTTTTGGAACACCAGAGGGCGCAGTCATACGTCGTGCACAGACGCATATCGTCATTCTCAGTTAAACTCCTTTTAATTCCTTTTAATTGCAGGGCGCTGAGGTTGTTTTTGTTTAAAAACGTGAAAATCGAAACTGTGCATTGTACTGCAGGGTTTACATGTCAGAAATAAAAAAGGAACGCCTTTTATCGAATGTAAAATCAATCATTGTGAATCGAAGCGCATGCTGAGCAGAGTGCATCGTTACACCCCTAGTCAATACACATCTTTGCTTTTAAACTAAAAGATTTTCTTCATGTCATTGTTACTTTCTGCCTGTATCTAGAGATCTAGATGATCCTGTAGACCTAGATCATCTACTTAACATGGATTAGATTTGGATTCAAACTAAACTCTGAACAATGTTGAGTACCCAGATGAGGATTTGAGCCTTTTGATTCTTTAGCCTCTCACTGCCAAAGGTGGAGGTGGTGCTTCTGTGTCATATCCACGTGGCACACTGGCACCCTTGACATTCTCAACTATTCTGGCATGTGAGGCATTGATATTAGTGCCATCAGCAGGATCATACATTTTAAGGTTTCTGCGGCATATGGATTCATCCACGTATCAGTTTGTCCTTTAATCACGAGATCTCTGGTCCAGGCTTCTCTTGTACAGTTGCATTTGTGTGCATATAATATGTCATTAGTCATTGTCCGATCTTCCAAACAAACTGTTTGGTCATCTGGCATCTTCATGTGGTGAAACGTTTGTCTTGTGCTTTTTAAAATCAATATCAGGGTGCGTGGACAGAATCTGAGCCTACAACCAAGACCGGAGTCTGTCACTGGAGGTGTGGTTACAGCTGGGCTGGAGTCGCATCATTTCTGTCATCTATTTGGTTTAAGAGAATATGGTGAGTTTGGCAACCTACAGAAGCCACATAAATGATCAATAACTATGCTAAATTATACTGCAGATATCATTTTGCTGTTGTTTTTATTGTGATATAAGGAGTTTTTATAGTTTGAGCAGATACGCAAAAGTAAAATAGTGTTCATACCCAAAATCAAACCATCTAAGGGTTCGTCAGCACAGCTCCGTTCATCTGCCTCTCTGGGTTGCGTTCTGCAGGAAACAAAGCAGAATTATTTCACCTATGCTGTTTGACACTTTTCCACACCAGGGCAGTTATGAATACAGTGAAACCCATTATCTGAAATGGCTCGGATAACAAATATTCGTTCAGTGGGAGCTCAATGTCTGTTATTCCTTATGAGAAAATTCCTGCCTTGCTCTGGCATCTTCAAAACCTCTTATGCCTTTAAAGATATACCCTCCTCAACATTGAACTTGCAACACCAGTATGGAAAAATGAAGGATAATGATATTCAAATAATATAAAAAAAAATGGAAACAATATTCAAAACAGGTAGCTTTAACGGAGGCATCGCACAGTCATCCCACGCCTCTTGATCCCATTTTTGAGGTTTCATGGGGCTAAAAAACTTTGGACCCTCCTACATGCCAGATTGGGGCTAGGTGCTTGAAAGTTTGATCTCGATTTACATAACCTTCCTTCTTCGTTTAGCAGTTTCAATGTTGAGGAATCTAGCTTAACAAAGCAGCAGGACCTGAGGATTGTCGAAACTTGGGAGACTGTTAAGGAGGTATACATGCATATACACATTCAGATAATCGTACCTGGGCCAACCTGGTGCCAGAAACCCCTTCTAGACTTTGGGTGCATGTAACCCATAGACATGTCCGAACACAACTCTGAACGTGGGATACGATGCGAGGTAGCTCACTGTAACCGGTTTTACCTATTGAGCTGGCCCAGCTCGTATCTCCACAAACAGACCTCACCTTGCCAGATGTGGGATACAAACCAGGGAGCCTCAGCACTGGGAACCATTGCTCTATCTCCTAGGCCACTCTCCTGGCCGAGGTGAGATCTGTCTTTCGGTTCCTGGCACCATAGAAGTCGAAAACCGGTTTCCTGGCACCAGTAAACACAGTAGTAAATGAATATATAATCCAGTGGAACTTTGGAATTCGAACGCTTGTTTATTCAAACAGTTCGGCCATGGAATGGTCTGTTCAAAAGTTGTTTGCCCCCAAATTCGAACGAAAAGTCAATCTTCGAACCTGTACGTGTATGACCCAACCTCAGGATGTCTCTGAAATGAATTTAATTCTGACTGCAAACAAATTCGAATTGGAACAGCCTTCCAGAACCAATTAAGTTCAAATTTGAGGTTCCACTGTATAAAGGAATATCAATAATGTGAATATTCTTCCACCTCGCAAGAGGCTCCCAAGTCTCAGCGCTCCTTGTGTCTGGATCTGTGGTCACGTGAACACCAGAACACACAAGGAAGTACCCTAAAAGGAGAAACTGAGTGTGTTTAAGATCCTGAGTGTAAACAATAGTGGTAAAATCTCCTTTGCTGTCCTACGGTGAGTTTCTTGACTAACTGATCTTACAGTGAAGCCCTGTATAAACCCAAAGTGTACCTTCTTACTGATAGGAAGGAAGTGGAAGGTGCAGGTAGAGGCAAAACACCATTCAAAGACTCAATCTACATGTATGGCCCGTATCAGGACCATCCGATCAACGTCCATTCACTTTAGCGTCCGAGGTGTTAACAATAATAATGCATTATAATAGGAAATTAAAATCTGCCTTTTAACTCTGGACGTTGCAACTGTAAACAGGTGCAGAGATCCACGAGCAGAGGCTGGAGTTTAAGTGTTTAAGAGCAGGAGTTCGTCGTTCATGTCACAGTTGCCACGTCTGCTTATTCTAAGCGACTTTGGGCACTACAAACGTTAGTAGTTGTGAGTTACAGGTTTAGTTGTGGCGTGTTATTTTTTTGCTCATCAGGTGGTCACTCTCTCACATTATAGTAGGTCATCTGTCTTTTTTTTTTTTTTGCCAATTTGCTTCTTTTGGGCTCGTTTCCGTAGACCTGGGGCCATATTCATAAAGTTTCTGAACATAAAGCTCTGAGAGTGACTCTGAGCAAGGAGATCGCAAAAACTTTTATCTCAATGAGGCGGGGTTGACCTGGTTGCTAGATATGGGGCATTCTTTTGAAGACTGTGATTGGTTGTCACCCCCGTCACTCACTCTCACTCATACACAAAATCGCACTTGTAATTAGGGAAATGCTGTATAGCCTACTATAAGCCTTCACTAGTCACACACGTGTTCGTTTGCTTTATTTTATTGAAAGTTTAGTTACTATACTCTATATATTGGATAGCCTATGAAGTGGAGAAAATGGGACTCTCCATTTTCAGGTATGATCGCTGCCGTGTCTAATCTATTTAACTGGTGGTGTTGGTTCATATGTAGCGTTCATTTCGGGCGTTACACCATCGTTGCACTGGGTAGGTGATGGGAGCGGATCTCTAAATAGGTCAACCGCGAACATTATTCCTGTATGATCTGTCATTCAGTGTTTGGAGAAGATTTCTTCTGCCTCGTCAACTTCCCTCTGTTTTCTCCTCTGCTTAAGAGACCTTCTGAGCCTCCTAAATGTACTCCTCTCTACTGCTAACAGTTTCATCTTAGGGGCTCTTTTAGGGGTTAAGATGCTTTATGAATAACTTTTACCTTTACTAGGAGCTACTCCTAACTTTGAGAGGGAAACGAACACAATTCTCAGATTTTTCTTATAGTTTCGTTACTAGGAACAACACTTAGCATCAAGAATCTTTATGAAATTGGCCCCTGATTGCTTGTTTCTGTCGTGGGATCTGGCAACCCTGTTTGTCTTGTGAAAATAGACTTTATATTTACATTACGTATTATATGAATTAGGTTGCTTTTATACACACTCAGGCTTCATTTTCAGTTTGCTGTGCTGAGCTGTGATGAATGTATCTCATCAGGGTATGAGAGCAGCACGATGATTAGCACAGTTTAAGCTAGTTTTTGTACAGCTCACTTCAGCAGTCAGACAATCTAAAACACAATGTGTCAGCAAATTAGTGACAATACTCCAGCATTTTAGCGTCTAACCTCAGACCACTGCAGCTGAAAGACAATCATATCATCAAGAGTCCCTGTACTGTTTACTCAAAACTCACACAGTCTTAAGTCTTACATAGTTCAGTGATTTTATAAATGACAAAACATCAACACAACCACTTCAGGGAACAAACTTAAATACGTTTCATTTCTTCAAGATGTGCCTCAGTGATTATAGTTTAACGTTTTATTCACTACACGCTACGCCGAACATCTGCTGCATCGTACGCAATTACTGTTTAACGTTCTTTAGATTCAGCAAGGCTAGGACTCTTGAGAACTTAATCCTTTTATGGGTTTCTCAGTTCAGCCTGGTTCCTCTCCAGGTTTCTACCTTGTGCATCTCACAGCTTTTAACTCTAACCCTTGCCTCATTTGGGATAGAGACTCAGCGTCTTTGTGGAGCTGCTTTGTGATAATGTTTACTGTAACTTGAGCTTGAATTTCTGCCCATTATAATGAACCATTAACAGAACAATTGAGCCGTGAGACTTTACAAAAACACTATTGTATCATCTGGAAACTTTAAAACACGCCAGATTTCCATGTTTCATTTTTTTCCTCTGTGTTTAAAAATTGATGCATTCAAATGTGAAGAAATGCGTCATGTGTACGTTTGCAAAGGTTGAGTCTGCCCTTTTGTTGAGGCGGCCAATAAGTGTTTACGTGAAGCAGATATTTCAGAACTTATCCAGTCATAGATTTTTGTGCTGAACAACATCAGTTCGATCACACACGGATAACAAAATTGATTTATCTTACTGAAAATGGACATAACCACTATTAAGTGGTTCATAAACGGATTAATTGGAATAGTAGAGAAATCCAACTGAGGTCAATTCAAATGAAATCTATCCTATAAATAGTCTGTTAAATTGAAGGATAAAAGGCATGTAAACGTCTGTATCTGATTACACTTCTGATCGGATTGTGAGTACAATCTGCGCGTGTGTGATTGCGTCATGATGTAGACTACTGAGCAACAAAAATGGGGCAAATCCAAATTTGCAAAATCAGTGTCGTTCCACGCCGGGGTAATGGCTCCAACCAGTCGATGAGGAGTTGAACACTGTAGTTTGCTAGTTAGTTTGCCAAGTATTGGCCAAATATTCACTATAGCGTACAAATCTGGACTCGTGCCTGATGGACTGTGGCAGTTTAACAACTAATATTTTAAGGTCAGGACTTTGACTTGGCCATTCCAAGACATGAACTTTATTTTTCTGTAACCATTCTTTAGTAGAACGGCTTGTGTGCTTATGGTCGCTGTCTTGCTGCATGACCCACCTTCTCCTGAGATTCAGTTCATGGACAGATGTCCTGATATTTTCCTTTAGAATTCTCTGATATCATTCAGAATTCATTGTTCCATCAATGATGGCAAGCCGTCCTGCCCAGGTGCAGCAAAACAGGCCCAAACCATGATACTACCACCACCATGTTTCACAGATGGGATAAGGTTCTTATGCTGGAATGCAGTGTTTTCCTTTCTCCAAACATAACGCTTTTCTTTTAAACCAAAAAGTTCTATTTTGGTCTCATCCGTCCACAAAACATTCTTCCAATAGCCTTCTGGCTCGTCCACGTGATCTTTAGCAAACTGCAGACGAGCAGCGATGTTCTTTTTGGAGAGCAGTGGCTTTCTTCCTTGCAGCCCTGCCATGCACACCATTGTTGTTCAGTGGTTCTTCTGATGGTGGACTCATGAACATTAACATTAGCCAATGTGAGAGAGGCCTTCAGTTGCTTAGAAGTTACCCTGGGGTCCTTTGTGACCTCACCAACTATTACACACCTTGCTCTTGGAGTGATCTTTGTTGGGCGCGACCACCCTGGGGAGGGTAACAATTCTTGATTTTTTCCTCCATTTGTACACAACTCTGTCTGACTGTGGATTGGTGGAGTCCAAACTCTTTAGAGATGGTTTTGTAACCTTTTCTACCCTGATGAGCATCAACAACTCTTTTTCTCTGAGCTCCTCAGAAATCTCCTTTGTTCGTGCCATGATACACTTCCACAAATGTGTGTTGTGTAGAGCAGACTTTGATAGATCCCTGTTATTTAAATAAAACAGGGTGCCCACTCACACCTGATTGTCATCCCATTGACCTGAAAACACCTGACTCCAATTTCACCTTCAAATGAACTGCTAATCCTAGGAGGTTCACATACTTTTCCACTCACTAATATGTAATATTGGATCATTTTCCTCAATAAATAAATGACCAAGTATAATATTTTTGTCTTATTTGTGTCACTGGGTTCTCTTTATCTACTTTTAGGACTTGTGTGAAAATCTGATGATGTTTTAGGTCATATTTATGCAGAGATATAGAACATTCTAAAGGGTTCACAAACTTTCAAACACCACTGTATTCTGAGTACGCCCTTAGTCCTTGCTACTTGTCTGACCCATGATTTGTTGTTAGGATCGTTCAAAGCTTAATATTTTTGCACATGTAGGTTTGGCCCTTTTTTTGCCCAGCATGGTAGTGTGATACTTCAGAGACAGTTTCTGCTTCACGCTTTAAAAGCCTTGCCTAAAAACTTAAGTAATAATGACCTGTTCATACGGGTACTATAATCTGTGTAAGAATGTTGCAGGATGTGAATTCTACCTTCTCCCCCGTTTCACATGTATGTTTGAAGTATAATATACACAATTTTCGACTTAAAACACAATTGTGGCAAATAAACTTGGGTAACATACCGAACCATCACTTGCTTCTTGTGCTTGAGTACTGTGCGAAAGTCTTTGGCCACCATTTGATTTTTTGCTTTAGTAATACTGTAATGAACATACTGTACATAATTTTCTCTTGGTCCCTTTATTATAATACAACCAGACAATACAGGAAATGTATATGCATGGTACAGTGGTCAGTATTTAGTGTTTCCTCCCCACACTTGAGCAATAGCAGCATCTGGGAGCTTCATCAGGATGCCAAGTGTGAAGAAGCTTGATCAGGAGTGGTCTTTTTGGAAGGGTAGCAGACAAGAAACCACTTTTCCAGAAGGGGAAGATGGTGAAACGGCTAAGATTTGCTAAAAGTCACAAAGACTTGAATGAAGATCAGTGGGAGAGAGGATTATGGGGTGACCAATCCAAAACAATGTCTACAACAGCAAATCCAATGGTGGCCTAAGACTTTTACACCATACTATACATGACTCACGTCTTTCTCATTGCTATGGTAATGTTTACACTTAGCGGCGTACCCCTCATGATTTTAGCTTTCTATCAGATTATATCAGAAACATGTCATTTGACTGAAGGAGCTCAGAATTTTGACCTAGAGCTCATTCTTCCAGTCAGGATCCAATTCATCCACGCTGTGCTCTTGTTGTTAAAAAAGGAAACCTACCGAGGGTGTGACTCCTCCAGGGCTTGAGCTCCTGATTTGGGCCGAGCACTGCAGCCAGATCCTCAGGAAGCACCGTGTAAGCTGGTGAAATAAGGGTTAAGGGTTAGATCAGAATTAAAAATGTGTGCACAGATCCGTTACTCCGTACAGCCAAAAGTTTGTGGACATCCAAAATGCACGACCAGATATTGCATTTATTTGTCGGATTATGTGTCGGTGTGCCTTGTTTTATGAGTGTGTGTCATTTTTATTTTAGAAATGCTCATATTGTGTGTTTTATTGTGACTGAATGTATTTAAGTGGCGAAAAAAGCATAAGAGACCGGACAGGGCTGGGGCGCGTCTGTGCCTTCTCATTCACGTTTACTGGTGATGTCTGTTGGTATACAGACTGGGTAATAAAGAACCGATGTGAGAAGTTTTCTGTTTTTTCTGGTTTGACTTTCACGAGGACGATACACTATAAAGAAGTTAATGATTATAGAGAAACGCTCATTGCGAAGCAGCAGTATAAACCACGGTCTTACTTTATCTTTGCAGCGGTTCCAGCTGCCTCACAAACACCCGAACGTAGTTTTTCTCTCAGCGTTTGCAATATCCAAACACAGACTGCTATATTTTTTAAGTTACAGGTATTTCCATTTATACTCTCAGCGAAAAGCTACTTCCCGCGGTTATGTCCTCAGTCACTCACAGTCAGACACTTTAGAAACACCAAGCACATGTCTTTCATTTGAGATCACTAATGAGAAGGGGTGTCTACATACTTTTGGTCATATAGTAAATGGAGGAGAGAAGGTGGCTTACTCCTTTCAGCGGAGTTCATGGTGGAATTATCTCTGGCCTGTCCAGCTGTCTCCAGCGATACCTGTTCAGGACAGATTAGACATGACACGGGGTTTATACAGACAGCCAAATTGATCTCATACAGTCTTACTGAAAAGCTTTGGCTTCTCTGGTCAAATGACTTGTTTGCTTCTTTATAAATAAAAATGACTGAGCAAGCTCTTATGAATCATCAAGTCCCACCATTTCATATTGGATCATCTGGAAAGGTGCCTAGACTTTTGCATTAGCCTCATTTCTGAAGTGAGAATGACTTGTTTTGGTTAAGTAACAATCTCGTGCTTTTTGCCAGACAGTATGAATCCAATATATTTCATGTGTACTTCTTTTGTTAATAAACATCCAACACATTCAAAAAAAAAACTGGGACTTAAGTGTTTCTACAGACGAGGTGGTCTTAATGTTTTAGATGATTGCTGTATGAGCATGCAAGGTTTAAGAAAAGCCTTTTAATTTGCTTACAACTCGAACTAAATTGGATGAATTCCTCTCGACCGGAGCAGAGTGATCCAGCTCAAACCTTTGCCTGCAAAAGAGCACAGAGAGCTTCTGTTAACGTCAACTTAAATGAGATCCTCAACATTTATCAGAACACTTTAATTATGAAATTAATTATCATTACAAATCTATGAACGTAACGATATTGTTTTCGGTTACAAAACCAGAAAGCTTTGCTGCCCTCTGCTGGTTACAATCTTTTAATTTGACCCAAACCCTAAGACGGTGCTCATAAGAATGCCTGACTGCCCTCTGGGGGCTACTTCTGCAATTACAACACATCGTGTTTATCTCCTCTTATCTCTCTGCTTTTATCAATTATAAGCAGAGGTATAGCTACAGATAAAAGCAAGTTCTGCGCCCATCGAAATGTTCATTCTCATGGTCACTTTTGGGCTCCCTTGTGCCACGTTGCACCTTTAAGACACTGTTGGAGCCCACAAACGTGCTGATTTCCTCAGTGAAGGCTATAGAAATGTCAATACAGATGATTCTGTAGATTAAGTCTGCGAGTATACAATAGCTCAATCAGCCAACCTTTATTTAAACTCAGAGTTTAAGGATGACCCTCGTTTACAACATAGGTGAGCGTTATGTAGCTGAGAGGGGACTGAAAATAGTAAATAAAACTTTATGATTAATAAATATGGCGAAGAAGTGAAAATGTGACCTATAGAATGTTAAAAATAAAAGTTAGGAAACAATAAAATAAATAGGATCAATCAGGGCGGCCATATAAAACGATCAAATAAAAATCAATATTTGTAAAAGCGAGTAAAACAGATGAAAAGGATAGAGGTGAAAGAAAATTACAAAGATAATACAAATGCAAAAATAATAATAGCAATAAAAAATTAGAAAATAATTGTAAAAATTTTAAGTAGATGATAATTGAAAATAAAAATTGCCTGCAGATAGGCTATAAAAGTTGCTCACATTTAAATAGTCCTTTTCTTTTCTAACGTTTCCTCACCAATAAATAAAATAAGTGATTCTTCTCTGTTTTAAGCTATGAGCAGTTAATAACTTCTGCTTTAATAAATATTGTTATGAGGTCTGTATTTTAGGCATAGAGCAGTTGAACTTTTAGGGCAGTTTTTATTAGTCTTTGATCATAAGGACCTTTTAGTGATAGAGCAGTTTATTATTGTTGTTAGGTCAATGTTTTTATTAACAAGGCATTATAAACGTTAATTATTTATTAAGAGCAGCTGCCCTCAGCACTCTGTGGCTGAAAACAACCATTCCTAAGGACCTGTGGTGAAACCCAGGGTGGCTAGCAACATGGAGATGAAGATCACTTTCACCTGTGCCCAGTCACCTCTGGGGTAAACTCTGGACCCTCCCAAAACACTGACCAGGATTAACAGGGGCAAAATCACTAAAAGGATGTTTCATTGCAGATAGTATGATTTCAAACAGGTGATGAAACAGGTGATTATAATCTTGATTTGATACAAAAGCAGTATCCATGAAAGGCTTTGAAGATCAAAGATGATCAGAGGATCTCCAGTTTATCAGCAAATGTGTAAGAAAACGATTGAAATGTTTAAAAACAATGTTCCTCAAAGAAAGATTGGAGAGGATTTCTCCCTCTACAGAGCATAATATCGTTAAACGATTCAAGGAATCTGGAGGAACTTCAGTGCATAAAGGGCAAGGGCACAAGCCTAAACTGAAGAGGGGTGATCTCCGCTCCCTCAGACGGTACTGCATCAAGAACCGTCATTCATCAAGAGCTGATAGAACCACATGGGCAAGGGATTCCTTTATCAAACCTTTACCAAGCTCTACAATACAGAGTTACATTCACAGATACCACTTAAAATGTTACTGTGCTAAAAAGAAGCCTTATGTTATAACCATGTCCAGAAGGGGCGTCGGCTTCTCTGGGCTCGGAGGCATCTGGGATGGACCAAAAAAAAAGTTAGGACTGACATATGTCAATCCTTTCCAGTCTTTTTTTGAAGAACATTATTAAACATTTCAATTATTTACTCAGACATTTGTTGATAAACTGGAGATCCTCTGATCATCTTCACTCCTCAAAGACTCAGCCTTTCCTAGATTCTGCTTTTGTACCAAATCATGATTTAAACCTTTTTTGGAATGTGTTGCAGGACTGAAGGTTTAAGACTTTATAGCGAGTAAAGTATTGCTAGTGTTACTATTTTTAGCATTAGGACGTTCAGCACATGGCATGTTGTAGTACGTGGTACCTAACCATGTTTTTGTAATCTGGTCCGACTGGGTGACACCTTATTTCCTGACAAATTCCTGAAGCTGAAAAACTGGCCGGTGCTGTTCTGGAATGTCTGCAGTGAATGAATGGAAGCCCCCAAGCATGAATGAAGGAAACGAGACCTGTAGCAGCTCCACCAGCTCACGTTCCGGGTATGGCTGAAATGTTAGGTGGAGTAAACTCTCACCTCTGACAGGTTGTACACAGAACGAGGAGTGTGATGGAGAGGATGAAGAGGACGAGCACGGAGAGGACGGCAAGCCCCGGTAGATCTGCTGCCCCCCAGGCCACCAGGTTCATGTAGGTGGGCGCCATTTCCCTCGTTCTGCAGACAAACATAACGAATGTGAGTTAAAAGCAGGACGGTGAAATGGAAAGCTATATGAAGAAAATAGAGTTATATCCTTTTTGTCTTAGACCAAAGTTTGAACACCCCTGTTCACATTACATGTAGGAAAGAGCACAGAGGCCTGTACTAGACTAAGCTACACAAAGCTGCTTTAATGAAACATCTGGCAGCTCCCATTGCCAAATTAATAGGGGTTTATTAAAAGGGGGGGTTTATTTATTTAGTCAGATTGGGTGGGTTCCCCAATTTTTGCCCTGATTACCATGTGCAGGGTCGCAGCACCGGGCAGGGCTCTTCCAATCATGCCCATGTGATGCCCAAATTGGCTGGAGTGGCAGCTAAATTATTAGTATGGTTTTTGTTTTTTGTAAAGCATTTGACCAGGACTGCATACTTCACATTTTATTCAAACTTTGACTCCATGACTTTAGTTTCGCTCGTAGATTTATCATCTACGCTGCCCAAGGAGGTTTCCCTTTTTGAGTCTTGGTCCTCCCAAGGTTTCTTCCTAGAACTAGGGAGTTTTTCCTTGCCACTGTCGCCCTAGGTTTGCTCAATTTGGGATTGGACGTAGTTATTAGGAGATAATCTAAACTTGTAAAGTTGCTTTGAGACAATGCTCCATTGTAAAAAGCGCTATATAAATAAATCTGACTTGACTTGACTTGACTGGCTAGGGGTCACTGTTGCAATACTGGGGAACCATCCCCCAACTGGCCTCTCCTCCCTCAGACATGGCCAATTGCGCTTGCATGATGCGTCAAACCCTTTAGGAGAAATATGTCACATATGCGGAGAAATGTTTTAAATATCCTCGACACCTGAGTAGCCTACTTCTTCTGTTCTTTGCATATTTTGTAATTTGTATCTTTAGTTTGCTCTTTGCATTTGTTGAATGTGAAACCCGAGGACTTTTAGTCACAGAGCGAAAGTATGAAGTAACAAAGTCAAGTCAGATCTATTTATATAGCGCTTTTTACAATGGAGCATTGTCTCAAAGCAACTCGCCTGATAATTCAACTACATGCTTAATTTCACGTCTAACAGTTTGTATATTTTTTAAATGATTTTTTACGTGTGCTTTGTACTTCAACAAACATAAATCTACAGGTCTGCAGCGTTTAATGACCATACAGTCAACGGCTGTTCGCTTTATGGCCGAGGTCTTAAAAATTATAATAAATTATAATAAGGATCTGTCTATTAACTTGGGACAGAGCGGCTGTAAAAGTTAAGGCTCGGCGGTTAAAGTAGAGATGCCCGAGGTAAAATATTACTCCAGTTAAAGTAGTCCTCCCTTTAGACCTCCACTTGGGTAAAAGTACAAAAGGATTGGCCTTCAAATGTGCTCAAGTATCGAAAGTAAACATTCCAGGATTTACTATGGCTCTAATATCCTAATATAATTTTTGTAACAAGACTCTTTCCTTAATCAACTCATTTTAGTTGAAAAGGCTCTAGTGTCACTCAGTACTTCAGTCTCAGGTCAAAACAAGTTCAAAACCCTGATTGCTGTACTTGCTTCTCTCTTCTTTCGTTCTTATATGTTACGTTTTTATGCACACAAGCCAAAAGGAACGACTTTATATGATGTAGTGGAGTAAAAAGACAGATATCTGACTTTGATTGTAGTGGAGTTAAAGTAAAAAGTCACCCAAAATGGAAATACTTACGAACAAACTACTTAAGAATAAAAACAAATTACATTTACTTTGGTACTGTCCACCATGGTATGATGTTATAGTACTGTACTGGACTCTACTTACCATATTTTACTTAATAGTTATTACAGATTCCTATGTTAATTGCTTATTTATGTACTGTGAGTGTAGTATAATTGTTTTTAGTATTACGTTTAACCAGCCTTCTCCATAAACATCTGGTTACCTCAACAGCCAATGAACGCTGCGGACCCACGAGCAGAGGCGGGAGTTATAGATCCTCTGTGTTCTATGTTGTCCCTAATTCTGCATATCGATGCTTTTTTGGCTTCCGTCAAACAAGAGGTCCATCATAATATCCGCTTAAGTGATACGGCTTTAACCTATACAGGTTCGTAACAGTGTGAATTTCCATAAATTTGTTCCATAAAAAGTGTTAGAGTGTGTATAACAGTTTTGTTTTCATCCTTTATGCACTGACGTGTCATGTTCTTATGAAAATACCCTTTCTATTTATATTACAGTAGTCTAAAAACACTGTGACTGTGGTAATGTCCGGTCAACGTCCATTTCGGTCAACGCCCTGTTTCACAAAACATAATGCGGACATTAAATGGCGCATACCTGTGTTAGGAATTTCCCTGCACTTACTGTAGAGTTTACGCATCAGGAAATACATCGACCTTTCTTTTTCTTCCATGTGGGAAGTCGAAACCAGGGCTGAATTACTGCTGTCATGCAGTGTTATCATTTCTCATCAGACCTTCAGGCAACATCACCCTACAAGAATGTCTCCACTGAAGGGCGGAGCTTTGTGTAGTGTTCACTAAATAAACAGATTTGAGTCATCGAGAACCTGAACGGGCGGCTCTGTCAGGTCCAGGCTGGAAACCATCATGGCTTTAATACACCAATCAGCCAGAATATTCAAACCAGACACAGACTAACAAATAACGCGAATTATGTCATTATAACAGCGCACGCTAAGCTCTGGGGTATAGTACAAGGTAGTGTTGTAGTACACGAGTCTGGTCTCATCTCAGTCTCGACCTCATTTGGACTCGGCCTCATCTCGGTTTCCAGGGTAATTTGGACACGGTAATTGTTGTTGAGACCAGCCGAGTCCGATGCGTCTGTCTGAGGTAACGTTAATTATAAACCGAACTTTTTTTCATCAATATCAACAAATATCAACAATCCATTCAAACAGAATAAATCAGTGCTTTCTCTACAGGCCTAAATAAAATCTGCACTCTGATTGGCTAACATGAAAAACTAGTTCCTGCTCTTTTCGTTCAGCATCCAATCAGTGAACACGTTTTATTTTGGATTGTAAGTGTGCATTTTCACCCGCTCGCATTACTTGTCCACAAAATCTACAACTATTATGAAGATGTTTTCACATTTAATAATAATCGTTTAGAATGGACGTTGTTTATATTCAGGTGGCTTTATGTGGTGATTCTGATTCAGTTTGAGAGAAGAAGGGAAACCGAATCATCACCATTAATTTCCAAAAGTTACATTATTCTTGTTGAAATACACCTCTCGGTCTTGACCTGCACTGCTAGTCGTCTAAACTACAACACTATTAGACATGACATGTCTGATGAGTCTTCGGTGAATTCTGCGTTAGCATGTCATTAAAAAAAGCAAAGTTTAGATTTCTAGACAACACTTGGACAGGTTTTACATGCATAACAAACAGGTTACACAGAAAACTGTAACGAGTTCTCCAGCATGCTGGGAGTAATTAAGCCACAGCATGCTGCACATTTTCTTATAATTGTTTTTAAAGCATTTTTATGTTCTTAATTACTTAGATGTTTCTAAGGATTTTGCACAGTACTCTAGGTTTGGTGTTTGTTGAATCCTAGATACTGAAGAATACAGTGATGCTTGAAAGTTTGTGAACCCTTTAGAATTTTCTGTATCTCTGCATAAATATGACCAAAAACATCATCAGATTTTCACACAAGTCCTAAAAGTAGATAAAGAGAACCCAGTTAAACAAAAGAGACAAAAATATTATACTTGGTCATTTATTTATTGAGGAAAATGATCCAATATTACATATTAGTGAGTGGCAAAAGTATGTGACGCAGCAATAACTGCAGCTAAACATTTTCCTGTAGCTGTTGATCAGTCCTGCACATCGGCTTGGAGGAACTTTTAGCCCATTTTTTCTGTACAGAACAGCTTCAGCTCTGGGATGTTGGTGGGTTTCCCTCTCACATTAGCTGCTCGCTTCAGGTCCTTCCACAACATTTCCATTGGATTAAGGTCAGGACTTTGGCTTGGCCATTCAAAACATGAACTTTATTCTTCTGTAACCCATTCTTTGGTAGAACAGCTTGTGTGCTTAGGGTCGGTGTCTTTGCTGCATGACCCACCTTCTCTTGAGATTCAGTTTCATGGACAGATGTCCTGATATTTTCCTTTAGAATTCTCTGATATCATTCAGAATTCATTGTTCCATCAATGATGGCAAGCCGTTCCTGCCCAGATGCAGCAAAACAGCCCCAAACCATGATCCTACCACCACCATCATGTGTCACAGATGGGATAAGGTTCTTATGCTGGAATGCAGTGTTTTCCTTTCTCCAGACATAACGCTTTTTCTTTTAAACCAAAAAGTTCTATTTTGGTCTCATCCGTCCACAAAACATTCTTCCAATAGCCTTCTGGCTCGTCCACGTGATCTTTAGCAAACTGCAGACGAGCAGCAATGTTCTTTTTAGAGAGCAGTGGCTTTCTCCTTGCAACCCTGCCATGCACACCATTGTTGTTCAGTGTTCTTCTGATGGTGGACTCATGACCATTAACATTAGCCAATGTGAGAGAGGCCTTCAGTTGCTTAGAAGTTACCCTGGGGTCCTTGTAACCTCACCAACTATTACACACCTTGCTCTTGGAGTGATCTTTGTTGGGCGACCACTCCTGGGGAGGGTAACAATGGTCTTGAAATTTCCTCCATTTTGTACACAATCTGTCTGACTGTGGATTGGTGGAGTCCAAACTCTTTAGAGATGGTTTTTGTAACTTTTCCAGCCTGATGAGCATCAACAACTGTCTTTCTGAGGTCCTCAGAAATCTCCTTGTTCGTACCATGATACACTTCCACAAACGTGCTGTGAAGAGCAGACTGTTGATAGATCCCTGTTCTTTAAATAAAACAGGGTGCCCCCTCACACCTGATTGGCATCCCATTGATTGAAAACACCTGACTCTAATTTCACCTTCAAATGTGAAACTGCTAATCCTAGAGGTTCACATACTTTTGCCACTCACTAATATGTAATATTGGATCATTTTCCTCAATAAATAAATTATCAAGTATAATATTTTTGTCTCATTTGTGTAACTGGGTTCTCTTTATCTACTTTTAGGACTTGTGTGAAAATCTGATGATGTTTTAGGGCATATTTATATAGAAATTTCTAGAGGGTTCACAAACTTTCAAGCACCACTGTATGTATTTTGATAAATAAGTCAAATATAAATCTAATCAAATATAAATTGGTCATGTACCAGTTACAGAAACAAGTACATGACCAGTAACACCATATACTGTATAACATCAGACACGATATGTATTACACACAATATGACGTGTTCCTTTTGAAAACTTAATTATCATTATTTCGTTTTATTACCTCATTACTAGCCCTAAATTGGCCCCCGTCCCATTTTTTGGAATGTGTTACAGGCCTGCAATGCAGGAATGGGATGTTTAGTAACAAATGAACTGAAGTTGACTAGAAAAAAAAACATGAAATATCTCGGGTTCATATTGTCTGCAATGAAATCAAAGGAACACTGCATTTTTTAAAATTTTGCATTTTCACTTCCGTCCCAACTTTTTCTGATTTGCGGTTGTGCAGTCACACCCACTGCACTCAGCTCATCTTCATTTCACCAATTTCCTGGACATCTGTTGAATTAGGTCATTCACTTTAAATGGGGTAAATATTTATGCAATCACTAATCTTACATGACAGTTTTTTAGGTTAGATTTTTTTGCCAAATTGTATTGATCATGATCATTTTTGAGAGCAATAAAAAGGGAAAAGGGGGTGAGTGCTTTTTATAGGCACTGTAAACTTGTTATCTATGTTTGTTATCTACATTTCTAGGTTTACCTTTAGGCCATGTGGGTGTGTGGAAAAGAATCCAGTCTAGCAGCACCAAGCATGCAAAATATGCTCCTTTGTTTTTCGTAGTTCCTTCTATTGTGGACACTCCTCTGAGCTCAGCCTCTTTCATTAAGGGAGGGCTTGTTTGATTTGCCTGTAATTGCCGACTTGCGTATCTAAACATCCTTTATTAGAAACACTATTGTATATGGTATTGTTTGAGACGGGGAAATGTACAGTGTTATATTTTTATCCACATAACTATTCATAATAAGGAAACACTGCTCATTTTTGAGTAACACAACACTCTGGTCTCTTTCTAAATTGTGCTGTATCTTGTAATCCTGGCCACGTTTTAGCAGCTTGTTGGAAGAACACAATGTATTTCATAAATATGTTTTGGGTGGGACTCTAATACTGCAGGGGCGGGTGTTCGGGTACTCGTGGTAAATTTCAGTCGAGTTGGGTGTGACATATGTGCCTATGCCAAACTGGCACTCTGAGGGGGTTGAGGAGTCTGGGGATCATCCCCAGGTGCTGCAACAGCTACTCCTGCCCAACCCTTCGTGATGTACTGGCATCCCATCCAAGGAATGTTTTACTCCATGCCAGGTATTCACCAGGGGTAGCTCCCAGGTGGGTTTAAACCATGAAAAAAGCGACTTACATTTTATTTATTGAGTATCTTTTTCTAACTCTAACCCTAAAACTAAAAATTGCATGATAAATGTGGGCCGGGCAACCCTGGCAAGCCTACAGCATTATAGATATTTTATACATATTATGCTCAAATTTAAAGATCGTATTTAACCCTTGGTGGAACGGTGGCGCAGTGGTTAGCACTGATGACTCAAAGCTGCAGAGACCTGGGTTTGAGTCCTGGTTCAAGTGTGGACTGTACATTATATCCCTGAGTAATTATTCTAATCCTAAAACTCAGTTTGAAGAAAAATAGTAATATCGTGTTTATTAAAAAGGCATGATAAATGTGGAGCTGGCAACCGTGGCAACCCTACAGCAAAACCTATGGACAGAAGATCTGCTCATTTTATGCATATTATGGGTTCGGGTCCAGGTTCGAGTGTGGAGTGTACATTATAGCCCTGAGTATCTTATTCTAACTCTAACCCTGAAAGTCATTATTGCCTTAAAAAAAGAGTCATATCATTTTTATTAAAATGCTTGATAAATGTGGACGTGGCAACCCTAGCTACCTACAGCAATGCATGACTGAAAATATTCCACCAACCAAAAATATCCAGTCACCAGCATCCTGTAGGCAGCGTCCTATGAGCACTGATGGAGGATTAGAGGATGACTAACACAAACTGTACAACAATAGATGAGCTGCTGCCTCTGACTTTACCTCTACAAGGTGGAGCAATAAGGTAGATGTGTTTAAAAACTCCAGCAGCGCTGTTGTGTCTGATCCAGAGGAAAGGTGCTAACAAAGTACAGTGGGGCAAAAAAGTATTTAGTCAGCCACTGATTGTGCAAGTTCTCCTACTGAGAAAGTTGAGAGAGGTCTATAATTTTCATCATAGCTACACTTCAACTATGAGAGACAAAATGAGAACAAAAAATCCAGGAAATCACATTGTAGGATTTTTAAAGAATTTAATTGTAAATTATGGTGGAAAATAAGTATTTGGTCAATAACAAAAGTTCAACTCAATACTTTGTAACAGAAGAAAAGAAAAGAAAAACAGCCCTAAAGCATGATGTTTCCAGCCCCATGCTTCACAGTAGGTATGGTGTTCTTGGCAACTCAGCATTCTTCCTCCTCCAGTTGAGTGCTATTTTGGTTTCATCTGACCACATGATATTCTCCCAATCCTCTTCTGGATCATCCATATGCTCTCTGGCAAACTTCAGACGGGCCTGGACATGTACTGGCTTAAGCAGGGGGGCACGCCTGGATCTGAGTCCCTCTCGGCGTAGTGTGTTACTGATGGTAGCCTTGTTACTTTGGTCCCAGGTGTCTGCAGGTAATTCATCAGGTCCCTCCGTGTAGTTCTTGGATTTTTGCTCATGGTTCTCTTGATCATTTTGACCCCACGGGATGAGATCTCCATCAGTGGTCTTGTATGTCTTCCATTTTCTTACAATTGCTCCCACAGTTGATTTATTCACACCAACCTGCTTGCCTACTGTAGATTCACTCTTCCCAGCCTGCTGCAGGTCTACAATTCTCTTCCTGGTGTCCTTCGACAGCTCTTTGGTCTTGGCCATGGTTGAGTTTGGAGTCTGGCTGTTTGAGGCTGAGGACAGGTGTCTTTTATACAGGTAACGAGGTCAAACAGGTGCCATTAATACAGGTAACGAGTGGAGGACAGAAGAGCTTCTTAAAGAAGAAGTTACAGGTCTGTGAGAGCCAGAAACCTTGCTTGTTTGAGGGTGACCAAATACTTATTTTCCACCATGATTTACAATTAAATTCTTTAACAATTTAAATTCTTTAAAAATAATTTGAAAATTACAGACCTCTCTCATCTTTCTGAGTAGAAGAACTTGCACAATCAGTGGCTTACTGAATACTTCTTTCTGTTTTCAGACCTTGATTAATAATATAAATAATACAAAGAAAACTATTCATTTCTTATTCAAACAGTACTAATGTTATAACTCAATATTTCAATCCCAGCTTGCATGTGTCTTCTACTTTTGCTTAGTAAATAAAGATTTGGTTCATGTGATCGGCTTATCAGTAGCTCATTAAGTAGAATGAGGTGTGTCTGCGTCGGAATTCGTCAGATACTGCAATGGAATTGCTGCCACACCTGTAGATATGTTGTTTTTTAATGGAGTGGTCTCTTAATTTTTTCCAGAGCTGTATTTAAAAAGACAGGAAAAACTGTAAGCAAGTCTTCAGGTGTCCCGTTAAAGTTTTTGTAATCTTTCAGGACTTATTTGGAGTAACTGAAATGCTATATTAAGGTTTGTTTGGTGCAGACTGCTTCAAAGCATCACTGCTTCAAATACACGTTACATAGCCTAATTCCCAGATTCTGGCACAACACAAAGAACTACAGGAAGCATGATATAACCCTTATAAATGCTGTTTGTTTAAGACAACAGGCTGTAACACAGCAATAAAGCATATGCTGATCGGCTTTATTTAAATCATTCACAAATGATTAGCAGGTCGTGTCTTAGTCAGCTTCATGTTTAGTGTCTGGGTGTGCTGTTCGAGCCCCACCCCAAAACTGCTGTGAAAAATTGGAACAGAGGGAGATAAGAGATAAGCTAGCTAATCTCGAGCTTCCATCACTCAGACTTGACCTCGCCCTGTCACTGAGGAGGGAAAGCGTTTTAACAACAAGTTTAACCAGCAGCTGTTGACGGGGCATGACAGCTTAGAAAATAAAACCTTGCACTATGACTGATCTTACATCTGACCCACAGGTGATTACACACTTATATACAGTCCGAGCCTTAAAGCAAATCAGTCAGGCAGTGTAATCATGCGATAGCTGTTAGTACAAGTATGAAAACACACAAAAGAGAAAAAGCTGAGGCGACTCACGTATTCTCAGTCAGACGTTCACCTCTGTGCAGGCTGATGTTTCTTTCTCCAGGTCTCCTTTCTCTCTGATGATTAGCAGTCCTTGATCAGCCTCCTCCTCCTCACCTGGGCAGGACGCATGTCACTGTAGAGAGACTCCGGCCTTCTACCTGACCCAGTCTACACTCCTGTGTGTGTGTGTGTGTGTGTGTGTGTGTGTGTGTGTGTGTGTGTGTGTGTGTGTGCGCAGCAAATATATACTTACTGCAATGACTGACTTCCTCATTCCCTCTGCCATTCTTCTTCTCTCTATCACTCTCCGTCTCATTTCAGCTTCCTGAGTAATTACAGAACCTTGGCTCCGTCGGTCAGTGGATTTGCATGCCTACTTTATTAGTAGATTAGTATTTAAATTATTGCACAAAATTTGCTTAACTAGATAAGAAGCAGCAGATAATGGAAGCACAATAACCTGGAAACGAGTGCATCTGAGATCTACACGGTGTAACCATAATATGTTCATCTGTCCTTTAACTGGCAGTCTGACTGTTAAGCTCTGAGACCTGTCCTAGATCCACTGGAAAGGTGCCCAAACTTTTCTTGGTATTCCAGTATTTTCAAGTGCACTAAAGTGTGAGAAATGTGTCCTGTTTAAGGTCCCTTTAGGAGTCGTAACTGATTTTCATTCACAAAATAAGCAAATCATATTGACCAGGGGTGTTCACATTTTTGCATAAGTCTGTATCTTGGATATAATAATACTACTACTAATAAAAAAGTGACAAAGTGAGTAAGTTACAGGACGTAACACAATGTCATAAAATAAAATAAAATAACAAACAATGAGGTATACCCTATGTGGATATTGAAAACCCAAAAGAATGAAACAGAATACAATGTAAAAACCACAAATCCGGAACAGCAATTTTCAAAAGATAAGTCTTCAAGTCTGTCTTAAAAGTAGACCCACAACACCGAAAGCTCTTTCACCATACATGCGTAATTTGGCGCAGGGAACGGAGAGCAAATGATCATCAGCAGACTGGAGAGAACGTGATGGACAGTTGTTAGGAATGGATTTTCTGATCAGGACCCAGAAGACCGTCCAATTTGGGTTCAATCTCTGCTCGTTAGTCTAAGCCATGAAGCAAGGAGAAATGTCCTGTTGATGGCCAGGACATGAGAAGAAAAACCCAACGAGTTGTCCATTGTTAAACCCATCTGATTTATTTAAGGAAGTACACAGGAATATATAGAATATGAGAAAAGAAACATACAGCCTTGTGTGATTCTCTGATTGGTTACTTCATCATAACAAACATCAAAACGTAGTTACATATTTGAATGCCAGATTGTGGTCTTACTCCACAATAACTCTCTCTCTGGACTTCTCTAATCTCTGCAAAGGAAATGACTTCAAACCATACTTAATTGCAATTCATGTTCACTTATAAATGAAAAGATCACTCTCGATCAATTTGCTTATTAATCAAACTACAAATGATTGAGTATAAAGTTGATTAGGCGCTATTAACCCAACAGACATATATTTGGACTGTAGGAGGAAACCCGGAGTAAAGTTTACAAGGAGGACATCAAACCTGGGACTGTGGTAGCCTAGTGGTTAAGGTACTGGACTCTGGACCAAATCCCACCTCTGCCAAGCTGCCACTGTTGGGTTCTTAACCCACAATTGCTTGGATTGTAAGACTGTACCAATTGTAAGTCGCTCTGGATAAGGGCGTCTGCTAAATGCTGTAAATGTAAATGTAAATGTAAAGTTCGAGGTCAACCAGCAATCTCTGGAGCTTGACGAGAAAACATAATATATAGTTATTGATGTTAAGAACACAGAGTATATAAACAGAACACATTTGTGGCAAGTGAAGCGTGAAACTCCGGCAGCACTAACTACAAATATTAGCCTGGAAGCCAGGAAGAGTGAGAACACTCACTGAACCTGCTGATAAGAATCACTTGGAACGAAACTCAGAAGCACCATCCAACCACCAAAACTCACCAGTCCAGGTGCATGGCAATAGGCGTGGACGTTATGGTATGACATTTTAGAACCGAGGTTGTATAAGGAAACAATTAAGACTTTAACAATAATAACTTAAGGCATGGTGGCACAGCAGATGCAGGGTCCAGGGTTTGGCCTTGTCTCAGATTATAGTCTGTCTGGGTTTGTTCCAATTATTATTGTACTCTTCCACCCCATTAACATGGCAGGAGCCAGACTGGCTGGCCTCTATATTCCATTTATTAATCATAACAGTAGAAGAAGGTTTTAATTTCATTTAATTTTCATACTTGCTTTAATCCAAATCAGGATTGCTGAAAGCTGAAGCTTAGCTGGCAGCACTTGAAGCAAGGTGGGCACCAACCCTAGATGGGGCACCAGTCCATCGCAGGGCACACGCACACACAGGTTACTCACATTGGGACACTTTAAAGACACCACTTGACTTAACACAGGGAGAACATACAAACTCCACACTGGCAGCAGCCAATCCAGGCCTCAAACCCAAGTCTCTGGAATTGGTGACAGCGCTAGCCAATGTGCCACCCTGCTATACACATGTACGGTATGCTGCAATAGTCTTAGGCCACCATTAGATTTGTTGTTTTAGCAATGGTATAATGACCAACATGGATTCGTCACTTCTTAATCCTCTTTTCCACTGATCTTCATTATAATCCTTGTGAGCTTTAGCATATTTTAACCTGCTACCTTTCCAAAAAGTCCAGATCAAGCTCCTTCGGACTGTAGAAGTGTCAGCTTGGCATCCTGATGAAGCTGCCAGAGTAATGCCACTAAATACTAGCATATAGAAGTTGTTTTTCATGGTTTTTTTAATACTGCATACAAATTTCCTGTATTTTCTGATTTTATTCTAATAAAGAGACTGAGAAGAAATGATACAAGGCCAGAATACCATTTCTAAAACAATGCTATATCTAATCTAATGGTGGCCTGAGACTTTTGCACAGTCACGTATGCGAGTAATATGGAGTCCCCCTAGTGGTCGTTCGTAAATATAGCCAGACACACTGGAGCAGGACATCACGTGAAGAGCAAATCCCAGATCCATTGGGATCGAGTCACCACCTCCTTTTTTTGACAGAACCTCATGCCAGCCCACTGATCCATTCCTTTTACCCATCGCAGTTGCTCTTGGCAACCCGTATGGAGCTAGAGGCTGCACTGACCGTGTCTCAGCCGTGCAGCCTGGCACCATTGTGACCCTCTGACGTGAACGTGATGGGTCCTGACTCTTAAAGGGGAAGACAGGAAGAACAAATTGGACAATCTGCTGCAGCTCCAGAAAGATGCAGAGACAGCAGCATCTCTGTTAGAAGTGTTATCAGAGAGTGGCGTTGCTTAGCCCTCGACTGGGACGCAGCCTTGCTTCCAGCAAATCAGCTGCTGTTTCTTTTTCTGGAAAAGTGTAGATCTCCCCCCTCACTCTCTCTCACTCTCATTCTCCCTCTCTCTCGGTCCCTGCCAGCCCTTCCCACTGTAGAGAAGCACAGCTGAGCGGAGCAGAAGACTGGCAAGCTGTAAACACACAGCATATCTGGACACAGGAGAATCTGGCGTAATAGCATCATGCCAGCTCCATGTATGAGCCTGGCAGGGCAGCAAAGAGAGTGGAGGCAGGCTGGCAAGACAGCAGTCCAGAGTCCCTGCATCCTTCCAGAGGAGGGCAAGATGAAGACACCCAGGAAAGGTTGGTGCCTAAATGAAAGCATTTTGCACGATGCGATTTCCTCTGATGTGATTGGCATGGTTTTTATCATAAACACGAGCATGTATTATCTGCACATTAGATATATTCTGTCTCTTTCCTGAAGATCACTGATGCATAACAGCGCCTGTGGTCAAGTTCGTTCTAAAGGGGCTGTTTGTACGCTGTTATGCAATGTTTGCCTACGATAGGGGCACAGCTAATACGCCATACATCATACCAGTCATACCTTTTCTGTTCTACTGAAGTGAATTTTATGACAAAGGTTCATATGGAACTCTTACCTCAAACATGTTCAATCAAATTTGGTGTTTGTTTACGTACAGTTGCAAGGGGAAACGTGTGGGTGTATATGGAATGTCTCTCGTTTCCGAATTCATTTCTTTTCAATTTTAAATGCTCCGATCTTCATCCCAGTCATAGATGTTGTGGTTGGAGGAAAACAAGCTCTGTGTATTAAAACATCCTCGTGTATGGGAAGCATGGTGGTGGGAGCATCACAGTTCTGGCACTATTTTTACTCATTAGCAAAATCAATAAAGCACCCAGATAGAAATGTGGGGTTGCTGCAAAACTCGACATGCAGTTCTGTCTCAGGCAGATATGTAAATCGTTACAGGCGTGGTCTGATTAGACACTGGGTCTTGCCACAAGAAGGCATAACAGTGCTTCCCCCGCTGCCCTGTAAAAAGGCTCAATAATAATCTTTAGTCCCCTGAAATTAAAAGAAATTAGAGGGAGTGTTAAATAATGCTACTGCAGCAAAATGTGCTATACTAACACTTAACAACCAAATTAAATAACTAAATGCTATACTAAGTTGAAAGTAAAAGTAAACAAACAAGCCAGTTTCCATTGCAGAACAGAAGATAAAGACAATAAAGGAATTCATTCAAGACATGTGTAAGGGAAAATGGCGTGTGATGGCGCCCTCTGGTGTTAACAACATTTTGCAAAAAGCCTCATCCCACTCCACGTCGCACATCGGGGCATTTTCGCAACGCGACGCATCTTTGCTGACCTATTATTAGTACCTTCATCATCCTCAATATCCAGCATCCCACAACAAACCAAACATAGGTGTCAGAGGCTTAAATACAAGAGTTCACGTAGGTCTAGAGTAATTAGCCTCGTTACACAGCTCACGAGTTTAACATTTCAGTTTGAAATTTCTAAGCAAATGTGAACGCTTTCTGATTAAAAGAGCATTTTTGTAATTCCTCAATATGACTTGGACACACTGGAACAAAATGTCGTCCTGCAGGCCGATGGTAAAACTGACAACAAGAAATGATACAGCACTGTACAACTGCACATACACAACACAACCCGGCATCACACGTATAAAACAGAGTTGGTACGATCATACTAGGACGATAGAGACAGTTTAGAGGATTATAAATAACATTTTACAGGACACTAAATATAATGCGATGACACATGGGATGCTGAAGCAACGGCAAGGGAATGGATATTACAGCTTATGGAGATCGTCAACATTGTATATCTAACATTATGGACATTATAAAGTGCAGGTTCATATGAAGAGTCCTTGTAAACATCAATCATGTAAACATGACCATAAAGTAAAAGCAGTTACACATTCAACGATCACTTTAAATCCTACATCTTATTGTTTCTACCCTCATTATCATACATATGCACTTTGTAGTTCTATAATTACAGACTGTAGTCCATCTGGTTCTCTATATACTTTGTTCATCCCCTTTACTCTCTTCTCTAATGGCCAGCACAGATCAGGTCCTATTTGGGTGGTGGATCATTCTCTGCACTGCAGTTATAAACACTGATGTGGTCATGGTGTGTTAGTTTGTGTTGTGCTGGTACGAGTGGATCAGACACAGCAGTGCTGCTGGAGTGTCAGAGACAGTAGCTTGTCTGTTGTTCCACAGTTGGTGTTAGTCATCCTCTAATCCTTCATCAGTGCTCACAGGATGCTGGTGGCTGGATATTTTTAGTTGGTGAACAAGTTTCAGCCCAGCAGTGACACTGAATGATGTTTAAAAACTCCAGCATCACTGCTGGTAGCGCCTTATGAACGTACGCTTCCATACACCTGCAAATTCAGCTACTTCCTTCACACTATGGCCTTTGGCATGCCCAAATGGAATCACCAATTTTGCCAATCATTAGCATGTGCTTTACAGCCCATTGTCCACACATCGAACGAGACATTCACTGCACTGTACCACCTCTTCTCAATCTATGAATCCCATCACATAAAACTCCAGCAGCACTGCTGGTAGGTATTTATAGTATTTACAGTATAATATTTATTATTTAAAGTCCGATCATCAACTGAAATCATGACCGTCTAGATACACAGGCCAAGAGAAAAGGCAAGTGTGATGGAAGTGTGCAGGAAGGCAACACTGGTGCTGGAACATGGGTGACCACAGTAGCGGACTAGTGAATTGCTGCTGCACCACCGGAGCACCTAAAAAATGACAAGTGACATTTAGCAACAACAGTTTGGCATTCGCTTTTGGAAAACTTTAATATCTTTAATATCGCCCTGCTTCTCTTCGCCTTACTCTTATTGTTGTTGATGTTGAACCTCAGGGTCCAGGTGAGGACCCAAGTCAGGCGCTCTGGTTTTGTTATCTAATCCCTGATGCCTGAACAATTGTTCCCCTTGTGGGATTCTGCAGGCCTTGGGCTGTGCTGTTTCACAACCCAAACTGCAAGCCAGCATGAGACAGGCGTAGTGTTGTTTGTGCTGTTTGGAGCTTCTGCTCAAACCGAACTGACCCCAAAAAAGTGCATGAAGAACTTCACACATCAAGGTTTATATAACAATGCATTCATTAACTGACTCATGCATGTACTCGAGGTAATCCTGTTAAATATACACTGGCTCAGGGAGTAGAGCGCTGGTTCCCAGTGCTGAGCCACCTGGGTATGATGTGGTTTCGGTGACTGGCCCCCCATACAGTTTCCAGTCTCACTGGTCTCACGCTCCTTGGAGTAGGGCCTGGGCCTATTATGGATCAAAGCAGTGCCTTACTAAAGAAGTGTATGACTCCTTAGTCCTGTTGTCCAGTCCCATCTCGAGAAGGATGGGTTCCTCGTTTGAGTCTAGTTCCTCTCAAGAGTTCCTTCTTATGTATCTCAAGGAGTTTTTTATTTTCGGTGTTACCTCTGCCTCTGTTTTCTAGGCTCTTCTCCTTGTAAAACTGCAGTGTGACAATCACTCACACATATTGCTAAATCACAGTACATTTACCACATAAACTTGGGCTTGACTTGAAATTATTATACGGATTTCAAAATACAGATCAACATCCCACAAATGCAACTACACATGATGAAGGTAGCATGTTTGAAAGAGCACAACGGTGTTTTCCTATTTTTCATAGCTTACTTTTCTGTGTAACTTGTTCAGAAACAATCCACAAATCCTACAAGTATAACAAAGAACCGTTCAACAAAGTAGAATCACGCACTTCTTATGTATACAGAATGCCGTACACCTGTTTGTTACCCCTTCTCTGAAGGGCTAGAAGGGCCTGACTGCACGCCACTGGAAACCTGAGTAACCTGAAGACATGAGGAGAACATGCCAAAATCCACAGTCACTCACCCACCCCTTTATTTTAACCTCATTTAACCTGGTCAGGGTTGCACATGGCCAAACGTGCTCATCGGTCTTAAGCGCTACTCCACCACCATGGTGACCAGGGTCCAAGGTCCGTTGGTGCGTTACATATAGGCACAAATGGCTATGTCTGAAGTAAGTGAGCCCAGATGAAGGAATCAACCCTTTGGTGCAGCAACAGCGGCATCTGCTGGCCAAAAAACCCAACAAAAAAACATTTTCTTGCAACAGTAACAATATGCTTTCTCACTTTTCTTCGGAGGAGCTTGACATGAACAAAGCAAAGCATCTGTGACGTAATTCTGTCATTTTTAAAGCATGAATTGTAAAATATACTGCAAGCGCAATCGGACTTCTACTGTGGCCAAAGTCTGGGAGCCTATCCAGACAATCCAGTGATGTTTTCATTGTAAGAACGCACAATAGCTGGTATAAGCGTTAAGCTGTGGAGTCTGACCCGGTCCTGTTTTTCAGGGATGGATGTGAAACCTAATCAAGAGCTGAAGCAAGCTTCCTACTCTCCTTCAGCAGCTCTATCAACGCAGATCAGTAACCACAGAAGGAACGGAGCCCCTGCAGGTCTGAAACTGCTCTCATAACCCTCCATCCTGCTGGCCTCCTTTCTCCTCCATCTATCCGAATATTCTGCTGCGGTGCGGTGGCTTTTGCTGGCCTCTTTTTTGGGAATCGCCTGAATTAGCAGAACAGCCACAAGCTTTCTCGAACACTGTGCCTGTACAATATCCCTGAGCTAATCAGATAAAAGAGCATGCGACTTTTCTCTCTGAACACGTGGCAGAAATCATGAGTTCGGAGACTGATAAAAGCAATAGTTTAGTAAGTTTGCACAACTGACCTGCAGAAGTGACCGTTTTATGCTTTGGAGCTCTGATGCTAATGTTTCAACAATAAGGAAAGTCCATAGTAGGCATGTGTGATATCGGAAAAAAATGATATATCGATATTCTGTAGGATTTTGTCAATAATGATAATTAGGTCATAATTTGAAAGTGTATGTCGTGGGTCTAAAGTGTTCAAAAGTTGTGTTCAAAAGGTGGTCTCTCTCAACCACCTGAATTGGCACCGTGTCATTAGTGATGTAATCGGCGACAGTAGACTCTGAGACTGGTGGTGTCTGTATTTTGTCTCCTGGTGCAGCTTGTTCACTCATTTTTAACTCTAGCCTGATTTCGGCATTCTAGCTGCAGTTTATTCTACCTGGCTACATGATAAGGCTTGTTTTTGACTGTTTTTTGCAAAGTGAGTGCCATACTTGATAATGTCAACTTGGACGTTGTTAAAACAATAATTAAAACATTATTGTAAACGATATATATCACACACGCCTAGTCCACAGCTTTGAGCTTAGCACTGCACAAAGTTAACCATAACAGGGGGCACCTCTAGTCTGCTTCATGTGACTACGAACCTAGTCCCCAAGTGGGCTCCCTGGCACATACTTCCTCTGTCTTTGGTTTCTTCCCTGTACTGAACCTTGTGGGTCCTTCTCTGTTCCCTCCACAGCACAAAACTTGTCAGATGGTCTATCCCCATTCTCACACCGGACCTTTCTTTTGGTCTCTCGGGTCCAGGAAGGTCTGGGGCCTGAGAGACAAAGAGAAGGGTCTGAACTGAAAGCTATTTAACCTTCACCAGATTAAGTGCAAGTTTAAAGAAGTCTACTTGGTCATATCATATCATATCGATGATATTCACTGATTTAACTGATGGACAATTACAGAGAAAGAGTCAACTTAGCACAACTTAGCAAAGACTGATCACTATGTCTGTCACTCGTTCTAAAAATCTATTAATTACTTATTATCAATATTGTATATAATTTGCAGGCATCAGGTAATGAGATTGGCATTTATGAGACCAAATAGTAACTATAAAGTAACAAAGGTGGTGTTTGCTATGAAAGCTTTTCTAATATCTTTCTTTAACTAGGATGCTTTTTAACTAGCTTTTACATGACATTATACAGTTGTATGAAAAAGTTTGGGCACCCCTGATAATTTTCATGATTTTAGTTTATAAATCATTGGTTGTTCAGATCAGCAATGACTTGAGTTAAATATATCATATAGCAAGATGAAAACACCGTGATATTTGAGAAGTGAAATTAAGTTTATTATAGGATTTACAGAAAGTGTGCAGAGTACTTATTCAAAACAAAATAATCAGGTGCATTAAATTTGGGCACCCAACAGAAAAATGACATCAATATTTAGTAGATCCTCCTTTTGTAGAAATAACAGCCGCTAAACGCTTCCTACAGCTTCCAGTCTGGATTCTGGTTGAAGGTGCTTTGGACCATTCTTCTTTAGAAACATCTCCAGTTCAGTCAGGTTTGATGGTTTCCGAGCATGGACAGCTCACATTTGTCTAGGGACTGAGATGGCCATTCCAGAATGTTGTACTGGTTCCTCTGCATGAATGCCTTAGTAGATTTTGAGCAGGGTTTTGGGTCGTTGGCCTCGGTGCAACTTTGTCACTGATTCTTGAACATTGTTCTCAAGAATCTGGAGATATTAACTGGAATATGCGATCCTCAACTTTAACAAGATTCCTAGTACCTGCACTGGCCACACAGTCCCGCAGCCTGATGGAACCGCTACCAAATTTTACTGTGGGTAGCAAATGTTTGTCTTGGGATGTGTGCCGCTCCTTGTTATGTCCAAATAACTCAATTTTAGTTTCATCAGTACACAGCACTTTATTCCAAAATGAAGCTGGATTGTCCAAATGTGCTGTAGCACACCTCAAGTGACTGTGGCGTGTCTGCAGAAAAGGCTTCTTCTGCATTACTCTCCCATACAGCCTCTCCTTGTGCAAAGTGTGCTGTATAGTTGAACGATGATTAGTGACACCATCTGCAGCAAGATGAGGTTGTAGGTCTTTGAAGGTGGTCTGTGGCTTGACTATGACTGTTCTCACCATCCTTCGCCTCTGCCTATCTGAGATTCTTCTTGGTCTGCCACTTCGGGAGTTCCTTAACTAGAACTGTGTCTGTGGTCTTCCATTGCGTCACTATGTTCCTCACAGTGGAAACTGACAGCTGAAATCTCTGAGAGAGCTTTTCCCTTTCCCTGAACCATGATGTTGAACAGCCTTTGTTTTCAGGCCATTTGAGAGTTGTTTTGAGGCTCCCATGTTGCCACTCTTCAGAGAAGATACAAAGAGGAGAAAAACTTCCAATTGGCCACCTTAACACTTTCTCATAGTTGGATTCACTTGTGTATGTAGATCAAGGGTCAATGAGCTTACAAAACAAATTTTGTGTTCTCATAATTAGTGCTAAAGGTATTCAAATGACAAGGGTGCCCAAATTTATGCACCTGCCTAATTTAGTTTGAATAATTACTGCACACTTTCTGTAAACCTATAAATAAACTTAATTTCACTTCTCAAATATCACAGTGTTCATCTGCTATATGATATATTTACCTGAAATTGCTGAGCTGGACAACCAATGATTTATAAAGAAAAATCATTAAAATTATCAGGGGTGCCCAAACTTTTTCATACGACTGTATATGCTCTCTTTAATATTTTCACGGATTAATGGAAGTGACTCTCCACAGTCATGTTCCAAAATCTAGTAGAAAAGTGTCCACAAACCTGGGCATGTACAGTTATGTAAATACCACTGGAAGTCAACTGTGGGTAAATATTACTTTCTACACATATACATGATAAAAATATACAAACGTCTAGGATTAGCAGTTAATCTGAAGGTGAAATTAGAGGGAAGTGTTTCAATCAACGGATAATTAATCAGGTGTGAGTGGAGACCCTGTTATATTTAAAATACAGGGATCTATCAAGGTCTGCTCTTCACAACACACGTTTGTGGAAGTGTATCATGGCATGAACAAAGGAGATTTCTGAGGAGCTCAGAAAAAGTGTGAAAAAAGTTTATAAAGCCATCTCTGAAGAGTTTAGATTCCACCAATTCACAGTCAGACAGACTGTGTACAAATGGAGGAAACTCAAGACCATTGTTGCTTGGTCAATCCACAAAGATTACTCCAAGCAACTAAAGGTCTCTCTCACATTAGCCAATGTTTGCTTAGAAGTTACCCCGGGTTCTTCTAAGCCATCAGGAGAACACTGAACAAAAAGATCTCCAAAACGATCATAGCTCTCTGTTCTGCTGTTTGGTCCTACAAACTAGGGGATGGTCAAAATATCAATACAGCGATATATCGTTTCATTTTCTTTTGGGATACGTTATCGATACACTGTCGCCAAATATCCATATTTTCATTTAAACATGCAGGCGCTCTTAACGGACTCTTAATCCAATTTGATTTGACGGATGCAATCATTTATAACGCCACTTGGTGGAGCTAATGGTGGCGCTAATGAATACTCCCCTTTTCTCACCAGAGAAACCGGGAGACATGGACAAGTTGCAGTCAGTGCGTGAGTGTTAATGTTTCATATTGGTCGTCAGATTCTATGAAACTGACATTAATTAATAACGGATTATTTCCTCTTCAGTTACACAGATATTGTGACGTATCACAGGGAATTGTCTTACATATCGAGTATCGCAGAATCGTGGGGAATGCATCGTGACGATATCGCGTCACGAGGTGCCTTGTGATTCCCACCCCTACTCCGAAAGCACAATCACTTTATCAATAACCAAGATTGGGGAACAATCAGAAGATTATGAGGAATATAGAAAATTCTAAAGTGTCCACAAACTTTTAAGCAACACTGCAAGATGAGATGCATCATTGTTGTTGCTTTTTAAATCCAAAATTAAAACGTACTTTTATATTTTAGCCTTTAAGGAGACTTAAATGCTTCGGAGACACTGAATGTTGTATGTATGTCAGTTATAAACGTGAGCAGTTCTTCACAACCTTCTGTGCAACACTAGTGCTTTAAATGTGCTTTATAAAGAAAGTTTCCCTCCTTACATACTACTGTCCAGATTCCCACGCGCTAAAGGTGGACGAGAGGCTGCGACTGGCTCGTGAGAGGAGAGAAGAACACCTCAAGCAGCTCGGTATAAACTAGACGTGACTTGCCAAAAATGGATCAACAATGAATCTGTAGAGTCGTTCTGGTAAAGAACCCTTGATGTGTGTCTGGCCTGGGTGTAGCATCACGGGAACGGGGCTGGCTGGCCCGAGAGGAGAGAGCCAGGAGGTTCTACGAGAAGCACCTAGAGGAGAAACGCAAAAAGCTGGAGGAGCAGAGGCAGAGGGAGGAGAGGAGGAGGATGGCGGTGGAGGAGAAGCGCAGACAGAGACTCCGAGAGGAGCGGGTGAGGAGCTAATGACTTACCGCCTGCCCTAATCACTTGTTATTTACTCGTCATTTGGGAAAATGTCAGCGTGTGAAGTTGATCTTTTGGCTTAGGATCGGTACGAGTCTGTAGTGCGGAGGACTATAGAGAGGAGCCAGAAAGCCAAGCAGCGGCTAGGCCATGCCCCACAGAGGGCGCTACGCAGTGCCAAAAACAACACAAAGGGTAAATACTGTGTTTCTGACTGATCTCTTCTTCTGGCCTTCTGCATCTTCTGTGCTCTGTGCTTGACGTGTGTGTGCTTTGCTTCTCTCTAGCTAAACGCCGCTCTCTTAGTCAGTGGGAGATAAACCTGATTAGTCGCCTCCAGACCCCCACGGTCTCTTACCTAGCCAGGAGCAGGAGCGCTGTATGTCTGTCTCGAGGCGAAGGTAATACGTTATTTAGAGGAAAACTCCAGGGACTTTAACCTAATCTCTAGGGTATGAGCACATACAAAGCGTCATTTATTATAAAATGCAAGTTTGAAGGATGTTTGAATGAATGTATTCGTAAAGGCCATTACGCACCGAACGTGATTTCTTCACCTCAAAACTACAGACACCGGACGCAATACGATTTATTTGTAATTTCACCGCCTGGTTCAACACCTTTGACTATAGACTGTACACTGTAAGGTCCTACTTCATACTATAATTGCTGTACTGAGTATCTGATCACAGGTTTGTTTGCCCGGCTCTGTATGTTAAGCAGTAGAAGAGCCTACATTTCTAAGCAAAGACAGCAGTTCAGCATTATTGCCTTCTTTGTTTCCTCCAGAAAAAACATCGCATCCATAAGATTCAATTTCAGCCTTTTGACCTTTCATAACATCTGAAAGCAACCGCAGGTCTGGTTACACTATGCTGGCTAAACGGTTCTGATCCTAGCACGATACTATAACTAACAGGTTTGTAGTTTGCATAGCGTTTTTGATGAAAATAGATCTGAGACTGACAATTCTAGCCTATTGTTGTATTTCTAGTTAAACATCGCAAATATACAAAGTTCAAGTTCTTTATTATTAGATCACAAAGTACAGGAGAAGTGATAAAGCCATGGGTTCTCTCCAGCTCTCTTCTGAACAGTGTTTTTGGTCTCATCTCTTCTTTCTAAGGAAACTATCCCACATATTTACATTACACAAGTAACTACAATTATAGTAACCGCAATTACAATAAATACATATACTGTAACTGTCTTCATAGGTAAAGGCTGATGTGCTGTCTTTCCAAATCATATTTTTCAAATGGGATCGGCCTTCTTGTTTTGTTGCTGGCAAATTTCGATATGAAACACAATAAGAAACCATTTAGTACAGTACTGTACTGTACCATACAGTCGTTCTTATCTTTGTATCTTTAAGAAAACTTGAATCATTTAATGAAAACAAAAATGAAAAAGAAAGTAGAACCGTTTCTAGCCGTTTTTTTCTGCGTTTGAAGACCGCGATTCTCTTTTCTGTCAGCAGGTGTCGCGCTAGTTTTCTGACGTGAATTAGATGTATATGTATATAAGACATTGCTATACCTTATAATTCTTAAGACCTCGGTGTTAATGTGAACAGACGTTGATCGAATGGACGTTGAACGGCACATATCATGGTTTCCTTGACTTTGGTGTCCAAAACTCCAGATGTTGCACGGTGGTTTTACGGTTTCCTGGCTCCTAAAGTTTGCTCCTAAAGTCCGAATGTGTTTCACAAATGTTCGTCAGAGGATCCTGAGTCTGGCTGCGTCTGAGTGACGTTATGGAGACCAGGAGTGATAGCACTTTACAGAAAAGTTGCAGCAGGAGATATAAATCAGGTTAAAAGCGCTGGAGTTTTCCTTTTAAATAAGCACCCTGAGATGATGAAATCCTGCAGATGAAGCAGTTCTGTTAGTGCTGATCTGCTTTATTTTCTCTCTTCTGTTTCCACCGCTTGCACTTTCTCGTGCCTTCATCTCAATTCACACTTGCATTTCACGTCTCAACTCCACGTCCCCATGACTTAGTTGTACATATTTGTCGGCGTGCAGTTTCATGCCACTCTGTGAGCAATGGCGGGTCTCAGAATCCCCGGCAAAGTTGTGCAACACCAACACGCAGCGGCGTCATCAGACCTGGGACGATCAGCCACCAGACCCCCAGCAAACAACCGGTGAGATTTCTTTAATACTTAGTAGGAATTTACATTTCTTGTTGCTTTTGCTTACAGAGTCTGAGGCAAAGCTAGGATTAGTCCCGTCCACAATTATTGGAACCCCTGGTGAAGTAACAATAGCTATAATAACTTCACCTTTTAGTGAAATAGCTTAAATTCAGACAAAAATAATATAATTTCATTTAGTCTGACAAAATGTGTTGCAGGCCTAAAATGCAGGAATAATGCATGAATGGATGTTTATTAACAAATGAAATGAAGTTGGCCAGAAAAAAACATGAAATATCTTGGGTTCATACTGTCTGCAATGAAATAAAAGTCGAAGGAAATGTAAGAAACACTACGTTTTAAATATTTGCATTTTTCATACCATCCCCAACTTTTTCTCATTTGAGGTTGTACATAAAATCATATAGTTTTTATTCAGGAAATGTATGGTCTGATTCTGTAAAATCATACACAATAAATTGGTTCAATAATTGAGATCTTTAATATGCTAAAAAGAGTGGTTAATCATTTAACCCGCAACATTTGTTTTGTTTTGTAACAGATTCTTAATTTCTTAATTTTTTTGTCTATTGTGTCTTTCAGGGGTCAAACATTCTCAAAACCGGAGTTCAGAAAAAGGTATCTCACATGGGAAGTGCTAAATTCAGTCCCACATCACACCCAGTGCTACAGGACAAAACAATGTCCAACGTAACAAGGTATGTAATGTTTCAGAGTACCTTACAGTGGTGCTTGAAAGTTTGTGAACCCTTTAGAATGTTCTATATTTCTGCATAAATATGATCTAAAACATCATCAGATTTTCACACAAGTCCTAAAAGTAGATAAAGAGAACCCAGTTACACAAATGAGACAAAAATATTATACTTGGTCATTTATTTATTGAGGAAAATGATCCAATATTACATATTAGTGAGTGGCAAAAGTATGTGAGCCTCTAGGATTAGCAGTTCATTTGAAGATGAAATTATAGTCAGGTGTTTTCAATCAATGGGACCAACAAAGATCACTCCAAGAGCAAGGCGTGTAATAGTTGGTGAGGTCACAAAGGACCCCAGGGTAACTTCCAAGCAACTGAAGGCCTCTCTCACATTGGCTAATGTTAATGTTCATGAGTCCACCATCAGAAGAACACTGAACAACAATGGTGTGCATGGCAGGGCTGCAAGGAGAAAGCCACTGCTCTCCAAAAAGAACATTGCTGCTCGTCTGCAGTTTGCTAAAGATCATGTGGACGAGCCAGAAGGCTATTGGAAGAATGTTTTGTGGACGGATGAGACCAAAATAAACTTTTTGAGTTTAAAAGAAAAGCGTCATGTTTGGGAGAAGAAAGGAAAACACTGCATTCCCAGCATAAGAACCTTTATCCCATCTGTGAAACATGGTGGTGGTAGTATCATGGTTTGGGCCTGTTTTTGCTGCATCTGGGCAGGGGACGGCTTACCATCATTGATGGAACAATGAATTCTGAATTATATTAGAGAAATTCTAAAGGAAAATGTTCAGGACATCTGTCCATGAACTGAATCTCAAGGGAAGGTGGGTCCCATGCAGCAAGACAGTGGACCCTAGCCACACAAGTCGTTCTACCAAAGAATGGTTTTACAGAAGAATAAAGTTCATGTTTTGGAATGGCCAAGCCCCAAAGTCCTGACCTTAATTCCAATGGAAATGTTGTGGAAGGACCTGAAGCGAGCAGCTAATGTGAGGAAACCCACCAACATCCCAGAGCTGAAGCTGTTCTGTTACGGAGGAATGGGGCTAAATTCCTCCAAGCCGGTGTGCAGGACTGATCAACAGCTACAGGAAACGGGTTTAGCTGCAGTTATTGCTGCACAGGGGGGTCACACCAGATACTGAAAGCAAAAGGCTCACATACTTTTGCCACTCACTAATATGTAATATTGGGTCATTTCCCTCAATAACTAAATGACCAAGTATAATATTTGTGTCTCATTTGTTTAACTGGGTTCTCTTTGTCTACTTTTAGGACTTGTGTGAAAATCTGATGATGTTTTAGGTCATATTTATGCAGAAATATAGAAAACTCTAAAGGGTTCACAAACTTTCAGGCACCACTGTAATACCACAGAGCCTGTTACATGTTGCAGGATACACAGTACTATGCAAATTATTGGGCTTTCCTGGTGAACGACATGTCTTTGCCGATTTTCTAGATGAAAGTTAACACAACCTCTACAGAAAACAAACTTAAATAGACCCTTATATAACCTTAAATTAAATAGAGCCTTATATAGACCAGAAGCTTTAGAAAAATTAACTGTATTTTTTTCATCATACAAGAATAAAAAGAAGAAAATGGAAAAATTTAATTATTTTGTAATTCACTGTACATTCATTAACATTTATTATACATGATGTATGTTAATAAATAATATTATATTTCATCATATATTTTGTAAAATGATTATTAATTGTTATTATATTATAATCTGTGTCAAAATGAGGTAATATAACTTCTGGAAGCAAATGATGGTGATGATTCTGTTTCCCTTCTGCTCTGAAACTTAATCAGAATCACCACATAAAGTCACCTGAATATAAACAACAACATAATAATAATATTTAATCTGCCCTCAAATAAAAGTGATCCTAAACTATACTAACTAAGTCAAGTGAGTGGGTGAAAATGCACACTTACAATCATAAGGTCAGACTATTCCAAATAAAACGTGTTGACTGATTGGATGCTGAACAAGAAGAGCAGGAACTTGTTTTCCCTGTTAGCCTATCAGAGTGCAGATTTTATTTAGGCCTATAGAGAAAGCACTGATTTCTTCTGTTTGAATGGATTGTTGATATTCAGTAACGATAGAAAAAAGTGCAGTTTATAATTAACGTTACCTCAGACAGACGCATCGGACTCAGCTGGTCTCACAAACAGAGACTGGGACTGCTCATTTATGGTCTTGAGATCGGACTCGTGTATTACAACACTACTGATACAATAAGTGTTTGGAAGCTGTGTCCATATCACATCTCTCTGTCTCTGTCTCTGTCTCTCTCTCTCTCTTTGGTAAGGACGCCCCTGAGCCAAATGTCACCCAGCAAGAACTGCTTGGCTTCCCTGACTGAAGAGGAAGGTCCAGCTCCAGAGAATTTAAACTCACTCCAGCTTCAGCGCGACCAATCAGCCACTCTGTCTTTGCATGGTGCTGTTTGTGATGATCCTGTCCAGCAAAACTTGGCCTGTGCTCAGACCTGCAGCGGTGAGAGAAAAAACACAAGAAGTTTGGATGTTTAGTTAAACTTCTGCATATTTTAACCTTGGTCAGGGTTGGAGAACATTAGAGTCTTACCTGTGCAATATAAATAGGCTTGTCTTTAATATGTTCCTTACTACAGACAGGTTAAAAACAAGACCGTATGCTATATTCATAAAATAAATCTTCCAGATGGACTGATTGTTAACTATAATGAGAGTTTGCTTACACTGAGTAACTGCTTGTATTACAGAGCTGAGCACGATAACCACTGGAGCTCAGAGCAGACCCTCCGCAGGAACCACGGACCCTGAGGAAGCCTCACGTCTGCTGGCGGAGAAGAGACGACAAGCTCGGCTACAGAGGGAGAGAGAGGAAGACGAACGCAGGCAGAGGGAGGAAGTGGAGAGGTGAGGAAAAGAGAAAGAGAAAACTACCAGACATTCTCACTCCAGTAGCAAGGCTTAACAGGACAAGGTTCAGGAGAACGAGGTGACATGGGTTCATATGGGTTTGACCCCAGTAATGAGGTACATAACGAAGGCAAGGCTTATATTACAGCACTTTATTCTACTACTCCAATTCAGAAAAAACTGGGACAGTATGGAAAATGCACCCAAGATATGCCATGTTTTGACTGGCCAACTTCATTTCATTTGTTAACAAACATCCATTCCTGCATTTCAGCTGGGTCGAGGGCAATTTAGGGCTAGTAATGAGGTAAAAACTGAATAATTATGTGACTTCAAACATCTGATGTCAACAGGTGATTATAATCATGATTTGGTACAAAAGCAGCATCCACAAATGTCTTTGAGGAGTAGAGATGGGCAGAGGATCTCCAGTTTATCAACAAATGTGTGAGAAAATGATTGAAAACAACGTTTCTCAAAGAAAGATTAGAAGGGATTTCCATATTTCTCTCTCTACAGAGCATAATATAATTAAATGATTCAAGGAATCTGGAGGAATTTCAGTGCGTAAAGGCTAAGGGCACAAGCCTAAACTGAAGAGGTGTGATCTTTGATCCCTCAGACAGCTCTGCATCAAGAACCGTCATTCATCAATAGCTGATAGAACCACATGGACAAGGGATTCCTTTATCAAACCTTTATCAAGCTCTACAATACAGAGTTACATTCACAAATGCCACTTAAAACGTTACTGTGCTAAAAAGAAGCCTTATGTTATAACCATGTCCAGAAGAGGCGTCGATGTCTCTGGGCTCAGAAGCATCTGGGATGGACCATCATACAGGGGGGACGGGGATTGTGCTCAGACCCATCAGTGTAACAGGTCTTTTTTGGAAGAAATGGACGAAAAAGGAGCATCCAGACTGCTATCAGTCCAAAAGCCAGGCTCTTGTCATGGCATGGGGTCAGGTCAGGGCCCTTGGTAAAGGTCATGAAATGTCTCAGGTTCATACTGTCTGCAATGAAATAAAAGTCAAAGTAAATGTAAGAAACACTGAGTTTATTTCTTACAGCATTTTCCATACTGTCCTAACTTTTGTGTGTGTGTGTGTGTGTGTGTTACCAGGCAAGGAAGAGAAGAACTGGCCCGTCGCAGAGCTGAGGAGCGAGCGAGGCAGGAGTCAGAGGCCCTCAGACTGCAAGAGGAGAGGAGGATGAGGGACGAGGAAGAACACACAAAACTCGAGGAGGAGGAAGCTCACAGGCAGAAAGAGGAGGAAAGAAAACTTCAGCAACAGGTCAGAGAGTAACACCTGATTAAAGGTGCAGTAAGTAGTACTGGTTGTAACGTACGGTCCAAACAGACACGGCTTCACACTTTAGGGTTTGTTTCCAAAAAGTCACGTCTCCAAAGACTAAAGGGTCTGAAAGCCAGAGCAAGAGATTTCTGAATTCACTGAACTTGATCGTCTAACGAGGAAAGAAGCCGGTGGTCCACATCATTTGATATTTATTTCCCGTTCACAGAGCACGGGTCCTCAGGGTGAGTTTGTTGGATGCACGGCGCAGACCAGGGGTGCCCCTACGTTACACTGAGTAGATATTTACTGACAGCTGATCGTATGAAGAGGGGAGAACATATGAGGGGAAATGCTTGAAATTCAAAGTTGCTGACAGCACCTTTAAGGGGTTTGACTTATGATTAACTTATGGACAATTAATCAGTCGCAAGGACTAGATCCAATTATGAAGTGAAGAAGGAAAATATGATGGAAACTTAACCATGTAGTAGACTTAAAAACTTCTAACAGCACCTTTAATGGTTTTGGTGATTCATAAGCTTGCTTTAAATCAGTATCATAACACCGTACTTCTACTAACTCACACAAATGTGTTTCATATGACTAGAGAGAAGAGGAGGAGGCTCGTCAGAGGCTGATAGCAGAACAGCAGGAGGCTGAGCGAGAGAGCCGGTTCCAGCGAGAGGAGACCGAGCGGCAGGAAAGGAAGAAGGTAAGGAAGCCATGAGAGCAGGTGAGCGTGAACTGAATCTAGGTCAGCCAAGACGAGCACTGAGAGTAAGAACTGGCCCCGTCGGCCATATATAGCAGTATCTACCTCGTATCTCAGGAGAAAATAGAGAGTCCGAAAGCGAAGGCAAACTCTACCGGGGGTTAAATATTTATGCAAATATTAATGAACCATTAAATAGTTTTAAGACCTTATAAAAATGCCAGTTAAATCTTTATGCACACCATTTATTTTAAATAGAGATGTGCGCCGTTTAACGTCCACATTACGTTCCATGAAAGAGGACGCTGACCGGACATTACCATTGTCACATCAGGGTTTAGATACTTGCACACAGTGTTTTACTTTAAACAAGAATATTAATTAACACATAACATGAAAACATTTATGACAGTACTGTACAATGCAGGTACGTGCCGTTTGACGTCCACCCGGACAACGTCTGTTCGCCTTAACATCCGAGGTATTAAGAATTATAATAGGAAATAAAAATCTGTCTTATATACATCTGATTCACGTCTGAATGACAGAAAACTAGTGCGAGAAAACCCTTACGACACCTGCCGACAGAAAGGAGAAAGTCGAGTCGAGGAACAGAATGACCAATAACTTTATCATACAGACAATAAACACAAATATATCATTGGTAAGTTTTAGTTTATTAAACAGAAAGTTTTTACATTCAGCAAATAAAATGGGCGGGGTTTATAAGGCAGGCTGTGACTAAGATCCACTATTCTACCGACTGAAGCAGATCGGAGTGAGATCCCGGTGTTCTAACCAAAGTCTAGATCCAGTTTGATTAGCGATTATAAATCTGTATGATGAAGCTCTTAATGTGAATCTGATCAGTCAGAAATGTAAGGGCAGAGCTACAGAGCATCAGCAGCTTCTCTGGGTTAGAGCTGGACTTACAGATAACAAACCTGCCAGAGGAACGAAGCTCCGATCAGCCGCCGATGGGGTTTAATGAAAGAGCCGAGTTTAACTCCAGCAAACGACGTCTCTGTGAGGGATGAAGCTGATTCAGCATTTTTGTTGATGGGACTAAAACTGATCTTCGGTCTTGTTGCTCTTCAGTCGAGCTGTGGGTCCATTAAGAGCAGGACGTTTGATTTAAAGGACTGACTTCCAGCTTCCAAATCCTAACGGTGATAAACCTTTGGCTCAGGTTGGTCATTCATATAGCTTCTTCTTCCATATTTAAATCGTTTTCAAAACCAACAGATTTTATAAACTACTAATAGCTTTCATTTCAGCAGGGTTTTACTTGTCTCATTATAACTTGGCTACTTTTTAGGGCGGGCATCGGTGCTAGGTTACGTGTGTATGCCGCGGAGTAATACCTATAGAGCGGCAGTCAGAGTGCCCTTATTGGCAATTATCGGCATCTTTCAGCCAATCAGATTGCGGGGTCGGAACTAACTGTGGTATAATTAATAAAACATAAAAAATATAAAATAAAACAGTATGTGCAAAGTATCTAAACTACAGGACTATGACAATGTCCTGTCGACGTCCTGTTTCCCAGAATGGAATGCGGACATTACACGGCACATACCTGTACAGTAATTCTTATCTTTGTATCTTGTTTGGCATTTTGAAACAATTACTGAAAACGAAAACGAAAGGATTGTTACCATGTTGTTTTCTGCCTTTAAGACTGTGATTCTCTTTTTTGTCAGCAGGTGTCGCAAGGGTTTGCTCGCACTAGTTTTCTGTCATTCAGGCCTGAATTAGCAGTGTATAAGGCAGATTTTTATTTTCCTTTTAGAATTCTTAAGACCTCGGACGTTAAAGCAAACAGACCATAATCGGATGGGAGTTAAAAAGCTCAAGTTTGTTCCCTGCAGAGATTGTGTGGACTTCTTTATATTTGCATAAGACCATAAAGGAATGTTGTGTAATGTTGTGTAATATGATGTTGTGCTGGTATAAATTTAGCTTCCTCCCATCTCCATAGCGACTAGAAGAAATTATGAAGAGAACAAGGAAAGCAGAGGCAACTGAGAAGGTAACAACAACATAAAGCTCCTGACATTGCTCTGTGCTATGTAAACGTGTTCACTGAGTTCCTGTGTCCCATAGAAACCTGCATCGTCCTCGTCCTTAATCAGAGATCACCTTCCAAATGAGAACGTGAAGCCCGTTCACAGCCTCCCCTCAGAAGGAATAATCAAGCTGCCTGCTCCAGCAAAAACCTCCGATATGGGCTTGGCTAACGAGGAGGACATTCTTCCTGCAGTGGCCTTCAAGGAGCGAAGGTCCATCCGAACCCTCAGAGGCCTAGACGAGATCCAGGCCCATCAAAGGGCAGGTGAAAAAAACAGTCTATGCAGGGAGGATATAAAAATAATCTGCTACAGTGTGCTGTTGGAGGTATCTAACATGAGGCAGTAACCTTCAATAATGATAATAATAATGATAATACAGGTCTGTGTCACATTCTGTGAAATGGCACGTTACAAGATCTGGACACCAAGAAGTGACATATGGGATATTCATGTAATGGTATTGACTAAATCAGTGGTTCCCAACCATGAGTATCTAATAAAAGCTGTGCCATGGGAATAAATAGCCAGTGTTTGCCATACATGGATTTATTTAATATCAACCTTGATGACCACATATTGATTTTCTTTTTTTTTTTTACAAGAGAAGTACAGAATAATTGTTATTCTTCAGAAATAAAGAAGGAATGATATCTATGTATTTATAAATTATAATAGGAAATAAAAAGCTGTCTTTTATCTCCAGACATAAACAGCTGGTCACCTCAACAGCCAGTCAATGCTGCAGTGCTGTTTAAGAGCAGAACTGCCTCACAAGTTGATGTGTTGATGTGTGAGACTTTTTTGTGTAAGTTCCTCATGTTTGTGTGGATGACATTCCTCTACTTACTTGGCTAGTATATGCACCCCCTGGGACCCCTGTAGTCCTGTTTATGTTCTTGTTTTTGTTTAATGGGCAGCACGATTGCGCAAGCGGTTAATACTGACACCCACATCTCCAAAGCTAACTATTTCTGTTACTTAGGGAATCCCTCAAGGCTCTGCTCTTGGTCCGTTCCAGTTTACAATCTATGCTTCTACTTGACCACAACAAAAGGAATTAGATATTTTTGTATCCAGTTTTAAACCATGACACTGTATCTTCTGCAAGGCCAGTAACAAAGGAGCTATTTAATGCTATTTTCTTATGTTTCAGAGGTCATCTAAAGATAAAAGCTCACAGGACCTACAGGACAGCTTCAGCTCTGTATCTTCTGTGTCTAAAAACAAGCAAAATCGCTTCTGCACTTTAAGAAACGCTCTACGACACCTTGGAAGTAAGAGAAGTCTCTGCCCCGAGCTGCCGTTCTGAAGCACTGGTTATTGCTTGTCATGCTCACTTCATGGGTTACAGTACACTTACACTTTATAATAATGACTTCCTGTTGTTTTATCGTACCTAATCTGAAACATGCTTCGGTTTAGTTTTACTAAGTAGTGCTTGAGGTGTTGAAATGTTTTGTTCCTCTGTTAGCAGTACAAAGATGTATCCTTTATTCAGAAGCCGTACTAATCTTCAGGAACTCTGCAATGCTGCTCAAGCCTGCTGCTGGAACACGAGAGCTGAGCTCAGCCGTTTCCTCACTTTAACCATGTTTGCGTTGCTGCTATTCAGATATTATAAATAAGAGGTAAAGTCCTCCTGTATACTCGTTGACAATAAATAAAGCACCCAGATAGAAATGTGGGATTGCTTTGAAACTCGGCATGCAGTTATGTTTCAGGCTAATATGTAAATTATTACAGGTGTGGTCTGATTAGATACCGGGTCTTGCCACAGGAGGGCGTAAAAATGATTCCCCATTGCCCTATAAAAAGGCTCTCAGAGGCTACTTTTGGGTAGTGTACCTTTTGGTGAGAGATTGACTGCTAGACATGCCTCTATGACACACTCGAAGACATTTTGCCCAGTTGTCAGACTTTATGGGGGGGCATCATTGGACTGAGAAAAGAAGCATGAACGTTTTGACAGATTGCCTCCATCTCAGACTGGAGCCGTATCGCCTTTAGAGGCGAATCCAGATTCTGTTTGGTATCTGACAACCTTCGGGTTCGAGTATGGAGGCCTCGTGATGAGCGCTTCAATCATGCCTTTGCTATGGAGCAACACACTGCCCCACCTGCTGGTGTGATGATCTGGGGAGCCATCGCATATGACATTCCCCAAGTAGTGATACGAGGGACACTAACTATTCAGCGATATGTGCAGGACATCCTGCAGCCACATGTGTTGCCTCTCATGGCAGGGCTTCCAAATGGCACAGCAGGATAATGCTCACCCACACACAGTAAGAGTTTCCCAAGAATGTCTCTTCCAGATCGCAACACTTCCTTGGCCTGGCCGGTCGGCAGATTCATCAACAATTGAGCATTTATGGGACCAGCTGGGACACCACCATTGGCAAACTTTTGAGTGCTGAAGATCTACAGGCCCAGCTGTGTTCAAATGTCGTAGAGGCATGTCTAGCAGTCAAGTATCTCTCACCAAGAGGTACACTACCCAAAAGTAGCCTTCGAGAGCCTTTTTATGGGGCAACGGAGAAGCACTGTCCCAGTATCTAATCAGAGCACACCTGTAATCATTTACATATCTGCCCGAGACAGAACTGCATGCTGAATTTTGAAGAAATCCAACATTTCTATCTGGATACGTTATTTGTTCTGTCAGTGAGTGTACTTATGGAGCTACAGGCTAATAGAAGACTTTGTCTGAGGTTTAGGTGCAGTGCCGAGCTAGTGCATTGACTTCAGCTTGTGCAATAATAAGCTCATGTATACAGAGTAAAGTGATGTTCACTAATTCAGTGTTTTATTAGTGTAAATAAAAATGCATTGAAACAAACACTGGTGATGTTGGAAAATTACTGGGTCTGGTTCTGTGCTACGTTTGTTTACCGTAGGCATTTAGGCTCGAGTGACACAGGTTCGAGTCCCGGTGGTGCTTTCCATCCATGTGGGCCATCATAGAGACGTGAATGACCATGGCTGAGAAAGGGGAGGCAGATTGAGATTGAAGCTTTGGGAATTACCTGGATTTATTTCTGCATTTTACTGCTTTACTGCATTTGTTATAAAAAAAGGTGGTCTTTGTTTGATTTATGTTCTGTCTCGTTTTACCCCTGCTCCATCCTGGTCGAGGTACAAAGTCCACCAGTCCATGACTCGGGGTTTAGAAGGGGTTACTGCTACAACACTAGGGGACGCTCCCTGCTTGGACGCCCCTCTCTCAGACATGGTCAGTCATATGTCTGTGTGACAGAATGCACTCCATTTGTACACAAGCTGTCGGACTCTGGATTGGTGGAGTCCAAACTTTGCCATTCGAACCAGTTTTTGCCTTCGGAGGTGTCAGTGGATCCTGCTAGAAGAGAGAGCGCTGCTAGTTCACATGGCATGTGAACCCACGCAAACTCTCCTGTTGTTGCACTATTCTCCGGAATTGTATTTCTATGATCCCTCAGACTTGTGTCAAATAAACTGGCGGTGAGTGACAAGTTAAAAATTAATGACCATGTGCCACAACAGGCGGATCCACCGCGGCTGCATAGTTTTTGCACCAACAGCTGCAATGCGTCAAGTATAATTCTAACATTCCGATTCGCGCTTCATTAGGTGCCTAACTACAATTGCCTCAATAAAAAATAAAAATAAAGAGATAGAAAGATTAGGTAAATAGACTCATAAAAGCTCAACCCGTTTTGAAAATGTAGTGAGTAAAAGCAACAGATTTTTCTTTTGAAATGTAGTAAAAAACTAAAAATAATTAATTAACAGAAATAATCAAGGAAAGTACTTACAAAAGTACTAATGTACCACCTTTGGTGTATACTGTATCCATACCTGAGCCAATGAATAAATGTAATTAAGTGTAGGAAACCTTTTATTATTAAGCAAGGTGTCCTGCAGTGACGCAATTGCAAATGTAAGGTATGTGATTTAAAACATGAATAAAAGCAGCTACATTTAGCACTCATTTGTTAGCTGTCCCTGGTCTCTAACATTACATTTTACAATGAAATGTAATGATTGAAAACCTTCAGAAATCTTTTTTTTTTTTGTATGGCTGTGTCACTCCATATCATATCATTTTTAAAATAAAAAATCCATAATATTTTACTTTAAAATACATATCTTAGTCATGCCCCCTGGTTTTCACTCAGTCTTGTTACCCTAACATATTCCAACTTCTGAAAATTAGGGAGCATACCACAAGTCACATGTTCAGTAGGAAGTTGTATCATCTGGATCTTCTGACGATCATGGGAAGACCAAAAGTATTAGTTTTCTTATTTTTTCCTGGAAGTTTGATGATATTATGACTGGGAAGTCAATCTCAATTTATTATCCTGTAACCGAAATTATTTGTTTATTGTATAAATGCATATTTTTGGTAAATGATTAGATGTGCCCAGTGTCCTGATCGTATTATTATGGATGTCATGTGATGACATTTTATGTTTGCTAATTCTGTGATGAAAACTCGTTGTCCTACTCGTATAAAGAGTAACAATAACAGCAGAAACCGTATAAAAATGTAATAAAATTGCCTGAGATTGACCAGTACTCATTATGAATAGTTAAATATGTGTGTCTTGTTCGATTCAGTGATGGAAAACTATAGAAAATGACTTAAAACAAGCAAAAAAAAAGCATCCATTCGGCGTACACTCTCTTTGAGTCAGCCTTGAAATAACGCACAGCCGTTTCAAGTGAAAATGTCGCCCTCTGCCGGCCGCTCTTTGCATCGTCTCAGTCAGCCATATTGCCATCTCCTCCATTTCAGCCGCTGTTACAGACTCTGATCAGGGGACATGCACACAGCCACACACCGGCTCTGAATAAGAGCGCTCCAGCCTCCCGTAACTCCTTTCGGCTGCTGAAGAACATCTAACCGAGAGCACCATGGAGGCCGTTAAAGCGTTTAATGGAGAGGTTTGTTCCTTATCACTGTGTAAAGTATTAACTGCGAGTTCATTCTCCTGTGCTCTGAAGGCCAGGGTTGGGAACCGCACTGTTAGCCTGTTAGCTATGACACATTTTAAATACAAATTGCGACTCTGCCCTGATTAAAGCCACAATTCGGGATGTTTGTACGGAGTTCACGGTTCTGTGCAGAGTTCGGCCTGTAGTTCGGTGGTAGTAATAGGTAGGAAAGTTCAGTAAGCGCTTGGTAAGCACAAAAGCCGCACAGAATTAGCTACAAGCTAACTTACTGAGCGCGCTAACATTGCGGCGTGATTGGTAAACATTAAGCAGTTGGGGTATTTATTTAAAATCATTCCCTTTTTCCCGCACAGTTAATGTTATGTAGGGTAAAGTGGGCTGTACAGAACGTTATATATGCTAATACATTGGTAGTTATAGTTGTTTTTTGTAGTGATAATGCAGTGGTTTGTTCAATAGCATCTTCACTCGCAGCTTCTGTTTATTAAAGGAAATCCAGTTAAATATCGGTACAGTGTGGTTATAGCTACCATTACCAAAGTATTTATGCATTATGACCTCAGATCTATGGTGGGTTATTTTAATTTCAGTCCGTGTCCTTCTTAAATGAGTAAAATCAGTTCATCTATAAATGTCGTCTTGTGAGATCCCGGTGATGATCAGTCCTGGTTCTAAAGTTCCTCTTCCCTGCCACTTTTTAGCTCCTTTCTCTCTCAGAAACACATTTTAAGATCATAAAGTGTGTACGATTAGTGTATAGGGCAGCAAAAACACACAACAGTGGTGTTCATGTGGATTCCAGAAGCAGGATGATATAAAATTGGCACAACAGCATGTTAGGGTTGGGCGATATGGTCAAAATTATCTATCGTGATATTTTATGTCACGAAATCTACATTCACCGGTTACTATTAGCTACACCTTTGTGTTTCTACACTCATTGTCCATTGTAAGAGTTCCTCCTGCCATATCGGAGCATTTTGTAGTTCTACAGTTACAGACTGTAGTCCATTTGTCTCTCTACCTACTTTTCTGATGGACAGGACCAGCACAGATCAGGTACTATTTGGGTATTGGACACTGACGTGGTGGTGGTGTTTGTGTGTTGTGCTGGTGCGATCGGGTAAGACAGCAGTGCTGCTGGAGTTTTTAAACGCCTCAGTGTCACTGCTGGACTGAAAATAGTTCACCAACCAAAAATGTCCAGCCACCAGCATCCTGTGAGCACTGAAGGAGTAGACTGCGTAACGACAGATGAGCTCCTGTCTCTGACTTTACATCTACAAGCTCGAGCAGTATGGTAGATGTCTAATAGAGTGAACACATTGTTTACAACTGATTTTCTGATTGGTGTTTGCTTCTGAATGCGGGTTTGTGTGAAATGACCCGTTGAGCCCTTAACTTTGGGCTCTTTAACATGTGGCACAATTTATAGTCGACCGATAAGGGTTTGTAATGGCCGATACGGGACTGTGGTACTCTAGCGGATAAGGTACAGGGTTCAAATCCCACCTCTGTCAAGCTACCACTGAGTCCTTGAGCAAGACCCTTAACGCACAACTGCATGGATTGTAAGGTTGTCAGTGCAAGTCGCTCTGGATAAGGGCGTCTGCTGAATAATGTAAATGTAATATTTAAGCAGCAGCACGGCCGATATAGAATGCTGATATCACAACGTTTTTGCCCTTAACAACAACTTGTATTACCAGCTAACAGCATCTTCTTCTTTCTGGGGGAAAAATGTAAATGCATGCAAAAAATAAACAATATTACAGCAAGGAACATGGTAGCAGCATCTTTTGTTTTTAGTCCCAGTGAAGAGCAGTAAGTTGTAATGCTGGAAACAAAGGGTTCATCTTCTCATAAGTGACCCCGCCCTCACTGGATCTCAGCATCTCTTTGTTTGCAGTCACTCAGTAGTCCCAGTTTATGAGCTGCGAGTTCTGATGCACAGTGCTGCTGTTTGTGCTGGATAAGTTGCGCTTTATGGTTGTACATACTTTTTGCAGCAAACACGTCGGCTGTATGGAAGCAGGGCTCTACAGCCGAGTTTTTGTTAGCTGGTAACTGGTCATAAATGAATTGATTAAACCTATCAAGAGCCAATGTTTTAATATGTGAGATCAGCTTTGAGCCGAGACCGACTGACACCTCCTTGGATAAGATGCACCATCTTGCCAAAATTGCAGCTCATTGCTGACAATAAAACGCATCTTACTAGAATGCCCTGGTGTAGGGGTGGGCGGTATGATGATATGTTATCATATCATGACGGACAGTATGCTTCTCTGAGTGTATCGAGGATTTTGTTAGTGTTTAAAGAACACTGAAAAACTGTTTCATTATAGTATCATCAGTCCTGTCTAATTGGATGAAGTGCAGCACATTTTGAATAAAAAAATTCTAAGAGGTATGGGATAATATTTGAATAGTAGTTATTAAGAATCTGTTGCTACCGATACATTTTGTTTGCGATCACATACATTTTGTAGCGTACCATGAAAATGTCTTTCAATATCGTGATATAAGATTTTTACCATATTGCCCAACCCTAGCCTGGCGTCAGTGATGTCAGCAAAACTACCATGAAAACTGTAATATGAACAAAATCTTTAAAGGAAATTTGCCTAAGGGTCTGCGCTTTCTACGTTACTTTAAGATAAAATGGCAAATTTAGTGTGTAAATCTATCTCTTATTTCCAAGAATTCTGTACATACAGTGGGGCAAAAAAGTATTTAGTCAGCCGCTGATTGTGCAAGTTCTACATCATAGCTACATTTCAACTATGAGAGATAAAATGAGGGGAAAAAATCCAGGAAATCACATTGTAGGATTTAAAAAAAATTTAATTGTAAATTATGGTGGAAAATAAGTATTTGGTCAATAAGTTCAACTCAGTACTTTGTAACATAACCTTTGTTGGCAATGACAGAGGTCAAACTTTTCCTGTAAGTCTTCACCAGGTTGGCACACACTGTAGCTGGTATTTTGGCCCATTCCTCCATGCAGATCTCCTCTAGAGCAGTGATGTTTTGGGGCAACACGGACTTTCTCTCCCACCACACATTTTCTATGGGGCTGAGTTCTGGAGACTGGCTAGGCCACTCCAGGACCTTGAAATCCTCTTCTGGATCATCCATATGCTCTCTGGCAGTCTTCAGACAGTCCTGGACAAGTACTGGCTTAAGCATGGGGCACGCCTGGCACTGCAGGATCTGAGTCCCTCTCGGCGTAGTGTGTTACTGATGGTAGCCTTTGTTACGTTGGTCCCCGCTCTTTGCAGGTCATTCATCAGGTCCCTCTGTGTAGTTCTGGGATTTTTGCTCACCGTTCTCATGATCATTTTGACCCACGGGATGAGATCTTGCGTGGTGGGAGCCCCAGATCGAAAAAGATTATCAATGGTCTTGTATGTCTTACAATTGCTTCCAAGAGCTGATTTATTCACACCAAACCTGCTTGCCTATTGTAGATTCACTCTTCCCAGCCTGGTTGCAGGTCTGCAGTTTTTTCTCCTGGTGTCCTTCTTCACAGCTCTTGGCCATGGTTGAGTTTGGAGTCTGACTGTTCTGAGGCTGTGGACAGGTGTCCTTTTATACAGATAACGAAGGTCAAACAGGTGCCATTTATACCGGTAACGGGTGGAGGACAGACGAGCTTCTTAAAGAAATTGTTACAGGTCTATGAGAGCCAGAAATTTTGGTTGTTTGTGGGGTGGACCAAATACTTATTTTCCACCATGATTTACAATTAAATTTCTTAACACAATCCTACAGTGTGATTTCCTTGATTTTTTTTCTCATTTTGTCTCTCATAGATGAAGTTGTACCTATGATGAAAATTACAGACCTCTCTCATCTCTCTAAGTAGGAGAACTTGCACAATCAGTGGCTGCCTCACTATATATATATTATATATATATATATATATATATATATAATCTATATATATATCTATATATATATACTCTATGGTATATATGGTTATCGTTTTACTTGTGCTGGAATGATAATAAACTACAATTAAAACAGTCTCTCACCTCAGAGATATAACACATCAGATTACTATTTGGTTCGACTTCTCAAATAAACACTGCTTTATGCTTATTGGTAATTCAATCCAAGTTTATCTAAGGGCCTCTCCTCTCCTGTTTTTCAGCTGTACTCTCTGAATGAATACAAGCCTCCAATCTCCAAAGCGAAGATGACCCAGATCACCAAATCAGCCATTAAAGCGATAAAAAGGTAAGTATTTAGTAACACAAGTACAAAACGAGAGTACAGTTTAGGTTTATGCACTGTTTTCGTTCTCCCAGTTATTGTCCGGGAATCGTAGTATTAGTCTCACAAGCAACTCAACTTTTACCTTTGGGTCCAAATTGCAAATTAAAATATGACAATGAATAACTTCTTTTCTATCTATTCTATCTATCTATCTATATATATATATATATATCTATATATAAATATATCTATATAGAATATATAGATATATAGATATATAATATATATCTATGCCATGTGTATAAATCTATATCTATATATCTCTATATATATATCTATCTATCTACTATCTATCTATCTATCTATATATATATATTAATATATAATAATATATATATATATATTGCATATGAATGATATATATATATGCAGTATATATATATTTGCATGCATGTGTATATATATATATATGCATGTATACAAGTTTTGGATGCAGTATGCAATAACTCCCTTTGTAGGGCCTTATTCAAAAATCAGTGGACATGCACAAACTCTGCATACACAAATTGCAGAACAGTTTTAAAAAGATAATAGTACTACCCGGTTATCAATAAATACAACTTCTTTTCCTTTCGGTACGTTTACATGATCCTAATGGTGGCACCTTGGCAGGACTGGTGTTTGGTGTTTGGACTTTTGATTTGTGGTCTGAGCCCCTGCTTTGATGGCTCTCTCTTTATACAGACACTCATGCTCCTGCCACAACTGTTGGTTTGTGGTTCAGCCTGTTCGCTTTTATTTCCATTCAGTATAAACACTTCTTCAGCTTTCACATTTCTTTGGCTGTTAACACTAGTGAGCCCCGTTTGCACAGGGGTCATTTAGGGCATCTGTGTGTTGCAATGCAGATGTCCTCTTATTCCAGCTCCCTAAAGTGGCAGCCTGACAGAAAACCTTCTCATCCGTAGGACCAGTGCTTTAGTCGCCTTTGCGTTTGTATTCCTTGTATTTCAATAAGCACTGTGCCTCGGTTTAATCCAGCAGAGGTTCTTTTGGCTTTTTTTACACCCAAAAAATGAACAAGGGCTCAGATCTGGTCCAATATTTTCAATTTTGTTACAACCGATTCAATGTCCAGTGGGTTAAGGACCATTTCGGGGGCTTGAACCCTTTACCGTCCGGTCCAGTATCTTCAGCACAGTTCTCTTTCAGGTGTAACAGCTTAAGTGGTTTTGTGTTTTTGTAATTGAGATGAGAAACTTTCTCTCTGAACAGAAAGAGGTTAAAAGTTGTCCCATGGTCCTGTGTTAGTATTTCTATAGACATTTCTTAGACTCAGCGACTCAACCAGGTGGCGCTGAATATGTATCATCTGCGTAGTGGGTGTTAAAAGGCTCAGGGGTCTCTTGATGATTAGGGATAATTAACACACCCCACGGTTTTTGTGACCCAGCTATGCAGCACCTGTGACTTGGCCTTGGTTGAAACAGGGCTAGTATTCTTACTTCTTACTGCAGGGAGTTTGGAGAGGCCTTTGCAAGTACAAACTGGATCTTATTTGGGCAGCAGCATTGTTATAATCAGCTGTATCTTATTTTTTAGTTAATACGTACTGTTTTTTCTTTGCACTGTGTTTGATACCTTAAGTTCGTATGGCTGTCAAACAGAATTTTTAAGCATTTTTAAGGGACGCTTTCTTGCATCATCCCTTAGTAGTGTAAAATCTGCAGCTCTCGGGACCGGGGGCGTACACGTCGTACCGCCCTCACTGACTGTCATAACAAATCTCTAGGTGTTACTGCAATGTTAGCTGATTGGTTTTAGTTTTTTCTCCTGCTGTGTGACTGTGTGCTTTCTGTGAATAACACCTCTTTCCCCTTCCCTCAGCAGCTCTCCCAGCACCCCAAAGCACTGAAAGTGAAGCAGGACGATGGGGCGTGAGAGAGTTTCAAAGAGATAAGGGAACCCCTAACCAGCTTAGGTAGGAGATGGGCTGTTTTAAAAGGGAAGAGGAAACATAAGAAATACCTCTAAAGTGTTCTTACTTATAGACTCGGGCATCTCTGTGGTTCTTCTAATGAAGTCTGTGCTGCAACTAATAGTTCTGATTACTTCTGCAGTGGCTTCTGTATCTAGGCCGAATGTCTACTGCTGGGATGTTGTACAGTTTGTGCTGCTTGTTGTCTTGGTTGTGTTCTGGATTGATTAATGGTGATGCGTTTGGATGGGCTCCTTGCTTTGGTCCAGCTGAAGTGTTTATTCAGGGTATGACAGAAGATGGTAGTTAAAATGCTTAATGTACCTTTTCTTGTGGTGCCACAGGAATGCCAGTCTGGACTGAGTGCAGGACTGTTGTTATGTTGTAGTTTAGGCAGATTTGTTTAATAATTACTTCTTATTGAGTTTGCTTTGTATTTTATGTTTGGTTTGTCTCCTCATTATTGAGTAGGAGTATTTTATGTGCCTACTTTGGTGGGTGAACCAGGTATACATTCTGTTATTGGTTGGTTTTTGGTCAGTTGGTTAGCTTTGCAGTTGCACAACTCTTTCCTTCAGTGAACTCTTTCCACATTGAATCATCTGTTTGAGTCTTAAGGCCGTTGCCGGCGAATGCAGTTTTTCCAACCGATTTATTCGAAGTATTACAGTAAAGTCATTCGATCTCGTGTATAAAGATGGAATCGTCCACAACAAACACGATTTTTCGGACGGTGAAAATACAATGTTATTATCACCCTCTCTGATTTTTGTGAACTTCTGACCGTGACAAAAGCTCACCGACTAGGGCTGCAACTAACGATTATTTTAATAATCGATTAATCGGTTGATTATTTTTTCGATGAATCGGGTTTTTAAAAAAAAACCTTTCCATGTCTTTATTCAGAAATATAACATTAAATAACAGAGCAAATAAGTGCTTACAATAAATGAATAATAATAAATTAAATTTATTAATAGATTAACAAATTAAATAATGTAGAAAAATTTTACTACATACAAACTCATTCACGCTTTTTCTTTAGGAACTTTGCATTGCAATCCAAAAATGTTAGCATGTCAACATGCTCCTGGCTAAAGCTGGCTCTCTTTTTAGAGACTATTTTTCCTGCCGCAGAAAATAAACGCTCAGACAGTGTTGAAGTAGCAGGAATGCATAAATAAGACTTGGCTAGCCTGGCCAGTATAGGATATCTGTCTCTGCTAACTCCATCACTGTCATTATCTAGCTAACAAGCAGGAAAACCGCATCAACCGTGCTATGCATAGTGTGAGTGCGCCGTTACGTTTCCTCACTTCAAAATGGAACAAACTCGGGATATTGTGGTGACTTACGCTATTGTTGAGCTCCCTTCATCCTCATCGGTGACACCATGTTTTCGTTTCGAGGGCTGTCTCATCACCGGGGGGGGGGGGGGGGGACGAAGTGCGGTGACGAAGTGCGAGGGACACACACATCATGCGACACAACGAATCGATAATGAAATTCGTTGCCAACACTTTTAATAATCGATTATTATCGATTCGTTGTTGCAGCCCTATCACCGACCGATAACCATCATGTCTGCACCATGAAGTGGAGCTTGGTCTTTAGGACTGAGTAAAGACACGGTGTTTTAGTCTAAACCTTCCTTTGCCTTCTCCTCATCGGAACCACAGAGCCATTTTACTTATAAAACGTTCAAGTTCGAGACGACGTTAATGAAATTAATAGCGAATTTATTATGCAACTATATTGTTATCCGATCTATATTATTCCATTGTATTATTTTCATTTTATTTGTATTTTTCTGCACGAAAATTAGACTCTCAATGATACAGGTACTCTAACATCCCACCAACAACCACCTGACACATCATAGCAACCATCTGAAATACCATAGCAACTGCCTAGCAACCACTTGCAACACCATAGCAACCACCTGGGACACTATTGCAACCATCTTGGATATCTTGACAACCACCTGGCAGCACTATAGCAACCATGTGGGATACCATCGTAACCACCTTGCCACATCATAGCATTCATCTGGGATAACTTAGCAACCACCTAGTAACACCATAGCAACCTCGTGAGATACCTTTAGTGACCATAGCAGCCATCTAGCAACACCATAGCAACCAAATTCGACACCATAGCAACCATCTGGGACACCCTAGCAACCCCATATCAACCACCTTGGATACTTTAGGAACCACCTAGCAACACCACTGCAACCATCTGGGACAGGATAGCAACCACATGGTATGCCATAGCCACACCATAGCAACCACCTGGCAAACCATAGCAACCACGTAGTAATGGCTTAGCAACAACCTAGCCCTGACCTACCAAATCTGTTGCAATTTACTGACCATGTAGCAACCTAGCAACTGGAATCCCCTTTAGCTGCACAACAATTTTGCGTTTCCTTCAGGAAATGCACTTCTGTAGTTAATAATTAATCATTGGATTTACATTTGTATAATAATGGCAGACGCCCTTATCCAGAGCAACTTACAACTGATACAGTCTTACAATCCAAGGAATTGTGGGTTAAGGGCTTTGCTCAAGGACCCAACGGTGGCAGCTTGACAGAGGTGGGATTTGAACCCTGGACCTTCTGGTCCATAGTCCAGTACCCTAACCACTTGGCCACCACCCCCTAAATCAAATGGTTTTCATGCTAAGCAAAAGTTTTCACTCTTGTATGTGTCAGTGGAAACATTTTCTGTGAGCAGTGTGTAATGTCTTTTGGTTTGGATGGGCTTGTGTTTTGAGGTCTTCCGTAAGTGCTGCATCTGTCATTATACTGAATTAACTGAAGTTTAGACTGAACTTTTTGCTGTCCAGAGGATATCTCATCATATCTGGCTCAGGGTTTGAAATATTAGTATAACTATTGAGTATTAGGAGCTGTATAATAAAATATGTTAGCGACATAAATGCCATGGCTAAAAGAAGAGGACGTATCTGTTTAGAGTCATATGGCCGCATTATTTATATTCAAGGCAGTGGCTTAGGTTGTGTCTCTGCCTTACTTTTCAGAGGGACTTCACATCATATAAGTGAATGAGTGATGTTTTATGTTACAACGTAGGATCGCGGTTTTCATTTGTCAAAGTAAATACGTGCCAGAAAAGAGAAGCTCAGAGAGACACACCAGTGGGAGTCAACCCAAAGTTCTTTTACACAGTGCACTAACTGATACGGTTTAGTATCATAATTGTATGCTAATAAGGTTTGAACCATTGATGCTCAATAGTCGAATGGGTCAGCCAGACTGAAAACAGCGTAGAGTGGTACCTCGGTTCTTGTCATTAATTTGTTCCAGGAGGATAGAATCGAAAATGACAAGTACAGAACAAATGTTTCCCATAAGGAATCATGTAAATTGAATGAATGGTTTCCAGACCCCAGAAAATTCCCCGTGTATGAGGCATTATCAGCATTAATGGAGCTGTATTATACAGGAGCTCCTGATTTAAAAGTAAAGAAAGTAAAAGAAAAACACTTACTCTAGCCTGTGTTCTGGAGGATTCGGTTCCAGTTTTCCTTTCAGTTGTCTCTTATAAACGAACCTTTTTAAGACCCATGGAGACTAATTTGCACTAGGATAACAGTACTGTACAAGTACAAATAAAGAAAAACACAGCACAGATCTGCACTGAGTGAAAGATATTGTGAATCTGAATCACTGTGTACTGAATCGTGAATCGAGTTTCAGCTGAAACAAGTCGTAACCTTCGACTAATACTAACCAAACCATGGTAACGGAGACACATTTTTCTATTCAAAATGTGTCGAGAACTGAATTGTGTTCTGAGGTGGTCGAGAACCGAGGTATGACTGTAGTATGAAAACCACCTCATAACACTGGAACAGCCACGCCCTTTATTGTTTACAGTTATTATTTGTGAATAGTTGTTTCATGAAACCTCATGGTTTTCCATCAGTTTCTTTAGTTGAGAAGTAGCAACTTCAGGAGTTATTGCTTAGAAGGAGAAGGCTGTGTACAGTGGTTAATACAGTTAATACACTGACTGTGTTCCTGAAGAGCCAGGGTTCAAATCCCACCTCGTGCCAAGCTACCACTGTTGAGTTCTTGAGCAAGGGCCTTAACCCACAATTGCTTGGCTTGTAAGACCGTATCAGTTGAGAGTCGCTCTGGATTAGGGGGTCTGTTAAATTACTTAAAGGTCTGTCGTGGCTCAGTGGTTCAGGTACTGGAATGTGAAAATATGTATGATCATATTTAGCAATGTTTATTATAATAATAATGATGATGATAATTATTGTTAATATCGTTATTATTGTTATCGGATTGATATTGTTACCTGCAGATAACCAGAGTTGCAGTATTGGAAGTAAAAAAAAGTGGTATCGTGGCATTTCTATCTGCAAGCCTATCTATAATGTTGCTGCCCTTTTAAGTCAAGTCAAATTCTGTAGTGCTTTTTACAGCAGACCATTGTCTTAAAGTGGCTTTACAAATATCTAATTGAGTAAGCCTAGGGCGGCAATATCAAGGAAGAACTCCCTAAACATTATGAGGAACTTGGAAGGTTTGTAAGTTATTATGGAAGAACGGTTCCTAACCTCAATATCCAATCTTCACTTCCAATAAGAAATAAGTATTAGAGATGCATCGTAACTTAGCAAAGAAGGGTAAGCATTCCTTACATTAAGTTTCTATATAGCTCTTAGTTGGTTACGTTAAAATTGGCATTGACTTGAGTGTATGTACAGTGGTTCTTGAAAGTTTGTTTACCCTTTATAATTTTCTATATTTCTGCATAATTATGACCTAAGACACAAGATTTTCACACAAGTCCTAAAAGTAGATAAAGAGAACCCAGTTAAACAAATGAGACAAAAATATTATACTTGGTCATTTATTTATTGAGGGAAATGATCCAATATTACATATTAGTGATACCATGGACAATGACCGAGGCACTGAAACATGAAAACATTGATAAAATACTTACTTATATCAAAATCACTGGATTGAGATCACAGCTGTAGACAACATACCGATATGGGTGTGTGGACTTTCGGCTGACGCTTCAATGTTTACCTTTCCTGCCATGTAAATGACCTAAGTGTGTACATGGCGTTAAACACACAAACAAACATTACATATTAGTGAGTGGCAAAAGTATGTGACCCTCTAGGATTAGCAGTTAATTTGAAGGTGAAATTAGAGGCAGGTGTTTCAATCAGTGGGATGCCAATCAGGTGTGAGGTGTGAGTGGGCACCCTGTTTAATTTAAAGAACAGGGATCTATCACAAAGTCTGCTCTTCATAAAACACGTTTGTGGAAGTGTATCATGGCACGGACAAGTAGTAGATTTGAGGACCTAAAGAGAGTTGGTTGATGGCTCATCCGGATGGAAAAGGTTACAAAAACCATCTCTAAAAGAATTGGTTCGTACTCCACCAATCCACAGTCAGACAGATTGTGTACAAAAATGGAGGAAATTCAAGACCATGTTACCCTCCCCAGGAGTGGGGCGGACCAACAAAGATCACTCCAAGAGCCCAAGGTGTGTAATAGTTGGGTGAAGGAAACAAAAAAGGACTCCAGGGTAACTTTCTAAAGCAACTGAAGGCCTCTCTCCACATTGGCTTAAATGTTAATGTTTCATGAGTCCACCATCAGAAGAAAGAACACTGCAAAAAAAACAAAGGGAAAAACAAATGGTGTGCTTGGGGGGGCTGCAAGGAGGAAAGCCACTGCTCTCTAAAAAAAAGTACATTGCTGCTTCATCATCAGGCAGGTTTGCTAAAGATCTCACGTGGACGAGGCCAAAGGCTATTGGAAGAATGTTTGTGGGACGGAAAATGAGACCAAAATAGAACTTTTTGGTTTCAAAAGAAGAAAAGCCTGTTTTGCTGCATTTCTGGGCCAGGACGGGCTTGGCCATTCATTGATGGAACAATGACTTCTGAATGATATCAGAGAAAGGAATTCTAAAGGGAAAATAATCAGGACATCTGTCCATTTGGAAACTGAATCCTCAAAAAGGGAAGGAAGTTGGGGGTCATGCCAGCCAAGAACACCGGACCCTAAAGGCACGCAAGCCTTCTACCAAATAATGGTTACAGAAGGAAATAAAGTTCGCAAGTTTTGAAATTGTCCAAGTCAAAGTCCTGACCTTAATCCAATGGAAATGTTGTGGAAGGACCTGAAGCGAGCAGCTAAATGTGAGGAAACCCACCAAAACATCCCAGAGCTGGGAAAAAGGCTGGTTCTGTACGGAGGGAATGGGCTTAAAAATTCCTCCAAGCCGGTGTGGCAGGACTGATCAAAGCTTACAGGAACACGTTTAGCTGCAGGTTATTGCTGCAACAGGGGGGTTCCACACCAGATACTGAAAGCAAAGGGTTTTCACTTAACATACTTTTGCCACTCTTCACTAATGTGTTAATACTTGGATCATTTCCCCTCAATAAATAAATTGACCAATAAAAAAATGGTTTTTAGGTCATATTTATGCAGAAATAGAGAAGAAATTCTAAGAAAGGGTTCCACAAACTTTCAAGCACCTGTACAATGACTAGCTTTGTTGTTGTAACTTTGTGTTTGTCGCGCTTGGGGGGAGAAAATGGCCACCGGGATGAGTGGCGGATGTTTAAGGGATGGGCTGGCTTTTTTTGGAGGTTTTTGCTGCTTTTTTGGTGTTTTGTTTTTTTGTAAGTTTTGAAGCTGCGTTTGAGACTAATTTGTTTGTTTTTAAATAAAAAGGGTTTGACAAGGCAAAATATTTTTTTGCTCAGAACATTGGTTTTTATCTCTAACCTCAAAAACAACAATGGCGTTTGTGTTCAGTTGCTAGGTTACAGCCATGATTGGTTGATTGGAATAGATTAGGATTTCCCTAAATTGAGATGAGAATGGATGGATTTTGCTTCTGTAAAAATTTAATTATGAAAAGTTCCAACTTGACCTGGTTCAGATCTTAAGTTGGGACTAAAGATTTGTGTAGTTAAATTATGTTTCATATATTTGCTGATAATATTTTGTGGCAAACATCTTCGTGGGGGTTGCGCCTGAAAAAAAAAAAAAACTTTTAGCCCCCAAAGTTTTATTTATCAGTTAATTTGGGGGGGGTCATGGGGTGCTGCCTCCCAGAAATTGGCAACATGGTTTTTGGCATCAATTTGCATAATCATTGAACTTGCTGCAGTTTTACTGTCTGGTTGTGATACTGAATCAGACTGTCATGAGAAGGGGGGTTCACATGGTCTAAAACGGCTTTAAAAAATGGAGTGGTGTCACTTACCAAGTCCGTTATTAAAGGACCCAATAATGGTATAGGGATGTAACCATTGGGCGACAAGTTGAAGACTATGTGGTGGGGGGGGGGGGGGACGGAAGTGGATGTATTGGGTGGTGTTTTGTTTGTTGCGTTTTGGAGTTGTGTCTGTTTTGGGGCGTCCGTGTATTGTTTTTGTTTTGCCCTCTTCGTCTGGGTGCGTGCCGTGCGACGGCTGGACCCGGCGGCAATCATCGGGACGAACTATATAATTTTGGGTTATAACATCAGTTTAAACTAAAATGGCCCCATATATATAAAACAAAACCAACCAATTTTAATCTGCAGTAAACAACTTATAGGGCCTATCGATTTATAGCAGGTAGGGCCGATATTAAAACCAAGGTCCTTACCTGGGAGACGGTGCCCACCGGCACACAGCCATCAAATATTGCTTGATGGTGTTTTCTAGGTCCACACGGAAATGGCGCCGTTCGGGGGGGGGGAATATTGAGCTACTACTGCAATATCAGGGATGGGTCTCTTTTCCTTGGGGGACTCATAGTGTTTCTCATGCCATGTTTTTTTTCGCTGCAGTTAGTGAGTTCGTTGGAATGCTAGGGCTATCCTGTGTTCCAAAAAAACGCGCTGATCAAAGAGTAGAGGACACTGGAGAAGAAATGCTTGTAATGCCAGTAAGTAATAAAACGGGTATTGTGGCCTCCGTGACACCTGGTCTGTCCAAAAAACTGTTGAAATATTTTCTTTGGTTTTAGCAAACACTTTTTGGCTTCATAAAGAAGTAGTAGTCATCAATCGATTTGGATCGTTTAGCCATTTCTAGCCACTGACTAACGCGCTTTTGTCATTAACTAATTTCTAGAGGGAAACAACCCAAGTGCAGTCAATCCGTTATCGCTACTCGGCTGCCCCCTAGTATCGTGGAGATCAGGCTCTATCTAAAGTAGACAGTTTTGACAAATGATAGAGCGAGTTGACTAACATTTTGTTGGGGGGGGGCAAGTGTCGCCCATGGATGTAACCCATCATGTACTGCACAGATGTACACTGACAGGTAGGGTGTGGAAACCCAGTTCTGATTCGGAACTGGTTCCAAAATTCTAAGAACCAGGTACCTGTTAAAAAACAGAATTTAGATTCCACTTATCAGTTCCTACTTACGCATTTTATGCTTCAAATACGCGGCTGTGAATAGTGCAACGATACGTCTCTGCTAAGGAGGCATCCGTCTATCGAGACCGGTGCGTCGCCTAATCGCATAATTCACCGGTAGATGCTCAAAAGTTTGGCAAAGGCAAAATGTAGTAGGTGTGGAAAGTTGATCTGTTATAAAGGAGGCACTAAAACAATGGCCTAGGAAAACACAACTTCTCCTGATCATAAATAATCTCTACTGCTGAAAATATGAACCCTAGATCCAAAAGGAAAGGAATAATATTTACGTTAAGTGCATTTCTCCCCATTTAAAGGTAATACAAGTAAAACACTTAACATAAAAATGATTCCTTTCCTTTTGGACCACAGGTTCGTCTTTTCAGCAGTAGAGATTATTTATGCTCAATAATAATTGAGAGAAGTTTGATGTTTCTGAGTCACTGCTTTAGTACTTTAAACCTCACTAAGCTTTTTACTTATATTAGGTTGAAATTGAAGGAAAAAGCTTAATGTAAAAATGTGCTTTTGGAGTTGAAATCTAAAACAAATAATATTTAGGAGCATATAGATATTGTATTGTTTTTACAATTTGCTGAAGAAAAAAGGAACCCGTTTAGTAAACCACAAAAGTAGTGCCACATTGAAAAGCCTTAAACATTAATTTTATTCAAGAAAGCACGCCCAGTAAGGTCATTAGATCATCACTTCTCACCTCGGTCTGTCTGAGTTAGGAAAACCAATAGTCCGAGCCATTAACCGGCAATCTTATTCACGTCAGTTATTTCGGCTTTGTCTTTTGTTATGCTTTTTAAATTCTTTCTTGATGCGCAATAGGAAAATGCTGAAAGAAGATGGAAAGAAATAACTGAACATACTAACCCTACTAAATCACAAAGGATGTCAATTGGTTGAACTGTTCAAATAATAACCATAAGTGGTGCACGTGCGTTTCCTTCTTTTATTTTAAAATCACAATGATATGCACTCTTTCTCCAGAAGCCATATCCTGTGTAGAAGTTGAGCATATTTACAGTACAAACCTTGTCAGTGAACTATGAGGGCAATAACCAAAAAAGAAAAACAAAGCAAAATTAATCGTTCATTAATAGTAATTGAGGTGGTGTTCAGTTAATCATGATAATGATTTGAGGCCAAATGACCCAGCAATATGACGGGTATGCAGTGTTACTCAACATAATAAGAAGCTCGTTGTAAAATTTGCTGGAAATTGGGAGACTGGACCGGAGAGCAGAGACGAACTTGGGCAGCAAGGCTGGAGCTCCCTGATCCCTTCAAACAACGAGATTAAATAGCAGAGGGTATGATTATGGACGGGTGGGTGGAATTGCAGGGCTCGGTCAGGGGCCAGTTAGGGAATCTGGGATGGAATCCGGAACTATGAAATGTACGTGGCATGTGGAACCATTAAATGGACTTGTGTCAAACTGTAGTAATAATAATTTAATGGTAATGGAAATGAGAAAATAATTAAAAATTGCATGTGTGGTCAGTCTGAGCAGCAGATAAGCAGTGAACTGTTTACCGGCTCTCCTGGAATGTTGACATCTGTTATCACTAGTCATGTGAGGTAGCACTAATAATAATAATAGAGAAGATTACATGTAATTTTAAAAAACAAAAACCGGTGTTATTTAATTTGATTTTTCTTTCATCACTAATTAAAATCCGTTTTTAGCTTTTGCGCTTCATTTGTTCCTCAAGTTTATGATGAGCATTTCGGTCGTCTTGTGTTGGGACTGTGATGGCTTAGTGGTTAAGGTTCAGGACTGTGGGCCAGAAGGTCCAGGTTTCCAATCCCACCTTTGAGCAAGAATCTTAACCCAAACCTGCATGGATTGTAAGATTCCCAAAAGCGTCCAGGTCTATGGAAAGAAGCCCAAAATGAACACCATGACCTACTACAATGCGAGAGAGTGACCCCTTGATTGATCGGTTTTAAAATAATTGCATTGTGTATTTTCCTTTAAAATTTAGAGGTTAAACAAAACCAAATTTCAGGAATATGGCACAGCGGATCAGGAAGCAAAACCAAATAAGGAACCACACTTTAGAAAAAAGCCCCAAAAACTTGCAACTATTAATGTTTGTGAACGACTTTATATAAAGAAAAATAAGCCTAAAACCGTTTGGATAAGCAGATTTTTTATTTTGAGACAGCCCTGCATTATATCTGGTTGTGTGAGAAATCACAGTAAGGGACTACATGAGCTGAGAAATCTGACCACTGAGGTAAAATCCAGCTCTCTCTTTCTAGACCTTGACCCGATCTCAGCACAGCACAGCGCATCGTTTCGCTCAGCCCCCATCTTATCCTGTGTGCTCCCTCTCAGACACGTTTATGGATTGAGATTTCTGTCTTTTATGTGGGAACGTGATGTATTTATGACAGGAGCAGGGAACTGTGAAGCCGGTTCTGGAGCCCTGAGGGTGAGATTGCAGTCTTTTATGGGAGAGAAAAAAAATAGAGAGCGAATTGAACCAAACCAGCATAGAGAATCAGGAGAGCCGAGTCACAGTGCCAAGAACTGCGTCGTTGCAGACTCAACTGTGCAAATTGTTTTTTTCACATCCATTTTTTTTGTTGTTGTTTTAAATGTCAGCATTGACCAGTTCCAAGCGAATTTTCCCCCTAAGAATTGCGATTTCGTAAAGTTCTGAGTCGGCAGCAACAAGTCAAGTCAGATTTATTTATATAGCGCTTTTTACAATGGAGCATTGTCTCAAAGCAACTTTACAAGTTTAGATTATCTCCTAATAACTACGTCCAATCCCAAATTGAGCAAGCCTAGGGCGACAGTGGCAAGGAAAAACTCCCCGAGTTATAGGAAGAAACCTTGGGAGTACCAAGACTCAAAAGGGGACCCAACCTCCTTGGGCGGCGTAGATGATAAATCTAAGAGCGAGACTAAAGTCCATGGAGACAAAGTTCGAATAAAAATGTGAAAATACAATGTATGCACATCGACATTAAGTGGCCCGGGTATGATGGGGCTGGAGCTGATGACGGAAGCAGCTTGACTGGAGCTACAGCAGATGAAAAAACATCATGTGTGGGGCTGGAACTGCCGGAACACAGCTCGGAGAGATAAACAGAAAATGTAATTAGTTATTGATTAAGAGCGCAGTGTCTATTAACAATCACTGATGCCATGTCAATCACTGATGCCAAGTGTAGCATGAGACCCCGGCAGCATTAGCTATAGCAGCATAGCTAGAAAAGAGGAGAACTGGTAGGAAAACACAGCCAAGAGGGATCACATGAGACATCGGGCAACCCCCACGAGCGGCAGAAGAAGACAGCAACCCCAACGTCTCTGATCACCATAAGAACTCTTTGACTATGAACCCCCAGCTCTGCCCTTATTTCTAAGGCAAGGATGCATATGAGTCCAAGATCACGAGGACCGAAGCCCCAGTTCAGCCAGACCGCCCACTCGACACTCCCGGCTAGCGGACAAGGCAGGCAGGCCAGACATGACTCCAGGACTCCGGCCCCAGTGACCCTAGCCATGCATCCCTGGTCTAAATCTAGTCAAAAAAGCCTGTGTAAATAAGTATGTCTTTAAGCCTAGAACTTAAAAAACTTTGGAGGGTGTCTGAATCTCGAACGAAAGTGGGAAGTTTATTATTCCATAGTTGGGGGGGCCATGTATGAGAGAAGCCTTTCCCCCGGCTGTGACTTTTTTAATTCTAGGAACTAAAAAAAAAAAGAAGTCCTGCACCCTGCGAACGAAGTAGACGAGTTGGATTGTAAAACTCTAAGAGGTCACTCAGATAATGTGGGGGCCAGGCCATGTAGAGCTTTATAAAGTTATAAGAAGTATTTTGTAAATCAGTTCGCGGAATGTAACTGGTAACCAGTGCAGTGATGATAGAAACAGGAGTGATGTGATCAAAGTTTTCTTAGTTCGAGTTAGCACTCGGGCAGCTGCATTCTGAACTAACTGAAGTTTATTTATAGATTTACTAGAGCATCCAGTAAAGTAAGGCGTTACAGTAATCCAACCTTGAGGTTATAAACGCATGAACAAGTTTTTCTGCATCATTAAAAGAGAGGATATTTTCTAAGTTTAGCGATATTATGTAATTGAAAGAAAGCAATTCGAGTGATGTAATGTGTGCATCAAAGGAGAGATCTGAATCAAATGTGACCCCTAAGTTTTTTACAGACGGGGGACTGGGGGCAATACTGGACAGCCATCTAGGTTTAGGATAGATGTAGCTAACCTGTCTCTCACAGCCTTGGGGTCCCACTAATAGCACCTCAGTTTTATCTGAGTTAAGTAAGAGAAAATTAAATAACATCCAATCTGTTATTTCCTTTTACACAGTCCTCGATTTTGTTGATTGTAAGGCTGTCATTAGGTTTGGCTGATATGTACAAGCTGTGTATCATCTGCATAGCAGTGGAAAAACTAATGCCATGTTTACGAATAACTGAGCCTAGTGGCAGCATGTACAGAGAGAATAAAAGCGGGCCAAGCACAAAACAATGATTTTATGTAGCAGAAACACAAGTATTTTTTCCTGATTGTTTTTTTTTCCCCAACTCTAAACTTCTTTCAGTTTGAATTTCTAGCAGTAATCAGTAGCTAGTAACTCATGTTTTTGGTTGCACAGTGGTTAAGGTAACGATTGGGCCCTTGACCCTTAATCCACTGATGCTTGTGTTGAAGCACGATTCTTCTTTATGCACAAATGTGACATGTATTTATTAGGTCATCTGATGCAATTGCATGTTTTGAACACTGGATGTCTCCATTCTCAGTCAGCTTGTTTGCTTTGATTTTTCATTTAAGATCGCACTTAGTTATTTAAATTTGGTGTAGTGGTTACAATAGCAGATTTTGTTGCATGCACATTATTTAAAACTTCTCAATTTATTTTAATTGCAGGGGACTAAGGATTGTTTTGATTAAAATTTTTATACGAGAAAAGTACACGTTTTGAATTGTAAAGCAATGTTGTGACTCTGTTATTTAAGATCTGGTGAAGCTACAGCATTTGATTTACTATGTTAACTGCAGGGGAGTCAAGGTTTTTGGTTTGATGACTTGTGCAAGAAAATGTGCATTGTTTTGCGTTGTTTACACTTCCTTAGGGACCAGTACCTGGTTTAAGTGTTTAAAAACAAAAACGTTGATCCAAAACCTGATTTTTCACCATGAGCATGTAACACGGGTTCAGTGAATGAATTTTATTTAGAGTACTGAATGGTGATGTACTGAAAACTGAGAAAGTCAGATTTGAAGACTCGTGCCTCAAGTAAAATGTTCAGAGAGCTAAGCGATTGATTCGCTTTGCTCAGGTGTGATCTGTGGTGCATCCACACTGAGCTGTACATGCCCTGCCTTTGAATGTGCACCACATGTGGACAGGGCTAGGTGTCATTAAGTCGGTTTCAATACCAGTGCCAACTCGATCCCGACCTCGGACCCCACCTGGGTGGAGTTTGCGTTTTCTCCCTGTGGGTTTACTCCGGTTTCCTCCCACATTCAAAAGACACGTAGGGCTTTTGATTTCCGCGATCTAACCGATGACAGCGGTACAAACACACGAGCAGCACAGTGCTTTGACTGACTATAACTCCGAGTCCAGCTCATGTATGGAGCTTTAAACACGGCTCAGCCCCTCGCGGGTTCGTTTGACATCGGTGCTGACGTTCAAGAAGAGGAAGTGTTCGATTTGTGTTTTTAGTGCAGTTAGTCCAGTCTTAAATGTGTATTTCAGAGCATAAGTGTCCTAATTATTTAATTGCATTATAAAATTATGAAATTGAATTATTTAAGATACAAGTTACACTTTTATTTATGGTTATAAAATATGCACCCTGAACATTTTCTTATTTGTTTTCACACCTTTCATTTATGTCATTTTTGATGTTGCTAAATATTGTAGCAGCAATTTCATTAAATACAAAGGTGCCATTTTGCTATTGTTTGTTTAAGTGTAGTTATTTTCTTAAAGGAAAACACTGTTAAAAACCTAAAAATCTGAATGGTGGAAAAAAACCTTAAAGATGAAAATGGGAAAAAATTAAATGGAATTTGGGAAAAATAAAACTAATTTCATAGTTCCCTAGACATGCTTTAGGTTAATTGGTCACTCTAAATTGGGCCAGTATGAGTGTGTCTGATTAGTATGATGTAACCTTGCTCCTGTTGTGAATATCCTTTGTGTCTGTCATTCAATGGCCATTGATGCAAGTGACATTACATAACAAATAAAAAGACTGTGTTGCAAAGATGCAGTTCTTGTTTCTCTGCCATCGTCGTTTGGGTTTGATTTTGGGCACTTGTTGGGTTTATTTGGCTTGTTTTAATATTTTTTGCTCTCACATAAAACGCAGTGATCTCTCATCAGTACTTCAGATATTTGCAGTGGAGCGTCTTATAAGGTATTATTTACATCCTGCTGACCCCTGGCCTGCCAATGTCTACACCAAAACAATACTTATTGTACCTTTTAACTGCGGGAGTAAACAAGATGTGACCATGAGAGATATTAATGAATAGTGATGCACGATATATCGGCGGCGATGTATTATTTGCCAATATATGGATATTGGAATTTTTGTTGTTATTACAACCAATGTTTATTGTATCTTTACATATGAATATTTCTTTTTTCTCTTGGCTGTTGTTCAGCAAGCAAAGTAACTGATGTTGCTGACTGTGTACTTTTGTCTGCAGTTCTATTCTTTGTTTTACGCTTAAATGTCTATACCAGTTCAAGTGTGAAAAAAAGATTCATACCTTTTTAAAGAAAGGTCAGAAAATAATGTAACAAAACCGTGTATTTCCTTTATCTGCACTTATGTTTTCTGTAATCGTCATCTGATTTGTTTTATTGCTATGTAAACTGAATACCTGCTCCAGTTTTTGTTTATTGGTTTAATTATTGGTTTTTAATTTTGCCATCGGCCACAAGTGTTCTAATAATCGGTTGTCTTATTAGTCCAAAAGATTCAAAATGCAGAATCGTTATTTAACAACAGAAGTATGATCTGCTCAGAGTTCTCCTGCCACTGAGTGTCCACTTTATTTGGATTTTACTGATGCGAGCAGAGGTTGGGTTTTGCCAAAAATCAAGAGCACAACGTCGTAGTCGCTATGTTTGTCTTGCAAAAGCAAGGAAGCTCAAACAGCCTGATAACTTTCCCGCTGCTGGTTTAATGTTGCTAAGCCCATTTGTGTGTTTAATCTAGAGCAGTTTCAAACTTCTGTTGGCTGAGAATAATGTGTTGTCGGTTTTGATAGCTATGACCTATAGCATTTAATGAATCGTTGTTATTTACTTTGGTAAATACTCTGTGCATGCAGAGGTGGTGAGAAATGGCTCTAGGATTCTTTTTTTTTTTTTTCTCTTGATCATAATGTTATTTTTCTTCAAAGTCTTGAAACTAAGCAGCAAAATAAAACTTTTCAACCCTACTCATGCATGCGCTCTCTAATAGAGGTGTGACGATGCAAAAGTGGGACGATGCGCTGTCTGTCTAATTGGATTACAAATTCCTGATTTTGCCACCATCTACAATTCCATTTTTGAACACCAGATGGTGCAGTCATAATAACAGACGCACATCCCGTTCTCAGTGAGAATCCTAATTTCTTTTAATCGCAAGGGACTAAAGTTTCTTTGATTTTTTTTTTTTTTTATACAAGAAAACTATTACACTAGAAAACAAGTACATTACATGAATTGTTCTTCAGAAATAAAAAAGTTTGTTTAATATATGGTGAAGCTACGTAAGATGAAATGATGCCTTTATTGTCTTTGTAGTGTTATACTGTACAATGACATTAGTGCAAATATTAAACCCACAGATTAATATTCAGTCAAACACACGAGGCCTTTGTCATTCCAGATTAGTATTAGTGACGGAATAAAAGTATATATTAAATATAGGAAATATTGTACAGCGGTATTGCACTGATAGAATAGGGCATTTTGTTTACAATTTTCAACCTGATGTGTCTAGTAATTTCTTTTAATTGCGAGGGGCTGAAGTTTTAATGTTGAACTTGTACAGGAAAATGTGTGTTGTTTTTCATTGTTTATACAGAAATAAAAATGGAAAGTCTTTTGACTTGACGTGATAAAATCGAATCGTGAGCGGAGTATCGTTACACCCTTGCTATCCAATCCTTACCCGTCTAGTATAAAAATCATGTTGAAGTAACGTCTGTTTCCTCGGAGTGCTGCCGTACCATGTTTTCGGTGCATGAACCAATTCCAGTTCCTCTTCCTCTCTTTCAGTTCTACAAACATGTGGTCCAGAGTGTGGAGAAATTCATTCAGAAGGTCAGTTATCAGATGAAACCTTCTAGCTAAAAGTTACTGATTTATATCTGGTTTGTATTTTTAGTGTCTCACTTTACCGTAAACCTTTTGACCTCGTGGTTTATAGTGCAAGCCTGAGTACAAGGTCCCCGGTCTGTATGTCATCGACTCGATCGTCCGCCAGTCTCGGCACCAGTTCGGCCAGGAGAAGGACGTGTTCGCGCCACGCTTCAGCAAAAACATCATCACTACCTTCCAGAACCTGTACCGATGCCCGTCGGATGATAAAGTAGGTCGTCTGTTGAGCTGGTGGTTAAACTGATGAATCGTATGAAATGGAAAAGGTCTCCAGTACTAGACTTGTCAACGATTTAACACTGTTACAGAGCAAGATCGTCCGTGTGCTTAACCTCTGGCAGAAGAATAGCGTGTTTAAAAGTGACATCATCCAGCCTCTTCTGGATATGGCAGCAGGGTTACCACCCCCGAGCGTCACACCCGTCAGCGCCAGCAGCGCGATGCCCGTTAACAATGCCACTCCTGGTTAGTCCATGCCCTCGCATTCTGATCGCTCTAGTTATTCGATTTGGGGAAATACCGACACCTAGTGGTTGGGTATGAGATCTTCCCATTTTTCAATCCTTTGTCCCCGTGTATCAGGCACTCCTGCGACTCCGGTCACCCCAGCCAACGTGGTGCCCAGCTTACCCGACTGGGCCTCTCAGATCTCCAACTCCGACACCGTGGCAGCTGTGGCACAGATCCTGCAGAGTCCCCAAGGCCAGCAGGTTAGAGATTAGAGCCTAATTTCAGTCGGATTATGCATGGAATGTGTTTCATGTCCTTACTCAGGGGTTTAAACTGCACTTTGTAATTAAACCCTTGCATATTCTTTGGCTTTAACACTTTAAAATGATAATTTGGCACTCCTGCGGTATTAGATATGACACCAGGCTGTTTGTTGGAGCCACAGGCTCTGCAGAAGTCCTCAAGTTCACCGTGTAATTAAGGGATGATTTCTGATTAGCTGCGTGCACGTGCATCTCAAGATCTTTGGCTCTCAGTGCTACTAATTAGTGCCATCTAACATTCAGTCCATGGGGATAAAGGGTTCTAAATGTTACACAGTAAATGTTCTGGTATTGTCTTATGCCAAGGTTTGGGTTAATTCATGATTGATTTTCTTTTATTTTACTATATAAGATAAATTCTAGGTGTGTAACGATGCACTCTGCTCACAATTATGATTTTCTTTTTATTTCTGTAGTGTAAACACCTTTTCTTGAATAAGTTCTTAAGCAAGAAAACTAGTCACCTGCAATTAAAACAGAGGATTAAAATAAATATTAAATACACAAAAGTATTTAACAATCAAATTACTGATGCACGATATATTGGCAGCCGATATATGGATTTTTTTTGTTTTGTTTTTATCGGAATTTCTTTCAGTTATTTTTATAACTTTAGATTTTAGAATTTTAGCCAATATTATAACCGATATTTATTATATATTTACATATGTATATTTCATTGTTTTTGCTTTTGGCTGTTATTCATTAAGCAAAATACCTGATGTTGCTGACTATATAGTTGTTTGCAATTTTATTTTTTGGAGCTTCTCAGTCATAAACTGTACCAATTCCAAGACTTAAAAAAAAGATTCTCGCCTTTTTAAAGGAAGGTTGCTCCTTGGAGAGTTTGAGAGAGCTGCACCTTATGTTTACAGTAATTGTTAGATTTCATTGTTTTATTATTGCTAAAATGAATTGCTGTATTTTAAATGCAGAAAAGTTAAATTTTTAGCATCATTATGAGTCACAAAAGTGTGCTAAACATCGGATATCGTATCGACCCAAGAAATTCTATATTGGTGCGTCCTTAAATAAAATGTTTATTGTAGCTTCCGTTTCTTGAGTGAAAATATTCCTTTTTTTATTTCTGAAGCATAACAGTTCAAAATAATGTGTGCTTTTCTTGTATAAAAGTTGAAACAAAAACAGTCAGCCCCCTGATTAAAAGCTCATAGGAGAATAACCTATGATTGCACCCTTTGGTGTTCAGAAGATGAAATTGCATTAAGTGGCATAATAAACAGAACGTGTGTGACGTGGTCGGTGAGACCAGTGTTTTTACGCTTAAGCCTGCGCTCTGTGCTCCGGGATACTTTAGCCGTTGTTACTGGAACAGGACGTAACACAGTGTTTGGTCCCTGTTGCAGTTGCAGCAGTTGGTGCAGAGTCTGCAGATGCAGCAGCAGAAGCCCCAGCCGTCTCTGCTGCAGGCTCTCGATGCCGGTCTGGTGGTCCAGCTGCAGGCACTGACGGCCCAGCTCACGGCCGCCGCTGCAGCCAACACGCTGAACCCGCTGGAGCAGAGAGTCTCCTCGTTCAACAAGGTGAAGCAGAGTCGTGTAATGGAACGGCTAATTAAGTGCCTTTGCTTAATTCCGTAAGTACTGACTGCCCCCTGTGGTGACTGGCATAACGACTGATTGGATTCTTTTCTTACAGAAACTTTTGGGACAGTTTAATTTTGGCAGCGAGTCCGAAACGAGTGAGGATTCGAAAAAGGACACAGCAGCACCTCAACTGTATGTAGTATTGTTATTGTAAAAGCTCCTGTTATTTTGTCCCATTGTTTAGTTACTCCTGTTTTTATATATATATATATATATATATATAATATTATATATACATATATAATATATATATAATATATATATAATATATATATATATATATTCCATAGAGGAATACAGCTGTGAGGCTCATTAATAGCTGGATGAATGACTTGCCACACATCTCTTTTTCCAGGCCCATGGTTTCTGAATCCATTAACTCCTCGATCTTCCATCAGCTGGCTGAGCATCTCCAGCAGCAGAACATCGAACAGATTCAGAAACAAATTCTGGAGCATCAGCAGAAGGTACGGATGATGGAGACGCATCTATAGGAACTTAAGCGCCGGTCATTTAGTACCTATGGATAGGAAAACCATCATTATTAGAGATCAGACACCGGATCTGTACTTCCTGTTCTTATGAGGGATTACTGTTGTTATTGCAGGCTACTTAAAAAACCAGCAGATAATAAAAACTAAACCAAATCTGTATGTTCTACCTCTGTAGTTAAGTAACCTGTAGTGCTGCTTTTTTCTCTCACTGGCTCCCAGTATGAAATGCTTGGACTCTTAAGGACTTGTTTAATCCTTGTTTTTTTCAGTCCATGTCCATGGATAGCCAGGATTCGCTCTTTGGAACGGAGAACTCGGCCACTTCAGCACAAAGCAGCGTCCAATCACAGCACCAAGAACAGGAAGCCAAAATGGATGACTCCATTGATAACCAACAACAGGTCAGATTTAAAGTCCAGTTAGGGAACCGGGACCATGTTTCGATGACTAACACTAGATACTGTTTTTGGGAAGTTTGAGCTTTGAGTAAAAGTGAAATGGGTTTTAATTAACAATGATCATACTTGGAGAGTAGGGCAATTTTTTTTCCCTCAACTGTTAAACCTAATAATAATAAATGGCAATCGCTGAACTTAAATGAACATATTTAAGCTATGAATGGATTTTCTCTGTTTGCATTCTGTCTTGTTTTTAGTAAAATATGTATTGCTCTTAACAACATCAATGAACAGATAGCATCTTTCTGGGGAGAAAACAATGTGTAAATACTTGTTGAGAAATAAACACGTGCCATCTTTTTGTTTTCAATCCCAGTTAAGAGCAGTGAGTTATTATGCTGGAAGTTTATCTTCTCAGAAATGGTCCCATCAAAACAGTTCCTGCATTTTATCCACCATTTTTGAATATCGGCCGATTATTTCTCATTGGCAGGGATATCGGTCACTAATATCATTGCCCGTCTTCCCATTGGCTCGCTCTAAAGCTCATTTGGTGCACGTGTTTGTTACAGGACATGGACCTTGATGAAGGACAGGACACAGTAGACGAGGAGATCTTCGAGTCCGAGGAGAAGAAGACCAGCAGCACCCGATCGAGAACGCGCTCCAGGTCTCGCTCCAGGTGAGAGACGCAGGCTCTGTGTAACCTGTTCCGCCGAGTCCAGCATGTAATCACGCGCTCCTGACTCTCTACTCCAGGTCGCCCAAGAGGCGGAGATCGAGATCGCGCTCAGGCTCACGCAAACGGAAGCACCGGAAGCGGTCCCGATCGAGGTCCAGAGACCGCAAGAGAAAATCCTCTCGCTCCTACTCCAGTGAGCGCCGAGCGCGCGAGAGAGAGAAGGAGCGGCAGAAGAAGGGCCTTCCTCCCATCCGCTCCAGGGTTCTCAGTGGTAAGATCAGGAACGTGCTCAGCATCGGCATGTACTGTCAGGCGATGCTGTGTACCTGTATCAGAAAGGAGCTGAACTCTAGTTTTAAATATTATTTTAAATAGTGCTGCATGAAGTTCCATGACGGCTTGTGTTTGTTCTTCTTACCCTTCAGTCTGTAGCACTACGCTGTGGGTGGGTCAGGTGGACAAGAAGGCCACCCAGCAAGACCTCACCAACCTCTTTGAAGAATTTGGCCAGATTGAATCCATCAACGTAAGTTCTGATCTCAGTAATTGGATTACTCATAGCATGTATACCAGTTACCTGATTATAATCGGTGTTTTCAGTCTGTGCATTTGCACAAGCGTTCCCCCACGGTTGCCAGGTCCACGTATTTCTAAAGATAAAAATTGTAATTGATTTTAGCGGGTTTTTTCCTCGCTGTATCTGTCAACCCCGGAATTAAACGCACCACGGAATTAAAGGCAGCGAAACGGCTATTGCACACTTTGGGGAGACGTTGAAACGCAGTATATACTCAAGAAAATTAAGAATTTGATTATTAAATATTGAAGTTTATCTCACATTCCTGTGAGATTATTGGCTGGTTGCAAAGTAGAAATTCACTTTCTGTTAGAGTCATGTAAACTCGGAGTTTTCCCATTATCTGATTACTCAGGTGCCGGTAAACTCGTTGATCGGATTACTCCCAAAATCTGAATTTTTTTTTTATTTATTTATTTATTTTTTGCAGTTATTGGATTAAGTGCATGTAAACGCACTCACTGCTCTTAAATGTTCTCCTAACCTTACGATAGCCTCACGCTTGTCTCAGACCAGTGTTTCTCAGTCCTGATCCAGGAGCCCCCCTGCTATGCACATATTGGTGCTTTTCCTGTTTAGACACACCCACTTTAACTCAGTAGTGGGCTTGTTAATGGGCTTAGTAATTGGATCAGGTGGGAGCAAGGAAAACACTAAAACATGCAGAGTGCTGGGTAAGCGTCTAAATTTACCAAACTATAAACAGTTTAGTCGGTGGGACAAATATTGCGAAGGATCTTTTTAATTCCCGTTGGCCATTTCTTCCACCGTCACCTCCGTTTCTTGTTTGATTAAAATTTCTGTTGTTTTTTGCTGTCCTCTGATTGGAATCCGGCCTCTGGTGTGTTTTGAAGAGCTCTCTGGGTGTAATATCTTAGCTGCTTAGCTGGATTGTTTTAATAACCCACCATGTTCCTGTGTGTGGTCAGATGATTCCACCAAGAGGCTGTGCTTACATCTGCATGGTGCACAGACAGGATGCTTACCGGGCTCGTCAGAAATTAAGCACGGGCTCCTTTAAGATAGGCTCCAAGGTTATTAAGGTGAGTGATCTGCTCTCGCTGTGTTTATTACAGACTCTGTGTTTTGATTAAGTACCACTGCCCAACCCGTCGACGCTGTCTGTCTTACCTGCTCTTGTAAAACTGATTCATCTCTTGTGGTGCTATTTTAAACATTCTAAAAAACATTGTGGGACTCTAGGGGGCGCTACGTACACGCAGAACAGTCTATTTCTTTGTGTGTGAAATGCATTACATTCTCAAGGACTGGATATCTGGAGCTGGATCAGTCTAATAAAGTCCTGACCCTGCTCTGGTGTCCCTAGATTGCATGGGCCCTCAACAAAGGTGTAAAACAGGAGTACAAGCAGTTTTGGGATGTGGACCTGGGAGTGACCTATATCCCCTGGGAGAAGGTGAAGCTGGACGACCTGGATGGCTTTGCTGAAGGAGGCATGATTGATCAGGAAACCGTCAATAGTGGTGAGTAAACAGGTGATGGGCTCTTTGATTAGACTGGGAACTGTTACACTCTTACACTCCGGCGGTGCTGTGTTTATTTTTGTAGAATGGGAAGCTCAGAAGAACACAGAACCAGTGAAGGAGACTCCGCTGCAGCCTGTGGCCTCTGAAGCCGTTACAGTCAGCACCTCTCAGAGCGAAACCTTCACCCAGCCTGTTGCCATGATGCCTGTGCAGGTACCTTACATCCCTTATCCAGTCCATTTCTGGTTTCATGGGATAAACTTTGACTTGAGCTACCTCTTGTCCAGTCTTTAGTGGACATGTAAGGATGTGTTTACTGGGGTTGGGCGGTATTGCCTTTCTTCATGCTATGATCAGTACCGTTTCTGAGACGTTGAGAGCTATAAATTGTATCCAGTTTATTAATCTTGCGTGAATATAGAACGGTTTCGAGGTCGTGGAATTGCTCAGGTTTTTTCACTGCACTGAACCAAATATCTAGTTAAGCTTTATTCTCATATAAATAAGCACACCAGTGAATGTATTTAATTGAGGTTATTTATTCTTAAAAATTATTATTTTTTTATTTTTATTTTTTTTTTAATACCCTGTTATAATGTTCCCATATAAACATCATAGATCACCATGGTAGACCTAATGATTTAAACAACATTCTTAAACATGGGTTTGTTTTCTAAATTTTGACTTCATGTCCCCCAATACTTGTCTAGTTTTGCATCCTAATACTGTGCAGGTTTGTGTCCTAGTACTTTGGCAGTGTGTGGGTTTGCGTCCTAATACTTTTGGCCACAAGTGTGTTTGCGTCCTAATATTTTTGGCCACGTGCGGGTGTGTGCTCTAATACTTTTGACTGCGTGCGGGTGTTTCCCAATACTTTTGACTGCGTGCGTTTGCACCGTAATACTTTTGGCCTTCTGCGTTTGTGCATTCTAATATTTTTGGCAACATGTGGGTGTGCGTCTTAATGCTTTCGGCTATGTTTGGGTGTGTCCCAATACTTTTGGCCTTGTGCGTCTGCGTCCTAATATTTTTGACCAAGTGTGTGTTTGCGTCCTAATACTTTTGGCCATGTGCGGGTTCGCGTCCTAGTACTTTTGGTCGCATGCGGGTGTGTCCCAATACTTTTGGCCTTGTGCATTTGTGCATCCTATTACTTTTGGCCGCATGCAGGTGTGTCCCAATACTTTTGGCCTTGTGCGTTTGTGCATCCTAGTACTTTTGGTCGCATGCAGGTGTGTCCCAATACTTTTGGTCTTGCGTTTGTGCGTCCTAATATTTTTGGCCACGTGTGTTTGCATGTTCTCATACTTTTGGCCTCGTGCGAGTGTGTCCCAATACTTTTGGCCTTGTGCGTTTGTGCGTCTTAATATTTTTGGCCATGTGTGTTTGCATGTCCTAATATTTTTGGCCACATGTGTGTTTGCATCCTAATACTTTTGGCCTTCTGTGTTTGTGCATCCTAATATTTTTGGCCACGTGCGTTTGTGCGTGCTAATACTTGGCCATGTGCAGGTGTGTTCTGATACTTTTGGCCTTGTGCGTTTGTGCGTCCTAATATTTTTGATCACGTGCGGGTGTGCGACCATAAAAGTTTTGACCGCGTGCGGGTGTGTCCCAATACTTTTGGCCTTGTGCATTTGCGTCCTAATATTTTTGGTCTTGTGCGTTTTCGCGTCCTAATACTTTGGTTGCGTGCGGGAATGTGTCTGAATACTTTTGCTATTCTTGTCAGATTTCAAGTCGAGTCAGATTTATTTATATAGCGCTTTTTACAATGGAGCATTGTCTCAAAGCAACTTTACAAGTTTAGATTATCTCCTAATAACTACGTCCAATCCCAAATTGAGCGAGCCTAGGGCGACAGTGGCAAGGAAAAACTCCCTAGTTCTAGGAAGAAACCTTGGGAGGACCAAGACTCAAAAAGGGACCCAACCTCCTTGGGCGGCGTAGATGATAAATCTAAGAGCGAACTAAAGTCATGGAGTCATGGTCGAATAAAATGTGAAGTATGCACAGTGGAGCTCCATCAGATGAACATCATGTGTGGGGCCGGAACTGCCGGAACACAGCTCGGAGAGAAAACAGAAAATGTAATTCTTGTAATATTCTTGTGTGGGTTTACTCCAGAGCCTCCCGTTTCCTCTCACATTCCAAAGGCGCACGTTAGGTTAATTGGTCGGTCTAAATTGGCCCTGTATGAATGCGTCTAACGAGTACCGGTGTGACCTCGCTCCTGTCACGGATATCAGTTGACGCCACGAGAAATAAACACACACACAAACAGCTGCATTACTAATGGTCACAGATTTGCCTCCCAGTAATGTTTGTTCTTTGTTTTAAGATTCCAGTACCACAACCGGTCCCCACCGTCGGCCTGGTGCCACCCACCTTCCCTGTCACCATGGCGATGCCTCCGCCAGGCTTCGGTCCTCCACCTCCATTTCTAAGAGCTGGATTTAACGCCACACAGCCCCCTCCAGGTAGGAACTGGTTTAGCGGTTCTGTAGTAACCTAACTGGACTGTCCCGGAGTGTGAGATCGGCCGGTTTAATAATGGTGCTCATCCTCAGGGTTCATGGCCACGCCCGGGGTTGCTCAGTCAGCAGTGGGAGCGGGACTCGCCTCGGTCCAGACTGGTAAGTGAAACTCTCAGCAGAGATTTCTAGTGTAAATAGAACCATGTTCTCTGTGCCACTGCTGTAGCTATCGCTTGTTAATACGACTTTTTAGTCTAGTTACGTGTAGACTTGTTGGAACTTCTAGATTTCATTTTAAAGCAGGGCAACTACTTAAACGAAAATACTGTCTTTAGATATTTATTTGTGACTTAAACGTGTGAGAGGGAGGGGTTAAGCAGTTGTTTTTGTTCCATCAGCCATCTTCATTGTTGGTCTTGTTTTTAAATCTTCTCTAATAGCTTTGGTGCAGCCCTCGATGGCGACCTCTCAAGACAACAAGGACTCCGCGTTCGGAGCGATGAGCGGCCTTCCGGCGAGCTTCATGCCCTCCGCGATGCCAGGGGCCTCTGTGTTTAATCCTGTGGGAGCTCAGCCCCAGCCGGGCAGCGCAGATAAGGGTCCCGAGGGCGTAGAAACACCTAACGAGATCACGCTGCAGGGTAAGACCTGTACCCGAATGTTTGAGATATTTTGGAATGTGTAACGCCTCGCGTTGACGGCTCGACTTTGCGCTTTGTCCAGGAATGCAGAACGCGGTGCGGAGCGGGATGGGTTTGCTGGGCATGCACCCTTCTCTCTCTCACCCTCTGACGGGCCAGAGGATGCCCGGTCTGCTGCCGCTCGACCTGCGGCCCAACCTGCTCCAGGGAGCGGGGGCGCGCTTCCCCATGCTCATGCCGCAAGGCCTGGCTCAGCAGGCCAACAGCCTCCTGGACGCCACGCTGCAGGCCCAGGCCCGGGCCCGAGCGCCGTTCTCTCCGATGGAACACTTTGTAAGGACGCCCAACCCTCCCGCCATCGGAACGGACAGCCTGGACAAGGCGAACAGCAACGCTCCGCCCAGTTCGGATGGCGGGGCCCAGCAGGAGAGGGATCAGGACTATCGGTTCCCGCCTCCAGAGAAACAGAGCACGGGACTGCTCAAGACCCCTCCTCCGGAGATGCGGACCGAACCCGCGCCTGTCAGGGCGCCCCTGCTGGAGAGACCGCCCCGAGCGGGCATGCAGATGGACGGAGCCGGAAGGAGAGATCCTCCGGCTGGGCCGTTCCGAACCGAGACTCGCTGGGGCGCCCCGCGTGGGGACTTGGATGAGCGAGACATGAGAGGGATGCCACCAGGACCGCCCAAGGGCTTCCAGGAGGACAGGCCGAATCCTAATTTTCAAAACCGCTTCGAGATGCGCGGAGGAGGACCCTGCTGGAATCGCGGAGGAGGAGCAGGAGGCGGCGGAGGTCCTCCGTTTAACTCTAACATTCACCAGGACTTTGATGACCGGCGTCGACCCTGGGAGAGGCAGAAGGACCGAGACGACAGGGACTTCCGCAGGGACATGAACGACAACCGGCAGAACCGCGAGCGTGGCCGAGATAGGGACCGGAACTGGGACCGGGACAGGGATAATGAGAAGGACAAGGACAGGGAGCGAGCCGGCGGGTGGATGCCACTCAAACCTCAGTCTCAGCCCCTCCTGCCTCTGCCCAAGCCCCCGTCCCAGCCGCTGCTCCCTCTACCCACGCCTCTGCTGAACCTGCCCCAGGTCCCGCTCGAGCCCCAGCCCAAACCTCTTCTGCAACAACCGGAATCGCAAAGCCCCGAGCCCGGTGGAACCGGCAGACCGGCCGAACCAGAGTCGGGAGTAAAGCCCCTGGGACAACCGAGTTCCCCCGGCGTCCTGGAAAAGCAAAAGCAAGCCTTCAACGACCGCAACACGGACTCGAAGCCCGAAACGGACCTCACCCGGAATAAACCGGAGCCGAGCGCCGAGCCTCCTCGCACATCGTCCCCCGCTCCTTCCCCGGAAAAGGACGCTCCCTGCGTCACGGCTTCGGGCGGCGGAGAGACCGAGCCGAAGGCGGAAGCTGAGACTGAACCTGAGCTAGTGCAAACGGACACTGAAGAGACATAATCGTCACTCAGTAGGTAAAAAGATCATTTTGTATAGTTGTCCTCTGTGTACTTATTGCAAAAAGGCTTCCACAGGATCTGCTCGGTTCGTTCTGTTTGCCTGGCATCCTAACGATGATTTTAACGTTCGCGCTGTCTGTACGTCGCACACGGCTGGCGGTAGAGGATTTTAATGGTAGGTGAATATGTTTTGATGTTTTTATTTGAATGCTTTCGTACCTTAGTTTTTAATGCAACCCCACTGTTTCAACGAGAAGTCGATCCATGGAAACTGCTCGCCAAATTATCGTGTGGCCTGCTTGTATTGACGGGAGGGCAGGAGCCGCGACCTTCCTATGGAAGGATCCGGCGCCGAGTCCCTTAAGCGCCGACCGCGGCCTCTTCTGTCCTTCCCTTTGCCAAACGGCGCCTGCAGAAAGTTCGAGCGAATGCCTCCGTGGTGTCCCATGCTTTGTGTCTTTTTAAGCAAACTATCCGTACAGCCAACGCAGTGAGAACCGTGATGCGATACAGCTGCTTTGAAAAGGAACCAAGGAACAAACAAAAAAAAAAGATTAAAATATGTACTATCCCAATGTCTGACATTTCTTCCTCATGCTGCGGTGAATCCATCAGCTTAGCCAGAGTGGAACGTGAATGGATGTTGAGCATTCTGGTTTAGTCCCAAATAAACACGCTTTGATTGTTCCAAACGCTTTAGGACTGTATTTTCTGTGACGGACTCAAACCATGCACACAAGCGGAAATATGAGCGGGTACCAGCACAGGCTTTTGTTATGTACAGTCACGTGCCGCGTAACGTCCGCGGTCCCGTAGCGAGATTTGTGAAAGCAAGAGCTTCAGATCATCAGATTCGGGCCGATACCGGCCAAGAACTGGACCGGATAGAGGAGGGATGGAAAATTACAAAAAGATTGACCACAGTTAAATCTACAGTACTGTGCAAAAGTCTTAGGCCACCACTGATGAAGCTGCGTCTGGGAGCTGGTCCTGCTACGGCCTGAAGGAGCTCGATCGGGAATGGTGTTTGGACGGGTAGCAGCCAAGAAAAGACTTTTTCAGATGGGGAACAGGGGGAAGATGCTGAAGTTCACAGATTGGAATGGAGATCAGTGAAATGGGGAATTATGAAGAATTTAGTCTTGGTCCCAAGATTTCCTCCTTATAACGTTTAGGTTTTTTCCTGCCACTTTCTTGCCACAGACGTGCTCAGTTTGGGATTGGCCTTATAATTTAGAAGATGGTCTAAAATTGTAAAGCTGATTTGAGACAAATTTAAAAAGCTCCGACAAATCCAAGTTTGAAGTTTTAGGGTCCAACTGTGGACGGTATACGTGGTATATATTATTGTATCACTAAAACATCTAATGGTGGCCTAACACTTTTTGCACAGTACTTTGAGTCATTTTATGGTGATTCATAACCCATTTATTTCCATGTTATTGTCTGTTCAAAAGTCAAACAGCCGAAGCTGCAGTATCGATATTGGAAGGGGAAAAGTGGTTTTGGGATGTCTTTATTTTTTAATGCGTATTTATTGATAGTCATGATGTTACTGACTTACGTGTGCGTTTCTGTTTCACCGAATGTACCGTGTACGTTAAGCGATGCGTGACTGTATTTGTTGGGTATCTTGTTCAAGTGATGAATGTTTGAATTTCAAGACCACTGTAACTCTAAAGCATCCACACACACACACACCTACACACACACTCCTGAAGATTGTGTACAAAAGCAGGAGTACTATGCTTACTAACCACAGTTTTGTCATTTCTTTTCATTTAACTAAACAAACTTTGTAAAAGCCTACACAAAGTACCTAGAGAGAGCTCCAGAAGTGTCTCTGCTCACTGAAAACTGTACACGGTCATACTGAAGTCGAGTAGTGCACTGAAATTCTTGGGTGAAATTGTGAGCACACAGAAGTAGGGTTGGGCGGCATGGACGTGTTTCATAGCGGTATATGGCATTACCGCTTGGGTGCAATGGGACAAGTGTTACAGTATACATGATAGTTCTTACGTGTTTTATTACAAAAAATAAAACAATCAGGATGTCAAATCTCACACTGCTGCTCAGTCTGCTACTCGTGGTATGATTTTATGGTTCCAGGCAAAGCATTCAGTTGCTCAAAACTAATGAGAGTCTATTGGGCAGGGGTTTGGGGTGTGCATTATGGAATGATATTCAATATAATATCCTTTCAGGGCACGGATGGGGCTGTTGGAAGCCTTACCCGCTTAATCCTTTACAGGGTCGCCGGAGAGCCGGTGCCTAGCCGACCTTATAATCAATACATATAGTACAATAGCATTTCTGAGACGTTAAACTATAAATAATATCTATATAAATAAAATAATATATAAATATTTTTTTTATGTGAAGATATGACTACTAAGAGAGGAAACAAGTCACGGAATATCCTATTTATAATATTTAAAAATTATTTCGGTTACATTCGACCCACTTCCCCCTTTGTAAAATGATGTCCTCGTTTCAAATGCATCATGCAATAATGCCACGGGGGCAGATGAATTCAGAACTAAAACAGACGACTACTACCTCTGAGCAAGTCCGGTGATAAATGGAAGAGAAAAAAGCGCTCACTATTAAATCTCTTAAATGCCATACTCGTGTTTTTGGGTGCTGAGGTTTCGGTGCATCTCTGTCTGATTCTTTTGTTCCAGGTTGGAAGTTGGTTTGTGGGTCAATCATAATAATGTGAAATCTGCACCCTACAGCAATTTCAGATACCCGAAGCAAATGTTTTCCTTTGGTCAGCCCTTGTAGGAAGAGAATAACATCCTTAAAAGCGGATTAATCAGAGGGCATAAAGTCGTAGCTGGGTAAATCTTCTTGTTTCCATAGGTTGACGTTTGACCGATTATTGAAATACCTCAAAAGCAGCCTCGATCATCCCGAGCCCGATCCCACAAAGCACAGTATCTGATCAGATCAAAGGCTTGGACTGTTTGAGGAATCGTGTGAAAGCGTGTTTGATGTCACTGCATGTGATGGATATAAGAAGTTGCTTTAGAAAAGGCTTAATATTTGGGTTCTGTCGACTGGGGGCTCTGGAAACACAGCATTATATAAAGCAGAATGCACACAGGCCAGAGCAGGGCAGCTTTGTTTTATCACTTGTTGGATATCACTTTGCTCGTCTTCAGTACGACTCAGTTTCCATTCTTGCATCCAAACTGTACGTACAGACCACTTCTTGGCCAGGTCTAAAGGAAACTGGCATGGAGATTGCCTGATACAGTCGGACAGATGGCCTGTGCGTAAAGGCAGTCTAAAAATACAAAACCTCGAGCAGCAGCCCTCATCCCTGAAGTCTAGTGGCGGTTCTAGGGGGCCAGCGACCCTGGGACAACAAGCTTCTCTGGTCAGACACCTCACACCTCTAATGTGTTTACGTTTGGATATTTTTGTACATTTAGCAGATGCTAGGGTTGGGTATTGAAATTTTAAGAAGTGGGTACCCATTAAAAAAAAAAATTTGAATTTCAGTTCCAATTCTCAGTTGCTGCTTCAAATCCACCCAAAAAATACGTCTGTATTAATGAGGTACCTATCCACCAGGACCGGTGCCTCACGTAGTGACGTAGTTGTTTTTTTTTCAATTGCTAGATCATTAGTGGATGATGGGCACTCAAAGTTTGGCTCCACTGAGAGGAAATGAAATGGGGGGGAAAATGTAATGTGTGGAAAGTTGGTCTATATCATCCGTGATCGGCATCCTCAGGGCCACAGTTGTCCAAAATTGCGAATCCTGCACAAACTTTACTTATTGTCATTATGAGCTTTTGTGGCTGGAAACAGTTAGGCAAATGTGACCCACAGTGCACTCATTGTTACCCTGAATTATACACCAATAACATGGGTGTTAGTTTGGAGGGTGTTCCCTTATTCTGCTACACCAGCCTTCACCCTTCTGGGAAGCTTTCAGCTAGATTTTGAGGACGATAAGCCCTGGCTCACATACGAAGCTGTCTGTCTGATGGAGTTACAGTCTGTGCAAGCCAGCCAAGTTCACCATCAAATGGATAAACCATTCCTTTATGGGCAGAGAGATGAACAGATTTGGCAGTGGAGACTCAAACTGTCGTACTAAGTCACTCAGAATAACAGTCCGTGTCGTGGATGGCGACTGCACAAGTATGCTCAGATCACAACCCTGTTGGTAGTGACTGTGGATCACTGCTGTGGGTGTCTGCATACTTTTGGCAGTATGGTGCAACTGCCTCTGAAAATACATTTTGAACTTGGAGTAGCTGGACTGGTTGGATCAGTTTACAGTAATACAAATCCTCTGAAGACTGAGGAAAATTCTGCCTGTTTAACTTGTGCATCATGGTCTGTGAAACGGGTCGGTGACCGAAATGGACGTCAACCGGACAGTAATAGGCGCGTAGTGTTTTTGTTCTACATAATGTAAATATGAAGGGTATTTTCAACATGGAAGATCAGCCAGATGAACCAGAGACTCAACGAGTGAATGCGAACCAGTTTATATAGTTCTAGGTTAGAGAGAATATACAAAGGAGTACTACTTACAATAGGACAGGTCCATACACTTACACACCATTTACAGCTTGGTACGAATAAGTAGAGGAAAGTCATCCACACAAACGAGGAACTTGCACAAAAATTGGATGGGTTATGGTCTAGAAAGTTGAGGGTTGACTAAGGTCTTGATTCCTGGCTTGAGTTTATCATGAGATTTCATTTGGTTGAAACCAAACAAGCTTGTTTGAAAGCAGTTCAGTGAGAGAACCTCCCGTGACCCTTCAAACAATTTTCCTTTCTGATGTGACCGAGTCTGCGTTGGCATTCAGACTGTGTAAAAGACTTTCTCTAAGTATATTAGGAATCGGACCAGATCAAGTCTGACTCCATCTGCTGCTGGCACAGAATGAAGGCCATGCTGGCGAGGGGCTTCACCAACATGTCACCCGTCTTGAGGTGTTTGCTCTTCAGCACAAATGCCTTGGAAAGGAAATGGCGTCTAAGGGCCATGTTTGTGTACCTCATAAATTTCAGCTCATTAGTTCTGGATATGTGATGCGTATCAGCTAATTCCTTGAGCTGCTCTTCAGATCTCACGAGCCCATAAACAGACGGAAAATAAGTGTTTGTTAGATAGAGCTGTCGAGAGCTGACGTTTAATGACCCCATTACGTTCTGTGAGACGGGTCGTTGACCGAAATGGACATCGTCTAGACATTACCATAGTCACTTAGTCTTTTTATACTGTAACATAAATATCAACGGTATTTCGACAAGAAATCGATACGTAAATGCGTCTTAGACGCTGCTGAGAAATGCTTTTTAAATGATGGAAATTCAGAATAATTATATTAGTAATGTACTGTTAGGACCCTGTGTAGGTTAAAGCCATAACACTGAACATGATGGTTTGATGGACCTGACACTTTTGTTTGACGGAAGCCAAAAATGCATCGATAGATGTTGAGCTGTATTGAAGATGGGTTGAAGATGTTTGAGTTTGTATGTGAGTACGGAGTTCATTAGGAGGCTTTCACACGTTGTTGAGTTGCTGTGTTGTTTGCGTTTTGAGGGATTTCTGCTAGAGGTGTGCTTTTGCTGATATTGAGCTCGTCCAGTAGAGGGCACTACCGCTCTTCCGTGAGCCCAAAGTCAAGCTGGTGTCAGCCTGAACACCACCACAGACAGACGGAATAAGAAATGACGTTAATTAGCTCATTACAACAGCGCGTGGTCAGCTCTGGGATAGATTAGACGGTATGGGAAGAGTCTGTTCTTGTATTAGACGTGTTGGATGGAGGGGAAATGTTCAGGAGTAGAGACCTGAGCCACTTTAACCAGGGACGGATCGTGTCATAACGCAGCGCAAGGCTTCTGGCTACGGAGTGATTTGGTCATTGTTTGGGCACCAGGATGCACTGTGGGAAGAAGGTGAGCCGGGGGAGGGGGTGTGACGCTCTGGGTAACGCCCTGCTGACAAATCCTGGGTCCCGGCGTTCATGTAGACGTTCATTGGAGGTGTAACACAATCTAAACATCGTTACAGACCAAGTGGTTTTAATGTTTTGTCTGATCGATGTGCAAACATGATTGGTTCTTATAGAGCTGCTGTTAGAGGGTTTTTTTAGGTCACACCCAGCGTTTCTACGCTTAAAGCCAGACAGGAGAAATAAGCAGGTTCTTGTTCTCCAGCTGGATGGAGTAATGAAGATACGTTGAGGATAAAATAATATCACTTAAGATGACATGTCATTTTCCTTCCTTTTACTCACCTCAAAGTTCATCGGGGTCTCGGCTCGAGGGATGAACACTTCCAGCTTTGCCACTTGAGAATCTGGACCAGGTTTTAATATTTAGCAGCGGTTGTTTCATTAGAAATAAAAACACGGGTGTTAAGTAAAGATACAAGGAATGCAAAAATGTGACCACATGCTTCATTGAGACTTATATTATGTGCTTTCTGTTTATTATTCCTTTTAATGTAGTTGCATTTTTGGGCACCAGAAGGCGCAGTCAAACGTCATCCTTGTATGTTATGTAATTAATCTATTAATTAAATTTTTTTCTATTTTCTTCTTTTCATTCGTGTATGTTGAAAACATGTGGTGACTAATATAAAAAACTGTCTCAATCTTGGTCTTGACTCGGACGCGGCTCTAGTGGTCTTGACTATGCCCAGGGTCATTTAGCAGACGCCCTTTTCCTGAGTGACTTACAGTTTATACAGTCTCTGGAATCCAAGCCAATGTTTAGCTGGATTGTTTTAATACTGAAGATGATTCAACAGACTCTGTCAGATCAATGGCCGATCAGCTGACAAATAAAATGGATATTAAATGTGAAATGGATGTCGCTGTTTCAACCTAACTTTTTCTGGGGCTCCAGCGCCTAGCCTCTGCCCACAGGGACTGAGCCCAATAGCCTAAACACTAACTGCGCTGCAGCAATGTTCCCAACAAACCTATTCACTTTAGCCTACCTGCTATTAACAAGTTCTGAATAAACCCAAACCTTACCTGGACTTATAAAGCTCCAAATGTGGCCTTGTATTGTGGGGTGTTATTAAAGGTCCTAACGATGGATAGTATATCCAGTCTCTCAAGAATATTACACAATTGTGCTGTTCGCGTGCCATGTGAGTGACCGGCATCTCTGGTTAGAGGCGTCCTTGATTGTCAGATCTGTGATTTGATTAATATATTTTGTAAACAGTATTTACCCAATTAATCAATACAAATATGTAATTGGTGCAGCCCTATGCCACTGTTTTAGACATGTTTATTTACTTATTATGATTAAAATATTTATTTATATTAACAATGCTAGTTAGAGCTCTGGAAGAATTAAGACACCACTGCAAATTTTCTTAAAATCTACAGTGGTGTGAAAAAGTGTTTGCCCCCTTCCTGATTTCCTTTTGTTTTTTGCATGTTTGTCACACTTAAGTGTTTTGGAGCATGAAACCAATTTAAATATTAGTCAAAGTCAACACAAGTAAACACAAAATGCAGTTTTTAATGAAGGTGTTTATTATTAAGGGAGAAAAAAATCCAAACCTACATGGCCCTGTGTGAAAAAGTGATTGCCCCCCCTTGTTAAAACATAACTATGGTTTATCACACCCAAGTTCACTGCCTCTAGCCACACCCAGGCCTGATTATTGCCACACCGGTTCTCAATCAGGACATCACTGAAATAGGGACCTGCCTGACAAAGTGAAGTACACCAAAGATCCTTAAAAGCTACACATCACATGCCGAGATACAAAGAAATTCAGGGAACAATTGAGAAAGAAAGTAACTGAGATCTATCAGTCTGGAAAGGGTTTAAAGCCATTTCTAAAGCTTTGGGACTCCAGCGAATCACAGTGAGAGCCGTTATCCACAAATGGAGAAGACATGGGAACAGTGCTGAACCTTCCCAGGAGTTTTCCAGCCGACCAAATTACCCCAAGAGCACAGCGACGACTCATCCAAGAGGTCACAAAAGACCCCACAACAACATCCAAAGAACTGCAGGCCTCACTTGCCTCAGTTAAGGTCAGTGTTCATGCCTCCACCATAAGAAAGAGACTGGGCAAAAATGGCCTACATGGCAGAGCTCCAAGACCAAAACCACTGCTGAGCAAAAAGAACATTAAAGCTCGTCTCAATTTTTCCGGAACACATCTTGATGATCCCCAAGTCTTTTGGGAAAACATTCTGTGGACTGACGAGACAAAAGTTGAACTCCAGTGTGGCTGAATTACAACAATTCTGCAAAGATGAGTGGCCAAAATTCCTCCACAACGCTGTAAAAGACTCACTGCTAGTTATCACAAACGCTTGGGTGCAGTTGTTGCTGCTAAGGGCGGTCCAACCAGTTATTAGGTTTAGGGGGCAATCACTTTTTCACACAGGGCCATGTAGGTTTGGATTTTTTTTCTCCCTTAATAATAAACACCTTCATTTAAAAACTGCATTTTGTGTTTACTTGTGTTGTCTTTGACTAATGTAAAAAGGTTTGATGTTTCAAAACACTTGTGTGACAAACGTGCAAAAAAAAAGGAAATCAGGAAGGGGGCAAACACTTTTTCACACCACTGTACATGTCTAGATGTTTGGCAGCAATTCCATTCCAGTATCTGATGACTGATGCACCTGATTCTGCTTAATGAGCTACTGATTAGGTGATCACCTGAACCAAGTCTTATTTACTGAGGAAGCACAAGAAACATGAAAGCTGTGATTCAAATATTGATGTTTGAATTTTCCAAAGCTATAACATTAGTACTGTTTTGTTATAAACAAATGTAAACTTGTTTTCTTTGTATTATTATTGTAGTATGTAGTGTTACAGCATCAGTCATCATTTACAGCAAATAAATGCTCTTGCCATTGCTGCACTTTAATGTTTTAATTTGGAATTTGTCAGTCATTTATAGAATAAAACAAACTTTGTCCATTTCACTCAAACACACAGTCAAGTCAGTTATTTCTATAGCGCTTCTTACAAAGCATTGTCTCAAGCCAGCTTTACAACTTTAAATGATCTTCTCATTTATAAGGCCAATCTCAAACTGAGCGAGCCTAGGGCGACAGTGGCAAGGAAAATCCCTAAATGTTGCTAGGAGCAAACCTTGGGAGGACCAAGACTCAATTACCTACAAATAAAACCAGAAGGAAAAATCGGAGAAACGGATCATTTTACAGAGGTCTCTTCATATTTTTTTTTTCTGGAACTTTCCCACGTGTGGTGGTGCTCTGGCCACGATCACACTAGACTTTTGCAGTTCGCGTAGCTCTGTTAAAAGGTGAGGCCAAAAGCCGTCCATTGTTTTGCAGTTAGCATAGCTGGCAATATTGCGCTGAGAATGAGCTTTACCTGCTTCAGAGAAGGACCATGAAAGAGAAACGGTTGTAGGTTCATGCCAAGTTTGAACTCTTGAAGTTTCGCCTGTGGAATTTATTCACCTTGGAAGTCTGCGGTGAGAAATCACTCACTGTGGGGGAATTCAGTTGAAACAATTGTGATTTGACTCCTGAAATTCCTGCGTCACCCTCAGATCGGATATTTGTAGAATCGGATGTTTTTATTCAACAACAAAAACTGCAGTCACGTCCGTTACCGCCTGCGGTATCAACACCAACCCAGACAAAACCCAGGCTGATCTTAAAGAGGTACTTTAATGACGTCACTCAGACCGACATCATGTATTTATGACGCGGTCTGACAAAAGACGAGACGCAAACACGCGGGTGTGACGTGCAGCCTCTAAGCTTTGAAGACGTTCAGCGTGGAAGCCTGGAGCCCAAGCTGTCACGCTCCAAACAAACCGGCGTGCATTTCTACTAAACTGTAACCAAAAACTAAACTAAAACTAAACGTTGTCTTGAGAGCATGTGATTATTCAGGTGATCTCTGGCAACCCTCAGAGTGCCGGCGCTCTCTGTGGTGTCTTTGCACTCATGCAGATCACCTGGAGTGGAAGTCGATAGCGTTCATTTATGCAGAGGCTGTATTTATTATTAATGGCTTTTCATGGTGACTGCTGAGGGCGTTCTGTCATAGGCAGGACAGCAAATGGAAAGCCATTTGGGAGGAAACCACTTGACCTTGTTGCCCTCACACATCGATGAGCCTTTGGTGCCCAGCACCCGGTCTCCAATTTGCGGTTAGCCCTCCTTGGAGCTCAGTTGGGATCACACAAGCTTTGGTGTTTGGTCATGACGGTTTGGCTCTTGTGAGTCGCTTAGTGCTTTACTTCTGAACATTTTCCTGCAACTAACAAGAACCTACAGTTCCATCTCGCTCTATCCCGGAATTTATTTAGAATCTAATTCCCATATTGGCGCAACCAGAGTTAAATGCCAATGCCATGTGTCAGACCACCCTGTGCTCGATGGGCATTACACTGCACCCTTAGTCTGGATCTTGCAGGTCGTGGCTCCATCCTCCCACATTGCCCGATCAGGTTACGTGGGCTGCCCGGCCACCAGGCGCTACCGCCAGGCCTGGTTCCAAGGATAGGTCCCTGTAACCCTCTCCCTGGCAGGGTACACGGTGTTCTTCAACACTAGACGCCCCCTGCTGGAGGTATAGCAGGCATGTTCAACTGGGAGGACCCCCAGGGTAGGCCCAGGACCCTTATGTCCTACTGCCACCGCGACCCTGAAATGGTTAAGCGTAAATTAAGATGAGCTGTCTTTGCAGTGTGGAAGGAAACAGGAGTAAACCCATGCAGTCACAGGGAGAACATGCAAACTCCACACAGGTGGATCTCTGAAGCTGCGACACCGTACCGCCCAACCAACTGTTCACTGATTTAAAAACATCCCAGAACTTGGTGTGCAGTCATAACGAGACAATCAACGCTATTCGTTACCATAATGTTTTGGACCAGAAGGTCCAGGGTTCGTATCCCACCTCTTTCAAGCTGCCACAGTTGGGTCCTTGAGTTGTTGCAAGACACCAGTTTTAAGCTGCTCCATATAAAGGGAGAAAATTGTGGCTTCAGGAAGAAATGAGATCCAGAGACGTTCTAGAATAGGCAGTGTATTCAAACAGTACTTTTGGACCAAAAGGTCCAGGGTTCAAATCGCAGCATTACCAGGCTCTCTTGAGCAGGGTCCATAACCAAAAACTGCTAAAATCTAACCATACTGGACATTGGGACCGTGATGGCTAAGCGGTTAAGGTACTGGCCCAGAAGGACCAGGGTTCGAATCCCACCTTCCAAGCTCCGTCCTTGAGCAACCCACAATTTCTTCATAAGATCGTATCAGATGCAAGCCTCTTCGGATAAATGATTAAATGTAAAAGGTCAGAGGTTCAGCCGGACAGGGGCTTCAGCAGCAGCAGCAGCGGCTCTTAAACAGGCAATCTGCATTTCAGAAGGCGCTCGGGCGCATCGGCGCAGCTTATTCAAGTCAAAAAGTTGCTGAATATGTATATGTATGAATATTTATGCTCCTGTGTCGGCTCAGAGGTATGACAGCAGAGCTGGAGTCTGAAAAATAAGGAATGCTTTGGAAGTAAAAACAGTGCAGATGATCCAGACAAACGTCTGCCTTGGCATGAACCGTTTCACTCACCACCTCTGTGGTGGAAAGAGAATAATAAAGTACGTCGTGTGATGAACGTTTTCCATGCGCCCGCAGATCACGTGGCTCAGGAACAAACCGCCTCAGGCCTTAACACCTGGAACCGAGCACGGTGACTAAGCTCTCATCGCTTCCACGGGGGAATTGCTGCTGTCCCACTGTGGACCTGCCCCTGCTTTCTGCGCTTGTTTAAAACAGATGTACGTGATTCCTGTTCTGCCCCGAAGCAATGCGTGACTTCCTGTTTGTTCTCAGACAAGTGAGCGCACCTTTACTGCTTTCCGCCCTAATAAACTTTTATCAGGCTTACCCCCTGTATAGCTGAACCTAACAGGAGTACAGTTACTGACTGTAGGGTCGCTGGGCAGTTCTACAGAGACCGGTACACCTCCTTGTTTCTACCCTTATCCTTTTTTAAGTTCCACGTCCCATATAGAGGCACTTTGTAGTTCTACCATTACAGACAGGTCAGTTTATAATCAATGTTACATCAGACAGACGCGTCAGACTCGCCTGGGCTCGACAACAATTTCCGAGTCCACCTTAAACAGAGACCGAGACGAGACCGAGTCCAAATGAGACTAATGGTGTTAGAACTCGGTACCACTAGAGCACCAGCTCTGTCTCTCCCTCTTTAATACCTGTTTCATCCAGTTCAGTGTGGCAGCACTCCCACCCTCACAGGTATTTTGAAAGTGGGCAGAAACCGGAATCAAATCCAGCTTGCCATGGTTGTGGGAAAGCGGATTGCCACAATGCCACCAGATTGCCAATGTCATACTTGCAGTAGTGTAGCCAGTTCGCTGTGCTGCTCTGCTAGAGGAATAATAACTCGGTTAACGTGGTGGTTGAAACCAAACATCTTGACTGACAGAACAACTCTCAAATTTTGCAAAGTCCAGAGTCTCCATGAAGAGGTTTGGCCTGGTTTAATGAGTTTGTACTGTTTCTCTGCACACAGCAGCCATCCAATCATAATTACTGTAATTAGTGCTAATTGATTCTCTCATAAAGTTTATTGGTGCCTGAGGAGTTTGGTAACATTAAGCGCCCAGAAGAAAACGTTCTTCCCCTGCAATGCAGAAGTGTTCACAGAAATTATGTCGAACCAGATCACAACTCGGGGCTCCTTAAAATTTGTCGGCCCTTTATGGGGAATGCGAGATTCTTGGACGAGTTTTTAAGCACAAAACTCTTTTTGGCACCGATTTGGCTTCTCCAGTTCCTCAGTTTCTTTCCTCTGGAAGATGGCGAACTTTGACAGAGGAAGGGACAGAGCTTCTTTGCCTGCATCTTGATCGGTCAGAGGTGTTTGCTGTTGCACTGGCAGGAGCTGAACCCCTGTCTGACCTTCCCACCTTCAGACACAGCCACTCTTAGACAGTGTTTTTTGTTAAACATTATTAATCGCGTTTTTGTTACTTTGCTATGTGTGTAGATAAGGCCCACTAATCACCGTTCCCTGCATTACCATGTATAGAACTACTAACCTATAGGGAGCAGAAATGTAAACAAATTTAAACACACCCTTATTTGGCTTCGCTCTATGGTTTGAAAATCGCCTGCCCGTCAGCTTGCACATTTGCTGTTTCCAATACAAGTATCTAGCAAAACGAAAGCTTTGCATTAAAAAGATGAAAACTAATAAATGTCAGCTTGTGTCCTCGCATGGCTGCATGGCAAAAAATAAATAAATAAGTAAATGGCAAAAATGTGTGATTAATCACAGGTAACACCGATAAAAAATGTGCTTGTTTTTTTTTTTTAATACACCATTAAGTCCAAAACAAAATCGAGAAAAAGTTGCGACAACATGGAAAACGCAAATTAAAAAAAGGTTATGTTTCTCAAATTTACTTAGATTTTTATTTCACTACAGACAGTATGAACCCGAGATATTAACTTCATTTCATTTGTTGATAAACATCCATTCCTACATTTCAGACCTGCAACACATTCCAAAAAAGCATTAACCACTTTGTAACGTTGCCGTTCCTCCTCACAACACTTAAAAGATGTTTTTGTAATGGGTGCAGCATGTGGTTTTGCATTGTCCTGTTGATAAATGCTGGACGTCCCTGATAAAGATGTCGTCTTGAAGGCAGCTCATGTTGCTCTAAAATCTCGGTGTACTTTTCTGCATTAATGCTGCATCACAGAAGTGGAAATGTCCTTTACCAAGGGCCCTGACTCGACCCATACCATGACAGAGCCTGGCTTTTGATCCTTTTCGTCTTTGGTCCGGAGCAAACCATTTCTTCCAAAAAAAAAAGATCTGTTATACTGATGGGTCTGAGCACAATCCCCGTCTCCACTGTATGATGGTCCATCCCAGATGCCTCCCCAGAGAAGCCGACGCCCCTTCTGGACATGGTTATAACATAAGGCTTCTTTTTAGCACAGTAACGTTTTAAGTGGTATCTGTGAATGTAGCTCTGTATTGTAGAGCTTGATAAAGGTTTGATAAAGGAATCCCTTGTCCATGTGGTTCTATCAGCTATTGATGAATGACGGTTCTTGATGCAGTGCCGTCTGAGGGAGTGGAGATCACCCCTCTTCAGTTTAGGCTTGTGCCCATACCCTTTATGCACTGAAATTCCTCCAGATTCTGAATCATTTAATGATATTATGCTCTTTAGAGGGAGAATTGTGTAAATCCATTCCAGTCTTTCTTTGAGGAACATCGTCTTTAAACATTTCTATCATTTTCTCAGACATTTGTTGATACACTGAAGATCCTCCATCTTTACTCCTTAAAGACTTTTGGATGCTGCTTTTGTTCCAAATCATCATTTAGTTTTTTACCTCGTTACTAGCCCTTAATTGCCCCGTCCCAACTTTTGACCAGTCATAACAACAAATATCTTGGGCTTATACTGTCTGCAATTCTTTATTTCTACATTTTCCATACTGCATTTTCTGATTTGGGGTTTGGATATATATTCTTAATCCAGAACCCATCTTTCGTAAAGATTGCATCTTAGATCTTATGATTATTTTGTGCTGACACTTTTAGGAAACCCCTGGTCTCTTAAGGACTCTTGAGAAAGTCCGTTGCATTATTCATGATCCTCTCCACTGACTCAATAAATGATAAATCACTTAATGGCAAATTATTTTATTTATATGACTATAAATTATTAGAGACCTTTAATAGTTAACGTGTGATGCTCTGTGTGGAAAAACGAACGTTTTGGACACGATTCCCTGCGATATTTATCAGGACTCCGATCCTCCTCTCCCCTGTGGCTGCTCCAATCTGCTCAGCCAGTTTGCCGCATCAATATTCGCCCACTTAGGCCGATTAATTATTCATGATCATCTTTATTAATGACAGCGGACATCTGTAACTGCTCACACCCTCCACCCTGCACCTCCCGGCGAGCCAGAGAGCAGATAGAAGACTGAAGGGTGAGCTTCATCATTTAAGGAGTGTGGAGCTGCTGATGTGTGAAATAGGAAAACGAGCCTTTTTCCTGTTCCATGCCCTCCGAGAGCTGAGGCAGGATCTCTGAGAGACGGGGCAATTGGATCGCTCTCTGAGCTCGCAGCTGGGACGTGGCACGTGGCCTCGGTTGGCATCTCGGGGCACGACCTCTCAGGACCAGGCTAGAAACTTGGCTGTGCGCCATCTCGGTTTGCCCATATGCACACTTTTACTGAAGGAGAAAAGAAGCTTTTGAAAGATTTGAAGTTGATACAACGTTCTCAAAACAGTGCAGCAGTGACATCTGGTGGCCAGAGCTAGCAACTGCCTCAGAAAAACCTGACAGACTCCACACAAACAATGGTTTGAATTTGAAAGTTTGAATACTATCTTCTTGAATAAAGCATTTAGGATCACTCGCTCTTATCCTTGTGCTTTCTAGTTGGTCCAGATTACAGATAAATACATGTTTTAGGGAGTAATGGGATTACATTTTCCAGGAGGAAATGAGTAAAGTAATCCACCTTACAGTTTAAGATAAATACAGTCTAAACTTCTCTCGCCCACATCTGTTGTATGGCTATTTTTGCCAAGAGGTGATGTGTTTTACCGAGCGGCCCTTGTGATTGTACAATCACATTTATGATGTACATAAACACGTACCTATACTGGTCCTTCTCAAAAAATTAGCATATTGTGATAAAGTTAATTCTTTTCCATAATGTAATGATAAAAATTAAACTTTCATATATTTTAGATTCATTGCACACCAACTGAAATATTTCAAGTCTTTTATTGTTTTGATACTGGTGATTTTGGCATACAGCTCATGAAAACCCAAAATTCTCACAAAATTAGCATATTTTATCCGACCAATAAAAGAAAAGTGTTTTATTAAACCTTCAGATTATTATGTTCAGTTATGCACTCAATACTTGGTCGGGAATCCTTTTGCAGAAATGACTGCTTCAATGCGGCGTGGCATGGAGGCAATCAGCCTGTGGCACTGCTGAGGTGTTATGGAGGCCCAGGATGCTTCGATAGCGGCCTTAAGCTCATCCAGAGTGTTGGGTCTTGTGTCTCTCAACTTTCTCTTCACAATATCCCACAGATTCTCTATCGGGTTCAGGTCAGGAGGAAGTTTGGCAGGCCAATTGAGCACAGTAATACCATGGTCAGTAAACCATTTACCAGTGGTTTTGGGCACTGTGAGCAGGTGCCAGGTCGTGCTTGAAAAATGAACTCTTCATCTCCATAAAGGCTCTTCAGCAGAGTGGAAGCATGAAGTGCTCCAAAAATCTCCTGATAGCTAGATGCATTGACCCTGCCTTGATAAAACACAGTGGACCAACACCAGCAGCTGACCCATGGCACCCCAGACCATCACTGACTGTGGGTTACTTGACACGGACTTCAGACATTTTGGCATTTCTTCTCCCCAGTCTTCCTCCAGACCCTCTGGCACCTTGATTTTCGAATGGACATGCAAAAATTTGCTTTCCATACATCCGAAAAAAGTACTTTGGACCACTGAGCAACAGTCCAGTGCTGCTTCTCTGTAGCCCAGGTTTAGGCGCTTCTGCCGCCGTTTCTGGTTCAAAAAGTGGCTTGACCTGGGGAAAGGCGGCACCTGTAGCCCATTTCCTGAACACGCCTGTGCACGGTGGCTCTGGAATCGGCCATTCTCCACAATCCTCCTCAGGGTCCGGTCACCTCTTCTCGTTGTGCAGCGTTTTCTGCCACACTTTTTCCTTCCCACAGACTTCCCACTGAGGTGCCTTGATACAGCACTCTGGGAACAGCCTATTCGTTCAGAAATTTCTTTCTGTGTCTTACCCTCTTGCTTGAGGGTGTCAATGATGGCCTTCTGGACAGCAGTCAGGTCGGCAGTCTTAGCCATGATTGCGGTTTTGAGTAATGAACCAGGCTGGGAGTTTTCAAAAGCCTCAGGAATCTTTTGCAGGTGTTTAGAGTTGATTCAGATGATTAGGTTAATAGCTCGTTTAGAGAACCTTTTCATGATAGGATTTTTTTGTGAGATCGGAATTTTGGGTTTTCATGAGCTGTATGCCAAAATCATCAGTATTAAAACAATAACAGACTTGAAATATTTCAGTTGGTGTGCAATGAATCTAAAATATATGAAAGTTTAATTTTTATCATTACATTACGGAAAAGAATTAATTTTATCACAATATGCAATTTTTTTTTAGAAGGACCAGTATATCCGAAACTGAACGAGAAATTAACGTTTAAAATGCAAGTCTAGAATCGCTGGTATAATCTGACAAAAAATGATAGAACGTACTTGCATTGTTGGATTCAAATAACACCGGAAATTTAGACTTTTTTTTAAGCTTCAAAATTGCATGCGCATCCCGCCACTACAAAGGGGCCGAGACTTGCCGCCCCCCTATTCGACACATTTGCCAATATGCCGATTGGTTCTTTCTAATGATGGGGCAGGGCTTCTCTACTACAGTCCCATTCATATTTCAACCAGTGCCTGGTCTCCTCCTCATATAACATCTCTGATAACAGTCAGGGGCTGTACATGATCCGGCGTTACAAGTTTAAAGTAGGATTAAAGCAAACCTAGTGACGGTCTGAAAGATGGCGGGGTAGAATTTAATTGCTGGCAGGACATTTGTCACGGTTTAAGCGTGGCGAGATGCGAACTTTTTAATTCCTCATGATTCCTATATGGAATGTGCCATTACTATGACTAAAATGCAGCAGGGGAGCGGAGAGAAATGAAGCTCATCAGGGGAGTGCTGAAGCGGCGAGATGCTCTCAGCACCCCCTCCGTCCCTCCCTCGCTGTCTCCGTCCAGAGAAGATGAGTTATGAGTCAGTGCTCATGGTGTGTGCAGAGCGTCAGGCCTCGTCGTATTTTCTCTTATCGACCGGGAGCAGCTCGGGCACGGTGACGCAGGGGTGAAGCTTCTCCGGACCTCCTCACCCTCCCCCGCGTTCACACATTTACACTCGCAGGCAGGGAGTCGTCCCCGGGTGAAAATGAGAAACACGACCTGGCGTGTGGCCACCAGGGCCTCGTCCAAGTTGTGTGTATCGGTGAATATACGCACAAACAGCCACAGAGATGCTCGGCCTGGCAGACTGGTGCTAGAATGTGATCCAGGACCACCCAGCTCCGATGGGTCGTGTGTAAGTGGACTGGAGACGGCGTCTCCACACTGTTTACCCTTCAGGTCTTGAGTAATAGACTTTGGATCGTCTCATACGAGCAGGAGCAGGGACGAGTTTGTACATTAACACAACAATCTGTGCTGCAGACCCGCCCCTGTCCCCAATGAGCCCTGTAACTCAAGAGCTCAAGTTTGAAATGCAGTTAAGCGCCACTTAATGACCGAGTTCTTAAAAGGTGTAATAAATTATAGTAGGAAATATAAATCTGTCTTTTAAACTTGGGCGCTCTGGCTGTAAACAGCTGATCACCAACAGCCAGTCAACACTGTGGATCCACGAGCAGAGGCGGGAGTTAAAGAGCAGAAGTCCGTCATTCACCCGAAAGCTCAATACTTTACCGGTCGGTGGCTCGTTGGCTCCCTTTGGACTAGAGACTGTTCTAACTCGGGTTGTTGTATTTATGTAGAGGCTTTTTTGTGTTAGTTCCTCGTGTCTGTGTGGATGTTTCCTCTACTTATTCGTACCAGGCTGTAAATGGTGTGTAAGTGTATGGACCTGTCCTATTGTAAGTAGTACTCTTTTGTTTATATATTCTCTCTAACCTATAACTACATAAACTGGTTCACATTCACTTGTTGAGTCTCTGATTCATCATATTTAGCCAAACTAAATAACTAAATAGTGAAACCATTTTATATCTTCTGTGTTTTCTGTTTGAATCTTAATAAAGGCTGAGAAATAATTTAAATGGTCATTATACCATTGCTAAAACAGCAAATCCAATGGTGACCTAAGACTTTTGAGCAGTATTGTACACCGTGTCGTTAAAGAAAAGATCTGGTGGAATAGAACTGAAAGGCTGGAGAATGATGGTGATAAAGCTCACAGTGATGGATGGAAGCGTCTGATATTTATCTAAGTGCATTCTGATCTGTCCAAACAGAGCTTCCTACTCTAAGCTTCATCCTCAGACAGTGGAGGTGTGAGAGGTGTATCTATGAATGAATTTAACACGCTGCACTACTAATAAACACGATGCACTTTAGGAGCTAATGGCTCACCTGGTGATAATTAAGGAAATTACCTGGGTTAGAGACTATTACTGTAATTACGTCATTTGGACGGGAACTCTTTATATTAGGCTCCATCAGCATGCAGGTGAGTCCCAGTACAATCTCTCTGATTCTCTGGTATAACTGGGATTATATTCATATATGATTCAGTAATGGTTCTCAGGCCAGTTCCCAAAGCATTAAAATAAGCTCAACTCGGGGGAGGAGGGGAACCGTGGTCCTTATTTGCCGCGTTAGCAAATTCAGTAACGTTCACAGGCTGGAATTATAAACTGGGATCATGTTTTTTCTTCATGATTTAACTCTGTTCAATTCTGGCATCTATCCTCAAAGAACTGAGGGGTGTAACAATGTACTCTGCACGGGATTTGATTTGATTCACAATGTTGAGTTCACAATTCGATTTTCTCAGAATTATCAATTTCTTCTTCATTAAAAGACATTCCTTTGTTATTTCTGAAGTGTAAACAATGCAAAACAATCCACATTTTTTTGTATTATACAGATTGTAAATGTTCATATTTAAAGAAAAAAACTTTAGTCTGTTTATTTCTGTGTTCGTTGCATTCCATTCTGATATTTTGCTATTCAGCTTGGACACATATCATGACTTACAGTGGTGCTTGAAAGTTTGTGAACCCTTTTGAAGCACCACTGTATATCTAATTCACGTCTGAATGACAGTAAACGAGCGAACCCTTGCGACACCTGTTGACAGAAAAGAGAATCGCAGTCTTGAAAGTAATTAAAAAACAGGCATTGTTCTATTTTTTTGTTTTGTTTTTGGTAAGTGTTTCAAGGTTTATAAAAGATACAAAGATAAGAATTGCTGAAGTTCATTCAGTCATTTTTAGAAGCGCCATGGATGAAAAATTAGGCACACCAGTAACCGTGCCTGTAGTTTATGGTCGGTAGGTTCTGCACATGGATGAATGCATGCTATATGACCAAATGTATGTAGACACCCCTTCTGATTAATGACCTGCTATTACAGGTTCATTTAGCAGACACTCTTATGCAAAGCGACTTACGACAGCAAATGAGGGTCTTTTTCAAATCCCTTGGAAACTCCATATCCAAACTAACTCTGAGCCAGGTCTTATTGGTCAACAGATCTCACAGCTCCCAAATCTAGCAGAAATCATTTTCATAAGAGCTGGGATGATTCTAGGATCAGAGTTTTAAGGGTGCCATGAACCAAGACTAAGGCTCCCCTGTTATATATAAAAAAGTACTTTTAAAGTGGATCATACTGTTTGAGAGGCAAGGGGGTACTTGTTCGTTGTTGTTGAAATATTATGTTTAAACCATATACTTTCTATGGATTTTTTTCAGCTTATCAGAGATTAAATGCAATAAAAAAAACTAACAAAAAAACTATCTATCGTACAGTGTTGATGATGGGCAGGATGTGACTGGCTCCATCTTAATACCTTATTTTGTTGTTTGCAAACACAGGACAGTGCGCCGGTCACTCCCTTGTCACCTTATGTTTTACTAATTCAACCTAAAGTCTCAGCTAATCAGTGACCCTGTGACATTGATGAGTAATCGAGCACAGAAGTGTTTATATGACATCAAAACCATGACTTATTACCTTTTCTTAATATTCAAAACTCCAACAAGTCCAAAAACATCTCCTACATATCTAATCACCTCTTATCATATCCCAGATGGTTCCCATTTCTTAATCACAAAGTCCTTCTGTTTCTGTAACGTTCTTACCCTTACACTAACATCAATGTTTTCAGCTGGATTTTTCTGAATGGGTCATGAAACGAGGTGTGTCCAGATGTGTAATGTGGAAGCAAGGAGTAAAATGGGTGAATAAAAAAAACACGGCGTGGCAAAATAGTGTAAATAAGCTTTGTTATGAAAAGGAGGAGAGGATCGTCAGAGGAGAGTCACTGATCAGTCCATCTGAAACTTGCTGGATTATTTAGAGCAGCAGGTGAAACACTGGAATGGACGCCCAATCTAAATTACACACCCTGTGAGAGAAAATGAACAGGAATTTTGTGGGGTGGAACCCCGACCTGGAAAGATTGCTGTTGTTATTAAGACAAAGGGAGGCGTAACCAAGTATTACGGAAGAAATGAGACATGCTCTGTGTGAGACACTCAAAGCAAACAGCGTCTAACTACCAAAAAATGAACTACATTTTATTTACATTTAGTCATTTAGAAGAGACGCCCTTAATCAGAGTGACTTATAACTTATACAATCCTACTGTCCAAGCAATTGTGAGATAAGGTTCCTGCTCAACGACCCAACAGTGGCATCTTGGCAGAGGTGGGATTTGAACTCTGGACCTTCTGGTCCTTGACCTTAGCTGTCCCTGAACTGCTCAAATACATTCTCTGACCAAACCTCTGACGTTGTTGTTTTTTCTATTTGAAGCTTGTTAGAGATCGTGTCTACAGATGTCTTCTTGCATGACATCCTGATATTAGAGAGCTGATTTTTGTGTAAACGAAACCACAAGAACGCTAACAAGAAAACTCTGACTTTCATTTCTTCGCAGACAGTATGAACCCAAGATCTTTCATGTTTATTACTTCATTACTAGCCTTAAATTGCTCCCGTCTCAACTCTTTTTGCAATGTGTCACAGGCCTTAAATGCAGGAATGGATGTTTATTCACAAAGGAAATGAGGTTGGCCAGAAAAAAACATGAAATATTTCTGGTTCATACTCATATTCAAAGTAAATGTAAGCAACACTGCGTTTTTTATATCGTCCAATTTTTTTTTCTGATTTGGGATTGTAAAATGTTCACGTCGATTAAATGTAGTTCAACACAGTAACTAGTGTAAAGAAAGAAAGTTTTCATCTTCTCATAAGTGGCCCTCCCCTCAGAAAACAAAGTTTCTCTGCATTTTCCCCACTCATTGTTGAATAGTGGACATATCAGCCGATATAAGTGCAGATATCGGTTATTCCAAAATGGCATTAATAGGTCTATCACTAATAGTAATGCGTAATTCATGTAAAATATTTACAGTACATGATTTTTCCGTATTAATCTTGATTAACTAACGAAAGAGTCCCAGAAAACCGTACGAGCAGGCATGATAAGCTTTGACAGAATGCATTTACTTCTTTTTAATGACACAGTAACATTATTTTCGTCATGCTTTATCATGTTGCCACAGCAAAACATTTAGTTGTGACTTATTAATGCTCATTTTATTAGGCACTTGTCTCTCGTCACCTCTTGTGCCAGGCATGTTGTCAAGCCGCACTGGTATCCGATGGTTGGCATGTTCTTGGCGATGTAAGGCTTGTATGCAGCTGCTCAGCCATGGTGGTTCTTCAGAACGACCCATTATGCACTCATGTTTATAAAAGCAGACTGCGCGGCGGTGCATTTTATATACCTGTGGACTGAATTCAGTGATTAATAGGCGTGTCCCTAAAAGGTATTTTAAACAGGCAGGAATTAAGATAGTAATAAGCTGAATATATACAGTCATCATGTGCAGACTGTCTTTTATTAGGAGGAGACTCCCAAAACCCTAACTACAGGGAACCGTGCTGAAAACAATACTTATTTTTAGGTGGATTGTGTTTTCAGTGTTTTTTAAAAATAAATGCTTATATACTGATTTATTTGAAAGCTGAATACATTAGGCTTATCATCAGTGTAATATTAAATAAAAGAAGGCTGCTCCACAAAAGGTTTAAGCCATTTTTGAAACACAAAGAGCTTTAGTTCATAGGCGTAGTCTTACTTTATATACTTTATTATATCCAAGGAGGTCAGGTCCCTTTTTTGAGTCTTGGTCCTCCCTAGGTTTCTTCCTTATAACGTTTAGGGGGTTTTTCCTTGCCACTGCTACCCTAGGCTTGCTCAGTTTGGGATTGGGCTTAGATAATAAAAAATTGTAAAGCTGCTTTGAGACAATTCTCCACTGTTAAAAGAGCTATAGAAACAAATCTGACTTTGAGTTATTCAAAATGAACTAAAAATGGACTTAATTACTGAACCAGTTGGTAACTGACTGTGGTAGCCTAGCGGTTAAGGTACTGGACTGTGGAGCAGAAGGTCCAGGGTTCAAATCTCACCTCTGCCAAGCTGCCACTGTTGGGTCCTTGAGCAAGGCCCTTAACCCACAATTGCTTGGACTGTAAGACTGTACCAATTGTAAGTCGCTCTGGATAAGGGCGTCTGCCAAATGCTGTGAATGTAAAAATGTAAATGTAACGTTTAGATTTTTGGGCAAAGAAAAACATCTCGTAACTGCTTAAATATACATAATTAAAAACTTTTTACTGGATCTGTGAACCTTAGATCTGATAGAAACAATGAAAACAAGCGAATGCAATTCAGGGGCTCCTATACAGCAACACTGACCATGACATATTGATTTGTCTAGTTTTTGTACTATTTAAGACTATTTTTGTACTTTTTTGGCTATGAGGTCAGCTACTGATGTTAGACAATAAGTCCTGGCTCAACTTTGGCACTCAAGGTCTAGATTCTGTGCATGTTCTCAACCAAGGTTGGTAAACCAATTCTCTGTGGACTTTAAGGACAGCGAGGCAGAAAGTTGATGAACTGACTTGTTAGAAGCGGAAACATATAAATGTGTGATATTGAGAGTTACTGAGGTATCAGTGCAACCCATTCTACTGCCACTGTTTGTCTATGGAGAATCCAGAAATGTACACTTTATATTATGAACGTGTTATGAGTGAGTATTGCTGAAATAGCAGAGCTCGATAATTAGACGGGGTGTCCACAAACTTTTGGACATACAGTGTATATATATGGAGCATTAAAAGAAAGTATTTGTACATGCAAATTGATAAGATTGCTGTGTGTTCTGGAGACCCCCTCTTCACCAAAGACGGATAATGAACCAGAGAGGCTCGGCATTGCTAATTAGCGCTCCACCGAGCCCTGTCTGACCAGAGGTGCCCCCACATTACACCCGGGGTGGTTTGTGACATTTGAGTCCATCCTAGAAAATGTCTTGCAGCTCCTGAGGTGAAATAGGCTGTGACGATTATAGAATGTGTGTCCGTACAAACTCAGCTCACGAAAAAAAAACTCACGGCAATTTTTGAGCAAAGAACACACGTATGTTAAGTCTGAAAAACTGACAGGCTGTGACGCTGCGTACTATTGGCTGACCAATCAGAGCTCGGTCGCCGGGCAGAACAGCTCATCAGCAGCTTATAGGGCGAGCAACAGGCTGCCTCTAAAAACATGGATATGAAAGAAAAGATCTGGTGGAACAGAACTGAAAGGCTGGAGAATGATGGAGATGAAGCTCACAGGGACTGGATGGAAGCGTCTGATTATTTATCTAAGTGCTTTCTGATCTGTTCATGATCACAACAACACAAACTAGAGCTTCCTGCACTCATCTTCACTCGTGTCTTTGTGAGACATTAAGAGAAGGGAATTTAAAGAAAGCAAAAGCAGACAGAGAGTTTTCAGAGTGTAAACAATAAACACAGGTCCCACTATGTTACAAATTGCATCTGTTTTTTTTGTGCGAAAAAATCGTACACGGTGTGAATAGGCCTTAAGCGTTTAAACAATTACTTAAACAGGAATAGCCACTGAAATCCTAGCCCTAACCCTTTAACTCTGCACTGTGAATACAGTTCTAGTGTTTCTCCGACAATAGATGATGTGTTTGTTTAAATTGCTATGAGAGAGACATGAGATCAGGTTGCACCTGCTGCCGCTCAGGTGCCATTTACAAACTGTCACCTTTCACAAATAACACCGTCTTAACACAGCGGCGCCTACACAAAAAAGTGCTCATTCATCAAGGAACAAGAAGAGAGTCAGACAGTGAGAAGGTTGAGCATGAAGTCACGTGTTCTGATGCGTTTGTTACAGACGTAATATGATCTTTTTGAGGCTTTTGGTGCAACAACAAACTTCCGCCTAACCTCATTCCACAAAATAGTAGGATAGTGAATATTCGAGCCTTATTTTATTATGGGAGAATCCTACCTCATTCTGGTACAACCAGAAACCCATGTCAACGTAGTATCGGACTTTGAGTACTATCACGTGTGAATATGCAGGGTTCAGGTTCGGATTTTCAGATCTTTGTTTGTTATGGTGGAAAACAGGTTTGGGAAGGAAGATGAATTTACATTAACAGTCTTTAGCAGACTCTCAGAACATCATTCATCAGTAGCTGATGAAGAGAGAACCACATGGTCAAGGGATTACTTTATCAAACCTTAATCAAGCTCTGCAATACAAAGTTACATTCAGAAGTGCCACTTAAAACGTTACTGTGCTAAAACAAAGCCTTATTAACCATGTCCAGAAGCGGCGTTTACTTCTCTGGGTTCAGGGGCCTATTTGTTGACAAACTGGAGATTCTCTGTCCATCTTTGCTCCTTAAACACTCAGCCTTTTGTGGATGCTGCTTTTGTACCAAGTCATGACTATAATCACCTGTTTGAAATCAGATTATTTAATATTTTTACCTCATTACTAGCCCTAAATGTTCCCCGTCCCAACCTTGTTTGGAATGTGTTGCAGGCCTGAAATGTAGGAATGGATGTTTATTAACAAATGAAATGAAGTTGACCAGAAAAAACCATGGGTTCATACTGTCTGTAAAGAAATAAAAGTCAAACAGTAAATGCATAAATTTGTATTTTTGGGGTTGTACAGTCCAACCAAGGGTTAAGGGCCTTGCTCAAATCCCCGACAGTGTTGGCACAGCAGTGCTAGTACTTGAAGTCTAAAACCTTTTGGTGAGTAGTATATTTATTTTAAGAAAGGTATTCATGAACCATTCTCACCCATGTTCCCTATGAGGGTGGAGGGCAATAGGCTGGCAGGCGACAGACTTGAATGTGAATGAATGTGCCACCTTGCTGGCACCTTGCAGCAACAGAGAAGTAATCCCCGCCCAGCTTTCCCTACCTGAGGGAGAGATGATCTGACCTTCCCTATATCCAGCACAGCTAATTGTATGGAGATTTCTGGAGGAGTTGAAACCTCTCCACACCGATACAGATCCTCCACCAAACTTAGCAGTGAGGATTAGGTACCTTGCTGTATGATCCCCTTTCTGACGCCAAACCTCCCCTATGTGTTTGCAGGTGTACAGCTGTGTTCTTGTCACATTTGGCTGTAGAACCTGGTTCTAGTCTAAGCCCTAGCAGCAGCTATGGAATCCAGGAATTGATGTTTGTGGTTAGATTACATAAATGCCTTTCTTATGATGACACTTTCCAATCCCGTTGCCATGGTGATGCATAAGTTACTTTATCCTTTACTGGGATTCTTCCGTTACTCATCGAGTGTGATGTAATCCCCATCTGTGTCATACCTACAGACAAAAACAGTTCATTTTCCATCCTTATTAAACACACTGCTTTATTAGTCATGGTCCAGGTTGGAAAAAGTATGTGAACACGCAGCTGATGAAGGTAGAAGCTGTTTTATGAGCAGTTTTTTGCATCTGCTGCAGGCACTTTTTGCTGCATAGACAAATCTTCTGTGTTTATGAACATTGCAACAATATTGTATGGCAGTATTGACTATTGCACCTCATATCATAAATATATTACTTTCAATGCATTGTGCTGCAGTACTGTGCAAAAGTCTTAGGCCACCATTAGATTATACAGGAAATATGTACACAAAATAAAAAAAGTGCAGTTTCAGAACAAAATGTATTTAGTGTGACCTCCCTGAAAAAGTAGTTTCTTTGCTGCTACCCTTCCAAAAAGGACCATTCCTGATCAGGCTTGTTCAGACTGTAGAAGGGTCACACTGTTATTGCTCAAGTGTAAGGGGAGGTCACACTAAATACTTACCACTGTAGCCTGTAGAAGATTTCTCTTCTGATTTGTTCCAGTTTTTGAATACTTCTTAGAAATTTCCTGTATTTTCTGGTTGTATTCTAATAAAGAGATTTAGACATAATTATATATTGTATTAAAAGAAACAAATCTAATGGTGGCCTAAGACTTTTGCACAGTACTGTACTTCTGCTTCTGCTTTCTGATTTTGACCACATGCCTTTTACACGTAGTCAATCGGAGCCAGGTTTTGTGTGGACACATTATGGCAGACGAGGTTCCTTGGAATGGTGACATGTAAGGAATAGCACATGACCAACAAACCAACCGTGTGGTTCTTTCCTCCTCAGTTGGTACAGCTCAGTATGCTTTACCGACACTGATGTTCTATTAGCTACATCAGGAGCATGGTAGGCTTCACGTAGAGATGTTTCCTTGCATTAAACATGATTATTATTAAGAGTAATCTCTTTATGGGGGATTGCTTTATGGGTGTAGCGCAGCCCACCATCAGGTCCACAGGGACTTGTTTTCAAATTCATACCACGTCTTCCGAGCAGGAGTGGTGTTTCATGGAACCATAATTGGCTGTGTCTGAGGGACGAGAAGCCGCCATGTCCTGTGTTGTGTGGGATAGTCATTGTTGACCCTGAGCAGGAATAGCGGAGTTACATTGGGTGAAAACATATCTTTAATTCTCTTACAAGGGTGCCCCCTACACCTGGCGAGACCTCTGAAACTCAAACACATATACAGTGGTGTGAAAAAGTGTTTGCCCCCTTCCTGATTTCCTAATTTTTTGCATGTTTGTCACACTTAAGTGTTTCGGAACATTAAACCAATTTAAATATTAGTCAAAGACAACACAAGTAAACACAAAATGCAGTTTTTAAATCCATGAAGGTGTTATTATTAAGGGAGAAAAAAAATCCAAACCTACATGGGCGCTGGTTTGAAAAAAGTGATTGCCCCCTAAAACCTTATAACTGTTGGTTGGGCCGCCCTTAAGCAAAGCAACAACTGCAACCAAGCGTTTGCCAAATAACTTTGCAGTGAGTTCTTATTTTAGAGCGTTTGTGGAGGAATTTTTGGCACTCATCCTTTGCAGGAATTGTTGTAATTCAGCCACACTGGGAGGGTTTTCCAGCATGAACGGCCATTTTTAATTAAAGTCATGCACCACAGCAATTCTCAATAGGATTTCAGGTCAGGACTTGACTAGGCCACCCTCCAAAAGTTCTTCATTTTGTTTCTGCAGAGCCATTTTCAGAGCTGGACTTGCTGGTGTGTTTTTTGGATCGTTGTCCTGACCTGCAGAACCCAAGTTCGTTTCAGCTTGAGGTCCCACGGACAGATGGCCCGGACATTCTCCTTCAGGGATTTTTTTTTGGTAGCAGCAAGAATTTATAGTTCCATTATCACAGCAAAGTCTTCCAGGTCCTGAAACCGCAAAAACAGCCCCAGACCAATCACATTACCACCCCCATATGTTTACTCTGCTGCTCATAATGTTCTGTTCTTTCTGAAATAATGCTGTTGTTACTTTTACACCAGATGTAATGGGACACACACCTTCCAAAGAGTTCAGCTTTGTCAGGCTTTTTTGTCTCATCAGTCCACAGAATTGTTTTCCCAAAAGTCCCTTGGGGAATCATCAAGATGTGTTCTGGAAAATATGGAGATGAGCTTTAATGTTCTTTTTGCTCAGCAGTGGTTTTCGTCTTGGAACTCTGCCATGCAGGCCATTTTTGACCAGTCTCTTTCTTATGGTGGAGGCATGAACACTGACCTTAACTGAGGCAAGTGAGGCCTGCAGTTCTTTGGATGTTGTTGTGGGGTCTTTTGTGATCTCTTGGATGAGTCGTCGCTGCGCTCTTGGGATAATTTTGATCAGCTGGCCACTCCGGGGAAGGTTCACCACTGTTCCATGTCTTCACCATTTGTGGATAATGGCTCTCACTGTGGTTCGCTGGAGTCCCAAAGCTTTAGAAATGGCTTTATAACCCTTTCCAGACTGATAGATCTCAGTTACTTTCTTTCTCAATTGTTCCTGAATTTCTTTGGATCTCGACATGATGTGTAGCTTTTAAGGATCTTTGCTGTACTTCACTTTGTCAGGCAGGTCCTATTTAAGTGATGTCCTGATTGAGAACAGGTGTGGCAATAATCAGGCCTGGGTGTGGCTAGAGACAGTGAACTCAGGTATGATAAATCATAGTTATGTTTTAACAAGGGGGGGCAATCACTTTTTCACACAGGGAGATGTAAGTTTGATTTTTTTTCTCCCTTAATAATAAACACCATCATTAAAAGCTGTATTTTATGTTTACTTGTGTTGTCTTTGACTAATATTTAAATTGGTTTGATGCACCAAAACATGCAAAAAATAGGAAATCAGGAAGGGGGCAAACACTTTTTCACAGCACTGTAGATCTCAGAGGGACAAAACCCTCAGGAGAGAAAATGAACCGACTGATACTTTTGTTTGACGGAAGCCACAAATGCATCGACAGACAGTATTAGGAACAGCAGGGAAGATCAGCCGGATGAACCAGAAACTCACTGAGTGAATGTGATCCAGTTTATATAGTTATAGGTTATAGAGAGAATCTACGAACAAAGGAGTACTACTTACAATAGGACAGGTACATGAACTTACACACCATTTACAGCTTGGTACAAATAAGTAGAGGGAACATCCACACAAACACAATTAACTTACACAAAAAAAGTCTCTAAACACATCAACTGAGCTAGAACAGTCTCTAGTCCAGCTAATAGGCCTCTGATGTTAAATATGAACTCCCGCCTCTGCTCGTGGATCTGCAGCGCTGATTAGCTTGTGTGACCAGCCTCGCAGAAGATGCAAAACAAAACAAAATGAGCCTCGTATTTTCAGTCTATTGTTTAGTGAGAAGCCAAATTCTATCTCCCACATTCATGCCATCCGAAACTGCCATCCTCTGCCACTTGTATTGTAGCCCCAGTGGTAAATTATCGGAGTGAATTAACACGCCAATTACAGGAGATGAAAGACCATTGTCTCTTGGCGACTCTGAACAGAGAGGGGGTGATGGGTGGAACGTACCGTATTAAAGCTAGCCATGGCGCACCGCGTGAAAAAAAATCACTCACTCTGCTCGTGGCACAATTGCTATGACGACCTTATTTCCATGGCTGTTAGACCATATTAATTTGGGAGCAGAACAGCGATAGCGCACTTATGACTGCGAGCTGAATTGTTATTTGGGAAATAGTTCCAATTGTTTATCTCTGCGTTTCATTTGCCCTCGAGCGTTCCCTAACCCTGACCCAACACACATCATTAGGTGGCACATGCCTTAGACGTTTGTGTGTTGTCTAGGGAGCGTGCATGGCCAGGACAGGATGTCATTCGTGTCTATTACACATAATTGGATTCAGGTCCTCGCAGACCTGCCAGACAGGACCTTGTAATAACCCAAAGGGCTAAGCTGCAGGGTTTTCCTCGCCACAATCCCCAACAGGGACTGTAAAATGTGCTCTAAAGCTCAGTATTGTCCCTATTTTTTGTTTAATGCCACAAATTGGTATGAGAGGCCAGAGGTTTGCTCCTTAAATAGCTGAGATTCAGGTATGGTGAGTGTATTTATATGTGTAATAATGTAAAAACACTTACAGGGGCCACAGAATTAAAGTGGCTCACTGGCGATAAAGGATATATTCTGCTTAGAGAAGCTGTATGTGATTCAGCTGTGGGACTGCAGGGAAAACTGATTTTTGGATACACTACAAGTTAAGGTGAACTTCCTGGAATGATTTCACCATTGTTTGTGAGCAATTTCTTGACTTAAAAAGCAGTTTATCACTTCAGCACAACCATAGATCGTGTCATATAGCCCTAAAATAAGTATTTCTTGCAGAATCTGTCTCCAGCCAGGTCAGGGCTGGGTAAAGCTCACTGTTGCAGCATCCTAGGATGATCCAATCCCTTTGATAGGCATAGCCAATCGCGTCTGCATGTGGCGTCTGACCTGGCTGGAAGGCACTGTCACTAGGTGGCCATTTTGTAAGGTGGCCATTAAGGAAGGACAAACAGGACAAAAAGGCAAAAAAGCAACACATTTCATTATCTCTCCTAACAAGGTAAAGCAAAAATGAGTGAATACAACCTGAAGGAGCTTTGTCTTAACATTATAGACCTAATCCTGCTGCTTTAGACGCTGTAGGAGCACAAAACCACTATTACTACCCCGGAAAGCTGAGCCTTTAATGCGCAACGAGGACCGTGTCCTTTCTTGGCACTTTTATAGGATTATGATAATAAGCCATGTGGATGCTTTGATCCGATTGGCCGGTGGAGATGCCAATCATTTTGAGGCGGGGGCGCGCATCCAGCGCGTGGTCGTGCGTTTACACCGGGCTCGTGCAGTTCATTTGGCTCAACCGTCGGAGCCGCGGAAAGTTGGTACGTTTGAGAAAGTAACGCACAGAAGAGGAATAATTCGTGGTGAAAATAAACAAAAACAGCGACTTGACCATCCTGGTGGCTTTTTAAACGTTTCTGTGAGCCGGACAAATACGGGACAAGCCAATAAAAGGACCGAGTTCAGGCAGAACGCCGCTATGAATCGGTGAGTAAAGTTGGTAACGTTATGCTGCATTAAGCGGGACAGAATTAAGGGATTAAAACGCATTGTAATGTAGTTTTGTTCTATGGAACAGTGTTTCCACACTGTAGCAGCCTGTGTGTGTGTCAGTGTGTTTGGAGTCACTTCTCTGAGAGACGGGTCCAAACAAGTTTCAAGGTATAACGCGAATAATAACCGTCGATCTTCGCGAGCTTGTGATGATAATACAATTAGAGCGATATTAGGCCAAATCAAGTTGTATTAAGCTCCTAAAAGCACTTATCAAGGTGTCAGTGATGGTTTTCTGGGTAATTGTGGTTAATTTGGTGCGGGTCCGTTTAATGCTTTGTTACCTTTGCATGCCTTCGACCAGCCCTGCACCTTTATTCCAAAATAATGGACAGGCAGAGGTACACAGGTTGTTTCCATAAGTAAGAGTACTACTACTAATCTGGTAAAGTTCACCGATTTTAGAGTAGTTGTTGTTTGTACTTAATTAAAAATGCATATGCAAAACTTGGAGGAATATAAAAATGTAAAGTTTTTTTTAAATATACCTCATTCATGACAGGAATAGAATTCAGCGTTCCGGGGACGTGGATAAACCTCTAGTGTGGTTATGAAAAAGAGTATTTGAACTTATTTTTGAGTAGAATGCGTTATGCTGAATGTTATAAAGTGTTAGAATGACTAAGTTTTATGCTTTTGAGTGTCGCACACAACTAAATAAGGAAGAAAAGTAAATGGATTGATAAACAGATGACCAAAGAGGTTCATAAAAGCCAAAGTAACAATCCTGTTTTGAAAATGTAGTGAGTAAGAAGTACAGATTTGTCGTTTGAGGTGTAGTGATTATAAGTAACAAATTAAAGTGCAAAATTAAGCAAAGTACAGATACCTAAAAATGACCCAGGTTCAGTAACAAAGTACTGTTTGGGGAATTGTGGAAGTAGAGAAGCTGCAAAGCCTCACCAAGGTCTGGCAGTTTGTCTTAGTTAGGGATTGATACTGATATCTGCTTATACTCTAAAAAGAGATTACTCCTAAACGCTTTCTTTTTGTATATTTGTAGGCATTTGTGTGAGTTTTTGGGTGCAGTGCGTCATTTTGCCAGTAATCAGTAGCTGATAATCAAATATGACTAGTAGTTGGTGATGTTCAATGGGCAGACGGTTAAATCGATAATTGTACCTACTTATTTAACAACTAATTGTCAGCTAAAGTTTCATGACTGCGACAGGCCTACTTGTAGCACTTTCACCAGAATTAAGCCATTCGGTGCGATCTTAATTTGACACTCAAAGTAAACAAACATGCTCTTCGTATGCTCATGCGTATGATTGCGCCCTCTGGTGTTCAAAAATGCTGTTTCACTAGATGGCACAATAGACAGAACATCCATCTCCACGATGCATCGTATCACTATGTATCGTTAGACCCCTGATCCGTTCTGTAGTTCAGCGGAAAGCCGAAATGTGTCCAAACAGGAGACTGGAGTGATGTGGGACCGTCGGCTGTGTCACTGAACAGTTCGGTTGATGAGTTAAGACTCTGGTGATGAATCAGAGGAGACTGAGTGTTCAATTTTAGTTCCACAGACAAATGTGGAAGAGAGGGCGCGTTGTGTTGTCTTGTATTACTTTATTCGCTGACGTTTTGGTCGATTTTTGTGAGAGGAATCCCATTCTTCTCGGTGGAATTTCGTAAGCGAAACTTTGACGTGCAAATTTGCGTCCTCGACCAGTAGCTCTACTGGTTTGGTGACCTGAAGTACAGGGCTTTGGATGGTAGCCAGAATGGAGGGAATCCTAATTGTAGCCATGTGTAAGCTGATATTTATATTTTTTTCTTTCTGAACCCTCCTTTTCTGAAGTAGAAGTAAAGCTAATGGTACCTGTCTCTGGTGCTTCCTTATTCTCATTGCAATAGCTCTAACCAAAGCTACCTACTTGGCCCCGCCTGTTTCGCAGAGCCACACAAGCTACAGACGAACGCCTTTTACTGTAACACCCCTACTTGTAGTATATGAATATAAACCGATCGTTCTTGCTGCTGTTTGGGTGCCTTTTTCTTAAGTAACCCTATGTGCGTAAACAGGAATAACTAAATTGCTGTGTGATAAACCTATAGTGGATTCGGCTAATATTCAGAGCGTAGTGACTCACTAATTGTGTTAAACACACATAGGTGAGGTGTAAGCTCGCTCGCTCGGGTCGTTCATGTTGATCCGTCGCTGCTGCTGCTCGACCAGTGTGATGTTTAACTAGGGCCTTTTGTTGTTTAGGAGCCACTCTAATAGCAGGGTGCGGTGTCAGGTTCAGTAATAACACAGCCCTAACAAAAAGACCCCTGGAAGTGCGTCTCAGCGTAGAAGACAGAACAAACAGTAGCAAAGCCCGGGCATGCCATTTGGCACCGACAACTGTTAGGGGAACAAAACACTGCCTATAGCATTGAACATCAAACCTTAGCGTGACTTTGTGAACCAACCGACGTTACTTTGTGTTAGGTTTGGCGATAGGACAAATGACGCTAAATATTGGGCATCCTGAAAACATATTTAAAATGGTCGGTGACAGGTGCAGAACTGTGGCTTTAATGAAAGCCAGAGGATGAGAAGTCTGAACAAAAATAACTTGAACACCAAAAATATTTAGTTAGATTCTTTGGTAACGATGGAATTGTGCAGTTTGACGATGAGGCAGTGAGCCACGGGGCGTGTTGAATAATCTAAAATGTATTATATACGTTATCTTAGTCAATATTTTATTTATAGTCACTACTGTTTCATATGCTACAGTAGTGGTGGGCGATATGGTAAAAGTATTCTATCACGATAATTCAACATTTTCAGGTTTCTTGTGATTTATATTTTTAGTTTCAGCATCTTTTCATTCTTCATTCTGTTCGTTACTTATCACCTTTAATCCAAAACTGCCTAGTCTAGTGCTTTTTTGGCACTGTCCAAAAGTCTTAGGCCACCTTTAGATTAGATATTCTATTGTTTTAGCAAAGGTATGATGACCATATTTATTTATTTCTCAGTCTTTCTGTTAGACTGTGAGCAGAAAATACAGGAAAATTATATTCCATATTTCCCTTAGACTTGAGCAATAGCAGTATCGGGCAGCTTCCAAGATGGCCCTTCTACAGTCTGTTTTTAGAAAGGTAGCAGCCAAGAAGCCACTTTTTCAGAACGGGAACAGGGCGAAAAGTCTGAGATTTGCAAAAGCTCACACAGATTGGAATGAAAATCAGTGGAAAAGAGGATTATGGAGTGAAATCTTTGGGCCCAGTCGTTGACTGTTATATATGGTCATTATAGCATTGCTAAAACAACACGTCTAATGGTGGCCTAAGACTTTTGCACAGTTCTGTACGTAATTCAGTAGGGCGGCATGGTGGCTCTAGAGTTGACTGTGTGGAGTTTGTATGTTCTCCCCGTGGGTTTAAAATGTGCTCCGATTTCCTCCCATATTCCAAAGACGTGCGTTAGGTTAATTGGTCGTTCTGAATTGGCCCAGTATGAATGTGGCTACTGATATCGCTGGAACTTCACTCCCGCTATGAATAACCATTGGTGTTGATGCAGCGTTAAATAAACAAATAATCAAACGTGAGGCGTCACAGGTGCTTTTATATCGAGTGTTAGACAACAGCTCCAGGTATCGCTCAGGGTTTGGAATCGGAACTTCTCGATTTATAAAAGCACAGAAGATACACAAGCTCTGAATGATCATTTCCAGGTGTGAGTGTCTCATCTCATTATGATCTGGAAGCTGCACACATGATTTGAACAGCCCTAAATTGTACTTTGTCATTAAAGCTTTAAGCTCCGGCTTTGCTCCCTGGCTGTGGCCTTAAATCACAGGCTCGAGAGGGATTGTTTGAACCTTTCTTTTCTTGGGACGCTGATTTAAATTGAGGAACTTTTTACCACAAAGATCATTAAAACCCTATTTTTGCACATAGCTGTACGACTGTAGGGCCAAGCACGTTCTTGCTTTTGCTTATATAAGCTCTGATGGTGAGGGCTGTGCTATTTTTGGGCCATGAGCATTATCACCAGATCTTAGACAGGGTTTTAAAGTTTCCTCCTTCTGATACTTGAACCCTGGGAACCAAGGATCCGATATCAGTGAAAAGTGCTGGGAGATATGACCTTAAATCAGTGTCACAATTAATTGCACATTTTACCTCTATTACGATTAATGGACGGTTTTGTTTTGGTTTTTTTGACCCTCATAGTTCACTGATAAGGTTTGTACTGCACATATGCCGATCCAATCCAGAGTATCGGAACGGTGCATCACTGTTACATCTAGACAGTAGCTTTAAGCTTTTTGCCTCTAGATGTATAAAGGAAGAACTAATCAGGATGGTTGTATAGTTCATATCCAAGACCTGAACCTCTTCTTCCCATGTAAGGATTTATCGAAGACTCAGTGTGGTCATGAACCCTGTGGTTATTCTCCCAGTCTCTCTGGTTATAGTGGATTGTTGTGTCTGTTTATGTAGAATAATGGTGAAACAATGAAGCTCAGCAATAGTCCTGTTCCAATAGCCTGGATTTATGTAAGGAGGCAGTTTTATGGTAGCGCTGCACAAAGAATGGTTCGGTCGTCCACGTTTGACCTTTAACGGAAAAGCTTTGTCGAGCTGATGTGCCTCATTTCTGTGGTTAAGCTTATATTTGGCTGCAGACTAATGGCAGAAGTGGTGCATGTGGACAGCTGTGTTTGGAAGTGGCTAAAAAAAGCAGGTGAGCTAAGACGGGCGTTGAAAGCTTCATGCACGGGGCAAACTTCTGTCTGTCCTGCAGACAGCAAATGAGTGGTGTGGGAGGCTTCCTTTTCCTACGTACCCAGAAATTCCTACCATGCGTCTGGCGAACATGCTGCCATGTGAGAGAGTTTGGAGGATTTCACTCATGCAGGTTGTTTTAAAGGTCTGTGAGCAAGATGTCAGGTTAAGAGAATATGCTATTCAAATGGGAATACGAATAGGACTGGGAGTATGAAGATACAATGTCAGTTTAGTCCCGACAATGCAGTATATCATGGTGTTTTTGTCTGGGTGGGGAGAAAAAATCAGCGGGGTGATGCTGTTTTAAACGTCTTATGAAATCTGTTATTCTGAATGTTTTTAGAGTTGATCCTTCACGGCTTCTTTTCCCCATGTATGTAATCCAAACCGCACGCTGCAAAAGTTTCCATGCGGGGGACATGGTTGTGTTCAAAATGAATCACTAACCCCTTAGTGTCCCTAGTCCATCACCAGTAATGCGGTATTTAGGAGGCCTATTTAGTTGGTCTAACTGTAATTCCAAATAAATATTTCAAACTGGGATTAACAGCCTTACTAGAAGCAGTTTGTGTCAGAATGGCTTATTTTGTAAGTTTAAAAATGTATTTCCTTCTAGATTTACAGCATCGTAATATGTACACCATTTTAGTAATGTGAAATTACAATCCATGATGGAAGGCTTTGTCTGTATCGTCCTCCCCAACCTCAAATATTTCTGGACCAGTCGCTCACGGGCAGCAGTAAGGAAGCATCTTCAGGTTCATACCAGTCTATTGACCTTGGCTTGCCAATTCAGGACTAGGGTTAGAGGTTTTTATAGCTTTATATCCGGTGGTTTACTGACATCCAGACTGTGGTGCAGTAAAATTGGAATGAAATAACTGCTTTCAGAGGTGCAAGTTGTTCCCTGACACTCTGCACCCCCACTGCCCAAATGTCACCTGCTAATTGCCCATTCGAGAGAGACTAACCCTCGCCGAGCAGATGGGAGTGTGGTTTTTCTGCTGACGTTCGGGTTTCGCATCTAAATGGAGACACGTCGAAAGCCTTGAATAGATTAATGCCGTGATTTGTAATCTAATTGTTTTCTTTCTTGTCACGTCTTAGCCTTTGACTGTGTGATTTGAAAAAGAAAATGAAGATTAAACATCAGCGGGAGCTTAAGTGACGTGTTAAGTGAGCAGTCAGATTAAGGTTATTGTGCTGCATATATAGAGATGATCTCTGTGGCCTCACCACATAGTGTTGGTATTGTGTGGGAGATAAAACGCCGTGTTCTTAAGCTCTTCTTACCATCACCATTGAGGTGTTTTCTTCCGTTTGATCCATGAACTGCTGTGCAGGCCAAACAAAGCCCTGCCATTCTCTGGTCTATTCATTCAGTCAGTGCTGTCTCTCTTTAAATATCTCACATCCCTTCATATAGCCTCATGTTTGTGATCAGAGCACAGTCCACGCCTATCGTTACCGCTGGAGTCGATGAGGTACAATCCATGTCAGTTGGTGTGTATGTGTGTGTGTTAGCTGGTGTTTAGTATAATTCATGCTTCTCGGTGTGTACGCTGTTCAGGTACGCGGTATGGTGGATATGTTTAAGCACTGCTAAATGAGTTCATGTACATACAGTGCAGGTAAAAACATAAACACAAATACTATAAAAGGCGCATAATAAAATAAAAACATTTTAAAAGGCACAAAATAAAACAATACAAAAATACTTTGCATGAAATGAAGATACTATAAAAGCCACATAAAATAATAATAAACATAAAAATACTACAAAAGGCAGATCATAAAATAAAAATACTATCAAAGGCACATGATAAAATAAAAATACATAAAAAGGCACAAAATAATAATTAAATAAACATACTATGAAAGGCATATGATTAAATAATAATATAAAATACTTTAAAAAGGAGATCATTAAATACTAAAATAAAAATACTTTAAAAGGCACATAATAAAATGCTAAAATAAAAACACTAAAAAGCACAAAATAATCATATAAAATACTATAAAAGGAATAATAATAATAATAATAATAATAATAGTAAAATAAAAATACTTAAAGGCACACAATAAAATAAAAATACAAAAAGCCACACAATGATAATACTGCAAAATACTACAAAAGGCAAATGATATTAATAATATAAAATACTTTAAAAAGCACAGAATAAACTTCTAAAATAAAAAACTTTAAAAGACGCACAAAATAATCTTATAAAACACTGTAAAAGGCACAAAAATAATAGTAAAATAAAAAATATTTTAAAAAGCACATAAAATAAGAATGAATAAAATACTATAAAATGCACATAAAAATAATAATAAATACTACAAAAGACACATGATATTAATAATATAAAATACTTTAAAAAGCACATAATAAAATTTTAAAATAAAATACTTTAAAAAGTGCATAAAATAATCTTATAAAACATTATAAAATCCACATAAAAATAATAAATACTACAAAAGGCAGATGATATTAATAGCATAATACTTTTTTAAAAGGCACAATAACAAGAATGTGTGGTAAATTTATAATAAAAAAGCTATAAATGGCATGTAATAATAAATAAATAAATAAATAAATAAATAAATAGATAAATACTGTATACTAAAGGGACTGTGGTGGTTCAAATCCCACCTCTGCACATTGAAGTGCAGCTATACCTTAGTCATTAGTAGCAGATAAAATTGACCTTGTCAGTTTTGTGTACATTAGTGGAATTGCAGTGTTACCAAACAAAGTAATACTGACTATCAGTTATTTATCGAAGCTTAACATACTAAATTGTTGGATGGGTAAATGTCACATCGTTAGTGGTCTTTAAAATATCTTTATAGTTGTTTGTTCCATATAACTGATGTTATAACTGACTACAGTTCTCCTAATAAGCTCATTTAAAGGACCCTCCCACTCTTGGGTATTGCTACACGGACTAGTGAGTAGAGTCTGTTATGTCAGCGTGTTCGTTTATAAAATAAGTTGAGTATAGCTAGTTCTCGTGATCTTTATAATAACACTTTGTTCATGATCTAACATCATATTGCTCACCCCTACAGACACCTCCTGGTAATGACCGCTTTCACTAATTGAAACCTTGATCGATTGGTTGAGTCCAGCTGTCGCTTGTCTTTCCAGCCGCTCCTCTCTCCTTAATCATAAGTGCAAACACAGCTGGGGCGAAAAATCCTCCTTCAGGACTTCTTGTGGTTCCCATTGACTATTCCTTGATGATTGATGGAAAAAGGCGAGTGTGATCCACACCCCCGGTGGTTCTTTAGTTCTGCTTTTCTGATCTCGTTTACATAAACGGCTGTTCTGCTGTTTTAATAAAAAGGTTGTGCTCTCTGTGGGTTAGGAACGAATAGTAGTTTGCCTTTATGTATTAAATATGGTGACGTTTAAAAGGCAGTGAACAGTTCAGATAAAATGTTCGTAGTGATGCACTGAATTAAAAATTAGTGTTTTGTTCATAATTGGTTTGAGTCGTTCATTGGTGGTGCCATGACTGGAGACTTATCCATTGGATAATCCATGACTGGAGCTCTGTTTTAGGGGTGATGTTGACAAAACGTTATTTCTCGATATAATTTAGTTTATGGGATTTTATCTATAACATTAATTAGATGATACTTTGGCAGTGAGTATCTTGTCTGAACTATTGAATAGTAGCTTGACCCATCTCTCTTGGCCGCCTGAGTTGGCATTATTTGAGAAGTTAAAAGCAACAAATGCTGTGACACATTAAACCTGTAAGATGCACAATGTAGTCTCTCCGAGTACCGAGTTTCTGACTCTGTGTGAAGGACGGCCTTAATATACGTTCGTTCTTTTTCAATACTTGACGTGGCTTTTTTCGTCCGTAAAAATCAGAACAATGACATATGGAGTTTGGCAGGTCTTTTCATTTAGATAATCGGCGAGACGTGTAATTTGGTACGTACGTTCATAACGCTATATCGTAGGTCCAGATGGCTTTCTGAGAGCTGACGCCTCTGGATTTGGGACGTCACTTCAGATTTACCCTGTGGTCGTTCCAAAGGTCTGGCTCATACAGTCGTCTCGGCATGTCGCTTCACTCTGTTATGACTAGCCCTTCTTGTTAGCTGACATTTAATTGTCAGCGTTTAGACTAATCTGTCTCAGCTTGGGCAGTAATGATGTTAATGACCTGTCCTACAGAGCGCTGTTCCAGTGCTGACATTTCTATGGGAGACACTGACACCACTTAGAGTCCTGCAATCGGATCGTTCTAGAGTTTCCGTCACTCGTTTCTCATGTCAGGCCTCCAGCTGCGCTCTGGCTTTGAGTTCGCACCCTTGGCCGTGGGTCATCACTATCCCACCACGCTTTACACTACAGCTCTTTTGTCGGATCCTGCAATGCCACCATCATGAGGAATTTAGGGGGGTGAGAAATTTTCCAGAGAACATTCTTCGAACGTGTCACTCATCTCGGTCCAGTTTTCCCACTATTGTAAATTGTAGTGTTTCTGCACTGTGAGATTGTAGCCTCTCTCTTCACGGTTGTTCAAATTCAACTGGTTACAGGGGCTGATATGTTTTGGAGTTTGTGTTTTTACTTATAAATGTTTTTGTTTGAAGTAGAAGTATTCTGTCCCTGTTTTCGAGGATACAGTTTTAACAGAGTGCGTTTCATGCACTTGATAATCTGATAACTGCAGAAAATCTGATCGACGCTGGTCTGGGTATTTCATAAACTGACGATCTAATGGAATTTGCACACACAGTGCCATCTCTAGGGTTTGGAGGGTCAGAAATGGTCAGAAAAAGAGGAAATGGTGTTGAAAATATTGTATTTGTAAATAAAAAAAAAGCAGAAATGTGTTCTTGGACGTGACTAAAGAAAATCACAGTATTGATGAGTCTGGTGAAACCGGAGGTAATTCTGATCATAATATTCTCAAAGTTTGAGGGCGAAAAACACAGACGTGGTCGATCCGGACGGAAATAAAATCCGAGTACTGCCTGTAAAAGAGGACATTCCCTAAGGACACAATATGATTTTAATTCCGGTCCAAACAGGGCTATAGCATTCTGTTAGGAGTTGTGGGTTTTATTTATTACCCATGAGCATATGTACAGTTTTGTTTGATGGTCTTGGCATTAGTTCGACATGTGGTTTTGCTAGCGCTGGGCTTTCTATTCAGATTGTGTACCAACGCATGCATGTTCTCGCTGCAGCTTGCAGGCACTGCTGTGTTTCCTTGAGGTAACGCAGGTTAAGTCGTTCATTGTTTTTGCTGCAGTGGCTGCTCTTTGTCTTAATAGGAAACTGATTTATGATTTAGTGGGACTCTAAGAGCAGGACCTTTTTTAAATAGCTGGCTTCATGGCTGAAAAAATGAACTCATTAACTCGAGGTTCCTTTTAAAAGACTTATCACTGTGAGGAGTAATTATTCTGCATAAGGGATTTAGCAGGCCCAGTAAAAGCAGTGCGGTGGGTAAAAGCTATTAAATCTCTTGGCCCACTCTGTTGTGGGTTTGAAACCTCATTTAAAATGTCTTTAAAAATAATTAGAATGGTATTTGGCGCTCGAGTGTCGCACGCGGTCTAGTGTGCAAGCCCACCACTGCGGTGACCCAGGTTCGAGTACCGGGCTGCCATTCTGTCGCTTCATATGCAGACAGGATGAGCTGTGTCTGAGGAGATCGGGGGTCGTACCTCGGTGCTGCAACAGTGGAAACGTCACCGCTGAACACGACTGGAACGCTACCATCTACACAGCATCTCAAACCTAAACTGTTGCATTCATTTCACTCCCTCTCGGAAAAACACAACAGCGGTTCTTCAGTTACTGATGGATTTATTCTTCTTTTGCACTACAGTCGTCAAATCCAACGACGAAGTGTTCAACCACAGTGCATGATGATGTAGCTACAGAACAAGCACAGATTAATGAGCGCACACACGGTACAATGCGCATGATGGAATATAAAAATAAGTTAACATACTCTGCTGGCTGCACACAACCAAGAGGGAATGAGTCCACTTTACAGAAACACTGATTTCCAGAATGGGCAATGCAGGATCACCATGTAAACGCTTTAAACCTTTAGAGTACAAACTTTTGGCAGAGACAGTTGCGACACGCAGGAGTGTCCGTGCATAATAGCGTAACGTAGGGCCGGGCAATTAATCTAAAATTGATCAAAACTGACATTCAGAATGTTGAGTGTTTCGGTTTTGTCTTTTAAAAAAATTCTGCTAATAATTATTTTTAATTCTCTTAATATTTCCCCACTGTGTTTTTACAAAAGCTAAACACTATATAAAAAAGATTCAAGAAGATGTTTAGAATTATAACAAGCCTTGCGGATGAGAGGTGAATCAAAATATCCAGTTTTAATGGTTAAGCACATTTGCACTTGCCACTGGTTGTGCAAGTTCTCCTACTTAGAAAGATGAGAGAGGTCTGTAATTTTCATCATAGCTACACTTCAACTATGAGAGACAAAATGAAGAAAAAAAATCCAGGAAATCACATTGTAGGATTTTTAAAGAATTTAACTGTAAATTATGGTTTAAAATAAGTATTTGGTCACCCACAAACAAGCAAGATTTCTGGCTCTCACAGACCTGTAACTTCTTCTTTAAGAAGCTCTTCTGTCCTCCACTCGTTACCTGTATTAATGGCACCTGTTTGACCTCGTTATCTGTATAAAGACACCTGTCCACACCTCAAACAGTCAGACTCCAAACTCAACCATTGCCAGACAAAGAGCTGTCAAAGGACACCAGGAAGAAAATTGTAGACCTGCACAAGGCTGGGAAGAGTGAATCTACAATAGGCAAGCAGGTTGGTGTGAATAAATCAGCTGTGGGAGCAACTGTAAGACATACAAGACCACAGATAATCTCCCTTGATCTGGGGCTCCTTCTGTCATTGCCAACAAAGGTTATGTTACAAAGTATTGAGTTGAAAATTTTGTTATTTGACCAAATACTTAGTTTCCACCATGATTTACAATGAAATTCTTTAAAAATCCTACAATGTGATTTTGTCTCTCATAGTTGAAGTGTACCTATGATGAAAATTACAGACCTCTCATCTCTCTAAGGAGGAGAACTTGCACAATCAGTGGGTGCCCACTGTATGAGGGCAAAAAACAATTGCTCATTAATTGTAAGGTAAAATGTTCAGTTAATTGTGATATTGATTTGAGGTCCAGCACTACCATAACGCAATTTTTACTTGAGCAAGTAGTTATTGCAAAGTAAATCAATATTCATGAAAATAAATACAGTTAAAAATATGTAAACGCCAAGTTGTCATAATTATGTCACGTTAATGTTAAAGTATGACATAAATAATATTTATGGTAGTTAGAATACGCAGGCTAAACCTTCTTGAATCTGACCAGCTGCTTACAGCCGCAACATCCTTGGATAAAAGAGAGATTTTTATTTCTTATTATAATTTCTTATATTTGGTAAGACCTTGGATGTTCGTGAACGGACGTTGGTTATAGTGGATTTGTGCTGTTTTTCCTGTTTTTACCTCAATCTGTCGCATTGCTGTTGACCCTGAACAGATAGAGGTAAAACATGGACAACAAGATATTTTGTTGTGGTTATGCAGCAGTGAGTTCTTACCACAGTGAAATAAAATGAAGTGATTGATTCTTTTCTGCTTTGCTTATGGCGAGATGCTTAATTCTGTCTGCTCTGTCGTACCTTGATCCTCTGATGACCTTGATGAAGCCTTGTTCCATTACGTTTGTTCCAGGTTAATCCTAATCCTAGCTGCGTACGGGAAATCTCCTGCCTGTGGATATGAACTTTTAATGAATTGTCCCAGGCTTAGTTCAGTTAATTATCGCTTTGCAGCTGTTCTCAGTTATCGTCAGATATGCCGGGTACTTATCATGAGATGCTGAGAGACTGGGAGCTCTACTATTTTAATTAGTGTTCCCAGTTATCCTAGCGTTTTTAACACGCTTTTGAACTCCTCGTCGACTCACGCCTGAGGAGTGTCTTTACTGGCAGTTGACCACAGGCTTCCCTTTGGCTGGGCTTCGTTCTGCTTCATAGCTTAACGGTATTCCAATAAACACACGTTTTGACCCACTTCATCAGATCCTACTGCGGCCGTCTCGGCCTGAACTTGTGCTCCCACGGTACGGCTGCAGTTCCTGTGCTAGTGGCACGCACGTTCGTGGCGGGCAGGAATGCGCCACAGTCCTCAATTATGTTTTATTAAGCCTCTCTCGCTATTGTCTCCGGCGTTTGGCAGTGCCGAACTTTGCTTGGTTTTCAGAGTGCGTTGTTAAAATATTTCCGTGCTATCCTCCGCTGTTATTGTTCTTGGAACCCGGCTCTGCAGATCAGCCATTCCTGCAGGAGACGCTTGAAAGTGGGCACATGGTGGTCTATAGAATGTGAGCCCGTTTTTAGCGTTTGAATCTGCGTATCACTCTCCACTCAGGGCTGAGGAATCCTCCCTAGGGGCAGATCCGTTACACTTAAGCCATATGACGGAGATCAGGGCTCCTGCTGTGTCCCTGTTCTGTGAGACACACTGTCCCGTACCAGAGATGGGCCTCGGCATGAAGGTTGCTGCTTCTGGTTGGATCGAGGTCAGACATGGCTTATGTCAGGAGGTAGCGCTGCCTCCGGGGTGAAACGACGAGTTGAACTCTTCAAAGAACGAGGTCGTGTTGGCCATAATGTTCTCCTGGTGTATGTGGGGTAGATATTCCCATCGTGCAGTGGTATTTCAGCTGAGCGCCGTGTGTAGGGCAGCAGCTCAGCGGTTAGGAAACAGGACTGGTGACCCAGTACGACCAAGCCGCTGATGCATCTGATACAATCTTACAAGGTTATAATTGTGGGTTGAGGACCTTGCTCAATGGCCAATTAAGTACCAGCTTGGTCTTGCTTGGGGTTTGAACCCTTATTTTCTGGTCTATGGTCTGGTACCTTAACCGCTTCACCCTGTTGGGTCCGTGAGCAAGGTCCTTAACCCTCATTTACATTAATTATACCCTGTTAGTTGTAAGTCACTCTGGTTAAGGGAGTTTTTCCTCACTTATCTGATTACTCACGTGCACAGGAACTGATGAACCCGGATTATTACGTGCACATAAATGCACTCGGTGCACCAACAAAACAGTGGAGCGAAATTATAACTAACAAAAGAAAGCTTAAAGTTTAAAGCAGGACCTGAGGGTATTCCAGTTGGTATTGAGATGCAGTCTAATAAGGTAACCCACCACTGCAGAGACCAGGGTTTGAGTCCTGGCAGTGCCTTCCTTCCTGGACAGACATGATCTGCTGGGTCTGAGGGAGCGGGATCAACAGCGACCCCTCATTGATCTGGCGTCCAGCGTATTCCGCACTTAAACTGCGCCCTGTTTTCCGGGGATAGGCGCCACAGCCTTCGTAACTCTGACCAGGAAAGAGAGGACTTAAAACATGAGATGAAGAGGGGGAAAAAGTAATTTAGGGGCTTACGTTGCTTCAGGGCAGCTTAGAGGTACTTTGTAGTCTCCTTAAACATTTCTTGAGCTGGTATGAATAGCCTGTGGCGCAAGAACACTTTAGCTAAAACCCTGTTAGGTATGGAAACAGTACAAGTAGGTAAAATGAATACGTGCGTGCTGTGTTGGAGCCTCAGACAGCCGGGCATTGCTTGGCATTTGTAGTTTGAGATGCAGTCCCCTATTTTCCAGTTCATCGCTAATGTTGCATTTCAAATTCGGGGCCTGCTGGTGTCCCATTTTGGTTCGTAACCATCGTCACTTTCACTCTAAGCACCTCATTAACCTGTAACCTTTGCCTTAAATTTCACAACACGAGCTAGCTTCCGATCCCTCAGGCTGTTTTTAGCAGACATGCAGGAATGTCTGCGCTGCCTGCTGTACGTGAGCTTATGCTAAATCCGTCTCTCTTCCAGTGGGTCTCCATTCCTGTACCATTCTAAACTCTCGGGGCAGGGAAAATGCCCTGGAAGCCTCTCACACAGCAGTGCCCATAAAAACACGTGCCATGTGGTCCAGCTGCACCCCCGCAGTGCGCATACTTCATGTAGACCATATTCTTTTGGATGCACTACTATATATTGGTAGTTGTATTTTTCTCGCATTGTGTGGTTGCTTTTTTTGTTTTTCTCCAGTTCTTTTTTTATTGATGTACACCAGGACACCATGATGCATTCCTAATGTGTGAAAACCTACTTGGCTATAAACCTAATTTGGATTTTGACAGACAATGGTATATCCCTATTTAATAACACAAATGCCATCCTCTACAGTCTATGATGGGGATACGTTCCGATAAACCCATTGTAAGTTGAATGTAGTGTAAACTTAAAAATCAAGTAGTATATCACATAAATAAATATCATGATCTATTGCTGTAGCCCTAATTTAAACTATTATTGATACAGATGATTTGTATGCTGTTTTGGCTTAGACTGCATTGTGAAAAACACTGTCTATGGCTGATTTCTTTCTAAATAGCCCAGATATTTATGGTGGTCTTGATTTCAGTAATGAGCCAATCGAACATGAATTTTTATAGTACACTGACGAGATTTGGATTAACAGTTCTTGATGATGATGATGAATCATGTAATTTATTTTAATGATCCTTTCCAGTAATACTGCGTCTTTACTTCTGAGTTGATTAAACTCGTTTGCTGTGCTAGCTCCCCCTTTTAAGAGTGCTGGAGTGAAGGTACGATGATCATCTGCTGGATATCTGAGTAAGATCAGCCACATGTGCTAAATCTGTTTTTGCGCAGGCTGTGCGTCATTAACTCCCTAATAAAACCGTGGAATGGTTTTCTCATCAGTCGTTACCTGGTGTTGCTGCACCAAACAGGCTTTGTGAGGGGCTCTGCAGTCCTGGCTGCGTTCTGTCACCAGGTGTTAAGGTGCTAAAGCTTTGTCTTCGCTTTGGGTTCAGCGAATGGAAAGTGCAAATGCTTTACAGCAAGTCTTTGGTTTACTACAGATGGACTGTCCCTTAAATTCGGCGTGTGTGTAAATTGCCGAAGTGTGTAAGCCTGTGCACACTTGAGTGCTGAGAGCATTTGGATAACCTTGCCCCTGAGGAGAACTGAGCTGTCAGCACTATTGCCCCAGTGGCTCTTTGACAAGTTACACCGTTAGCCATAAATATGTGCGCATTGCTGACCAGGCAACATGAATATGATTCCTCCCTGCTCTAGCTGTTGTTCTGCGTCCAGGTGGGGGTAGGGAGATATAAAATTTCATACCTTTTAATAAACACCGCTCTGCTATACGATATAAGCTACTTTATTATCTGTCATGTGAAGTGCAGGAGCCGGTTTAGCAACTGACATTTTCACACTCGAGTCAAAAGGCAAGGGCTTTTCTTTTTTAAAATGTGTGTTTTTATTTTTAGATATTTTTTATTGACATAATACTGTATTATTGATCCCTCACACAACCAGTTATTACAGATCACTTGTGCAGACCTGCCAACCTTTACGCATTTTGCGTAGCAGATACGCATTTAGACATCGAACTACGCTGCTACGATTTGTTGCTTTAAAATACGCGAAAAGCCATTGATGGCAACTGTCTGTGAATTCGCGCACTAGGCAACTCGTCTATGGGTGTAACCGCATTGGGCAGCAACCTGTTGGGGAAAAAGAAGACTTCGACCAATCATAACGCTAGTTTTAAAACTATTCAATTAGGCTACGAGCGGAGAGCCGAGGAGTCGACTCTTACAGACAAGTGTAATAGTAGCCACGCACACACATTTCACGTGCAGCTAGTTTAGCTGCGTTTTGGTGATAGGCGGCTGGCTTAACCGCAGTTTTAAGTTGACGGCGGAACAGGCAAGTGGGCAACAAAAAATCGGTGAATGCATGCTCATGAAAAACGTTAAGCTTGACTATTAAATTATTCTTATAATTTAGATAAATAGACGTTCGTCTTCTGGAGAAGGACTTTCCGTGCTGTGTGTCAGCCACAACACCAGTAGCCATCAACAGAAAGCAGTTGAAGTCAATTCACATGGCGCCTGAAGACAACAATCGAATCGAGAATGGGGGAAAAAAGGCGATTTGAGCACGACATGATGATGCACTCAGAACTTCTTTCTGCGCTTAAGAGTTTCACATTTACGCTTGCTTTATTTATGCTGCCATAAATAAAGCAAGGACAACCGTCATAACGTGATAGCTCAACCCCAATGTTCCGCCTTATCTGAAGGAAATATTTGTTCCAGCTTGTTTTGATATTTGACCCAGACCTATATCAAAACAATATTGCATAGCCTAAAGTGAAAAAATATGGTAGCCTACTAACGTTGCCATCCAGTCAACCGATAGGCGACTGTGCGTTAAGACCTTCCAAACTACACATGCATGTGAGATTCTTATAAGCTTGTGTTTGGTGTGTGCCTTGCAGTTAATAATATACATGATGTCAGATGAGGATACTGACAGAGAGAGAGGGGGAAGCAAATCTAAAAAGAAGCGAGTCTATGCCCCTCAGAAGTTCCTGACGAAGTATCAAGGTCAATGGCCTTGCCTCCGTCCATCTAAACTGCCTAATCATGCGTTTTGCACAGTGTGCAGATATGATTTTGACGTTAGTCATCAAGGAGCTACAGGTAATAATATTACTAACATAGAAATGCTTTCATTTATATATATAGGCCATTCTTTTTCCCAAATTAGGCCATTGTGTGCCTATTTAAGCCACTACTGCTTTTCATAAATGACAGTGCTTTCCAACACAATACATAGACCATGTTGTTTTATACTGCAAAATAGCCTATTTCTGTGAATATGAATACAACATAAAGGCTATATTATAGGATAGGCCAGAGTATAATTTATTTTCATTACTATTAAACAGTTTACTGTAAGTGTGGTTATGGGTTTGTGTAACATTCATTAATATTTATATTGAAACAAAAATGTATTTACAGTATAGAAGTATTCTGAAATATTCACTTTCAAAGTGTAGTGAAGAGCAAGAGAATCTGGCAGAGAAAAATATTTTTACCTGATCTCTTTTAATTTATGAAAGGAAAGGATTTAGAATGTGTGTGTGTGTGTGTGTGTGTGTTTTGCAGACTGCCGACGCCATGTGGAGGGTAAAAAACATTCAAAAAAAGTAGCTGCTACAGATTCAGTGCCAAGATTGAATTCATTCTTCTTACAATCCCAAGACCTCAGGGCTATACGAGCAGAAACGTTTTATACAACGCACTTAGCAGAGCACAATATACCTTTAGCTGTGGCAGATCATGCTGGGCCACTGTTCAGGAAAATGTTTCCTGACAGTGAGATAGCAAAACAATACGGCTGCGGTTAGAACAAAGACAACTTCCATAATGACAACATTGGCCAGACATGACGATGAGTGTCTCACAGAAATTTATGAAAAGGTCTGCATTCAGCCTGGCCACAGATGGCAGCACAGACATGGATGACATAAAGATGTACTCAATTGTAGTTATGATTTTTGATGCCAGTGTTGGGAGAGTCGTTGCTATGCTACTTAAGATCTGTGAATCAAGAGAGTCTATGGGAAGAGCAATATTTGATCTACTTGATGGAGAGCTAAAACAGAGATGCATACCATGGTCATACCAGTTCTTGTTTTCTTTATTGTCTACTTGTATGTTGAATACCTAGATATGGTGGTGAGTGGGTACTATGTGCTTAGTAATAAGTTGAGTGATGAGTGAGCATGTGAACTCAATCAATACTGATCAGCAAATGTACCTGACCTCGCACCACGCCACGCTGTGCTGCCGCAGTAAGTTGCTACTCAAAATTTTTTTCCAAGGTTGGCAGGTCTGCTTGTGTGACGTCTCTGGAGAGCGCAAAACTCTACCACACGGCCGACGTTTCCAGCGATGTGTTTACGTGCGTTTAATAATCTGCAGAAATTCAGATTTTGTGAGTAATCTGATTGAGTTTACATGCACTTGAGTAATCAGATAATGGGAATTTTAATTTTGCAACCAGCCAATAATCTCATGGAAATATGTGACATAAACTTCAACATTTAATAGTGAATAATCAAATTATTCTTTATCTCGTGTATACTCCCAGAGCTGTTTCGCTGCCTTTAATTCAGTAGTGCATTTAATTTCAGGGTTGCCAGAAAAATATGCTGAAGCCAATAAAAAAAAGAGGCCAAATACAGCAAAGTTTTTAGAAATACGCAGACCTGGCAACCATGGAGGAACACTCGTGCACATGCGCAGACTGAAAACATCTCATAATCGGGTTACTGGTACCCATGCAATGAAAAATCCAATCACTGAAATAAAATCCAGCTCTCTCTATGGGATTTCTTAATCTGATTTCTAGATGGGAGTATGCCATATACAAGATCACTTGAATAACTGCAGAAATCAGACTATGATCCGATTATTAGTCTCTGTGGTGTATCTAAAAACCAATATTATTGAGACGTGAGAGAATGCAGGGTGAATTCTAAACATTTGTGTATTGGAAAGTCATTCATTCAGTTCTGTTATCTCTGGTAAGCCTCCTCCTGAAGCCAGCATTCCTGCAGTGGAAGCGAGTAAAGGATAAATAAACCTTTTGCTCGACTGACCCAGTTTCCTGTTCAGTGTAACACCTGAGCTTTCAGAGTGCGGGTTGTAAAACCGTGTTTGTTCTGGCTTTACTATCTGCCGTCCTTATTGCTTGTGTTTGTGAAAAGGAAGAATTGTGTAGCGCCCGCTGTCTAAACAGAGCTGATCACCTGAATCGCTGCCAGCACACACTCTGATTAAAGCCTGCTTCAAGGAGAGCTTCATTACACAGAATCGTAACTCTCGCTAATAGATGATGATTAAAGAGCCGTGATCTTAAAACAGAACTGTTACTAAAATGGGAACGCTGACTCATGAGGAAAAGCCTGCGCTGTGATTGGTTTCTTATGTTTGGATTGTAAACAGAACTGAGACTAAGTGACTGAACAGCTTGGAGTTTTTATTACCAGCAAATGGGATTTATTTGTTTTGGACGATGTTTAGGTGTTAATCTGTGGGTTAAGGTTCATGACAACTCATCAGTGTACCGGAGTTCCCAGCGAACCCCCAATAAAAGATCAGTGGGGTATATGAAGGCCCCATTCTCTGATGATAGGACTTAAAGATTCACTCTTTTTTGTGTTGTAGAATTCCAGTGGTAGAACTCGATGCAGAATAAAATTCTCACAGCCTTTCTGACGACTAGTTTTTAGTGTTACAAGTGATATCTCGGTTCGAGACGAGTATCGAGCAAATGTTCCCATAAAGAATAATGTAAATTGAATGAATCGGTTCCACACTACAGAAAATCCCCCCTGTATGAGGCATTATATGCATTAATGGAGTTGAAAATCTCATGTCATTTAGTGAGTCATGGATTGAAAGTGAAATGTAAAAGCAAAACACTTTCTCTTGTGAACTATTGGCGCTAGTATAGCTGAAACTAAATTAACTGCAGCCTGTGTTTCCTTTCGGTTTCCTTTCGGTTGGCCCTTATAAACAGCAGGCAAATGCTAGCCCATTACCGCAGAAACCAGTCTCTGTTATCATCAGTATTTGACTGGGATTGGCTTCATGTTGTAGATTAGTGATCTCACTCTATCTTTATGTAAGCAACCTGCGTCCCAACGGTGCCATGCGGTCAGGTCGGGCATCGTACGGGCCTGAGGGAGGAGAGACCAGTCAGAGTTTAATTCCCTGGTGTTGAAACAGAGACACACTTATGTCTGCACCCTCATGTATGACGTATTGGTTGGTTACCGATCAATTTTTCGATTAGTCATTTCTGCAGATACTTTAAAAATCCAAGCAGTTGTTGGTTAAGGGTCTTACTCGAGGAGCCACAGTCCAGTATGTTAACCCATGATTGACGATTTAACTACAGACGATTTTAGGTCATCTTGCTAATAGTTTCTTTAAAAAAATCAAACCTTGTGTGTTTGAAAAAGAGGGGGAGGTAAAACGTGCAGACACGATCCATCTTGCTCTGCGAAGGCTGGTTTCTTTGAGGTCTTTGAGGTCCCTGACCGACTTGCTGTGACCTGTATTGTTCCGCAGCGGTCAATTTCTCTGACTGATGAGCCTGCCGATCTCTAACTCAGCCTCTGATGTCCAGACCTGAGCTTAATGGTTAAAAAAACGAGCAGATTTTACTTATTCTTTGCTCCAGCACCTCCAATAGTGACAGATTGCTGTGCAGCTGTAATGAGACGGGTCATGTCAGTCTTATTCGATTTGGCTCTAGATAACAGAGTTAAGACGTCCCCCACACGTGGAGCGCTGTCTGTTACAGACGGGCCGTGAAGCAGGATTGGCTCGGCGTGTGCGGACTACAGCTCCAGTAAAACAGACTGTTGGTGTTTAGTGGACAATATTCTTCGGAAATAAAGTGACAGGCAGAAACCAACATTATTTTCCTAATTTTATCAGCTTTGTCCAGATGATTCCTTTGACTACTTTTGCACCCCGCCCATATTAAGGTGTTATCCTGGAACCTCTCGAGCATGGAGGAGGACAGGGTTGAGCCGCTGTAATGACTGATGCTCCTCGTTTTGTAGGTTATCAGCATTATAACTTTCTGCATTATAACTTGCAGCTCATGAACTGAGACTACTGAGTGACTAAACACAGAGATGCTGAGAGAACATTCAGTGAGGGCGTGGCTGTTTGAGAACATAAAACTTTTTCCAGCATTATAACTTGCTGCTCTTAACTGGAGCTGGATTAAAAACAAAAAGATGCTGCTACCATGAGTACCACTCTAACATTGTTTAGTTTGTGCAAGTATTTACACACATTTGTACAGAGACGTTGCATTTATAGTTGAAATATGTTCATTTAAGTTCAGCGGTTTTGTCAATTATTGTTAGTAGTTTTACGCCATCGGTCATCCTGCTCTCTAAATATCAGCATCAGCCATTAAGAAAACCAATATCATCACACAGTTCTGTTTTGAGCCGCTGTAGCAGTGTCTCTCAATCCTGGTCCTAGAAACAATCCCTCCCTCCACCCTGCTCTGCACATGTTGGTGTTTTTTTCTGTTTAAACAACCCACTTTAACTCAGTAATGGGCTTGTTAATGAGCCGAGTAGAGAATCAGGTGTGTTGGAATCAGGGAAGACACTAACGCTGGGGCACCAGGACCAGGATTGAGAAACACTGCACTAGAGCATTGTCAGAAGATGGACCTGGGGAAGCGCTTCAAACGTTTGGCTCTACTTTGTGAGAAAGTGTACAGACTAAATGGTAATATGTGTAGAAAGCTGATGTTATAAAGGAGGCTGCAGCTCCAACAGGGCATAACAGCTGTTATTATTCTTTATACATAAACAATTGGCACCTTTTTCGCCATTTTGGAATCAAAATTTGGAATTGATACGCAGAATCAGAGTTGAAATAAATAGCAGGATATGAAGGTTATGGTCTTAAACCAGCCAAGGTAGCAGCACAGAAACACTCAGCAAACCTTGGAGGAATCATTTTTGAAAAAACGTTCCTTATAATAGTAACAGATGGCAATGCATAACAAATGCTGTCACCGATTACATCACAAAAGACATGGTGCCAAATCAGGCCGTTGAGAGAGACCCGTTCAAACACCTTTGGAATACTTTAATCCCGAGATTTAGACTGCCGAAGTTTCGTGTAATTATCATTATAGATAAAATCCCAGAAAATATTGAGACATTTTTTTTGTCAAGATCACACACCTTTAAAACCTTTAATTTGCAGTGCATCAATATATTTTGCTCTCTGCAAAAAGAAAGCTGTCTGTTTTTCTGCAACACACATTGTAGAGTCATCAGAGCTTAACAGAGCGTGGCGTTCTCGAGAGGCTCACAGAACTGGCCTTCATATCGACGTGACATGTACTGATGTCTGCAACTTCTGACGGTAGCTTGTGACTTGAGCATCTGTGTCAGCGGAGACAGAAAGCAGTACATCAGGGAGTCCCGCTGACATTGAGGTCCTTTGTAAAAGCCTTGTACGGGGCTGAATTCTGGCAAGGGAAGTGACTGAGCTGTTAAAACATCTCTGTCAAACTTGGGTTCATGCCTGACGACTCCCACGGTCTTCTGATCTCCACGAACTGACAGGGGAACTGGGTGAGATTAACGCGATGCGGAATTTAGGTCTACGAAGATGACGGGGAATGTGAAGATGTTTGACAGAAAAGTTAACTTGTGTGATAACCGGCATCCAAAGGTAATGCCTGGTACGTTTATGTCTGAGGCACCCAGGGGGGCAATTCGCTAGCTGTCCACTGAGAGTTCTGGCCTGGTCTGAGAGGGCAGCAGTGACCCCTGACAACCCTTCAAGGTTCTGGCAATCCTGCCTATGGCTTGTGCGCCGTGGGTTTGGCGAACCAGTTAGAACAGAGAAGTAATTAAACATAAGCTCAAAACATTGGGTTAATATTACATAAGACTGGCGTGTTTTCTTTATTTTATGTAATTTACTTAAGTTCTTACATATAACATCTAGGTCGCCCAAGGTAACGCTGAGGCTGTGGTCCGTTGCCACTGCCACCCTAGGCTTGCCCAAATAGAGCTGTGGGCCGAGATATTTGAGACAGTGCTCTTTTGTAAAACGTGTTATAGATCAATTTTACTTGAGCTTGGCAGGGTTTGGTGAATGCCAGGCAGTCGTGACTGCATTGTGCCACTTTAAGGGTTGGTGGAGGAGGGATAATGCCATGGGGTTGTTTTTCAGGGGTAAGTCCCTTAGTTCAAGTGAAGGGAAATCTTAATGCTTCAGCATAAGACATGTTGTACAATTGTGTGCTTTCAGCTTTGTGGGAACAGTTTGGGAGAAGGTCCTGTTCTGTTCCAGCACAAAGCAAGGTCCATAAAGGCAGGGTTGCGTGAGTTTCTTGACCTCAGCCCCACCAAACACCTTTGGGATGAACTAGAACTGAGATTGTGGACCTCATCAGTCTCTGACCTCAGTGGTTGAAGGGGCAAAAATTCCCACAGAGTCCAAAATTTTGTAGAAATCCTTCCCAGAAGAGGAGGGAGGAGGTATAGCTGCAAAGGGGAACCAATTCTGTTCTAAGAATGGGAAGGCATAAAAGCTGTAGGTGTCTCAATACTTTTGTCCATATAGTGTTCAAGCAGACATTTCAAAACAAAAGCTGTCCAATCCCATCTAAAGAGCAGAGTGTTCATGCAGTGTTGCACTAACTTAAGGTATGTGAGTTTCTAATCTCTTGCTTCGTTACTTAACTTGACGCTCCATTACTCCTCCTTAAGACGTGAGGAGAATGCAGAAGCTGTTTTAAGTGTCGTACATCAGCACAGTCCTTAATCTTTCCATGGCACCGAGTGCTCTGACAGGTGGAGGGGTTTGTGTACGGCTCTGAGATAGTGCTGCTAACTTGTGGTGACCTTACACCCCGAATTCCAGCGCTCTCGTCTTTTGTCTGAAGTGATCGTCTTCCAGGGAGGTGCTTACAGTAATCGTGTTTACTGATTTCATATGTAAATTAGACTTTAAGTCACAGACATGGCAGCCATTGTTCATTCTGAGGTTTGATAGCTTGTTTGTGTTTATTTCTGGGGACCAACTGAGGCTGTGAATCGACTTTTAATCGTTTACACTGAGTACAATAGGCTTTGTTGCTCGTCTTTGTGGGGAACCTAATTAGGCCCCGAGAGTACAGCTCGCCATGTCCTGGATCGCCTCCAGGCTTTATGCGTGAAATCACCAGCCGCCTCCCAGCCGTACCTAATCCCGGCAAAGCCGTTCCCGCTTCAAAGACGCCAGCTCAATTCCGACTGCTCGCAGAGATGCTAAATCAGGGTCCGGTTTAGCCCTGATAAACTTCATCCATTGTGCTCTGTGGAGGGCCTTCATTGTGGGCTCAGTCACCAAGCTCCACATGAGGTCACTTAATGCCTGGTCAGGTCTGATGCGTAGGACACCGGCGTCAACGCTTAATTAGTGAGGGGAAAATTTCAGTGCGGTTTGTCTGTCACCCCATTTGGTCTTGGAGTGACTTGAATTGAGCATCAGTGGGTGCGTTTACATGCACTTAAGCCGATCTAGTCTGATTTTTGCAGTTCTCCGATTACACTAGAAATCCCATAAAGAGAGCTGTATTTTACTTCAGTAATTGGATTACTCGTGGCATGTATACGAGTAACCCCTTTTGTGTTTTCAGTCTGCGCATGTGCACGAGTGTTTCCCCGCGGTTGCCAGGTCCGCGTATTCTAAAGACTCTGCTTTATTTGGCTTTCTCGTGTCTGTCGGGCTGTTTCTTTTTATTTATTTATTTTTTGACTGCTTTTGTCAAGGTCACACTTTTTTGTCCCTGGATGTGTGTACCAAATTTGATTTTTCGCCCGTGAGAACCTTGAAGTCAAAGAATAATAAATAGCCCCTGGTGCTCGGGCACTACAAAACTTCAGCTGAATTTACTTGCTGTAAAATTGATGGACTGACCATCCGTTTCAAAAGCCTTTCCATAAACACAGCATTTTCTGTGTAGCTTCAGTCCTGTCCTTCAGACTAAGCTTTTTTCTGTAAGGAAAGGCTCGCTTTTTTGTAGCCATATCGAACCTGGGAGTTTCAGAGCGAGACTATGTGGATGCGCTGTTTAACGTCCGCATTACGTCCTATGAGAAATGGACACTGACCGATTAGTCACCTAGTAGTTTAGATTTGCACAGTGTTTTATTTTAAACAATGCTATTAATTAGAATGACACAATATGAAAGCTTTTAGTGCAGTACTGAACTGTACAATACAGCAACTCTTATCTTTTTGTATTTTTAAAACTTAAATATGACACTTAAATAAAAGAGAAAATGGGATGTTTTCTGGCTTTCAAGACTGCGATTCTCTTTTCTGTCAGCAGGTGCTGCAAGCGTTTGCTCCTGCTAGTATTCTGTCATTCAGATATTGAGTTTTTTATATATAATGTATGTATAATACTTGCTGTACTTTAGTGCAGAGCGATGTTGCTGTGCTCTGACTTGCGTAAAGTGACTCGTCTCGGCTGCTCAAACACCTTTTTGCAGTCGAAGACGTCACGTCTAGCTACTGTCTCAATATTTGCTTAGGATGTATACAGAGGTGATTCTGAGCTGTACTGTTTTGCTTGATTTGGTCTTTGTTGCTACCAGTAACTGCACATTTCCAAAACCCGGTTTCTGCAGCGAGCGGTTCTGCTTTTGCCTGACATAAGTCTCCAGCCCTTACTTAAATCTCCTTGGTGCCTTTGTTGGAGGAAGTTTTAGTCTGTGCCACAACAATAGGCCTTTAAATGAAAATTACAGCTTCGTTCTGCGAGGATTTACGTTTCGTTTGCCGACTGGCTACAGCCAGGGCGTAATAAATTTCATGCGGTTGTGTAAACCGAAATGAGCATGGATTGAACATTGCTGACACCCGTTTGCGCTCATGCCTTTGGAATACGCTCATGGCGCTCGCAGGCTTAGGAGACTTCAGGATGTCGGCGTGTTTTGAGCGCTCATTGTTCAGCGCCATTCGTTTTGTTTGGATAATTCCTTCTTTTACCTTATCCTCCAGCAACCGTTATGTCTCAGATGAAAGGGAAGTAGCCGTGTCTGAGCAGAAAAGTAAAAACCTCAGTCCTCTATTTGGCTGCGTGTCTCTGTGGTTTCTGAATGAGCCTGAATGTGCTCCGTTCAGCCTCTGATTTTTAAGGATTCACTTGGGACAGAGTTGCTGAGTAAACTCGAGATCTGCTTTGTATTTTTTTTACCTCTAGCGGTTAATTTGTGGACTTTACACTGTAATCACGCTTTGAATGAAGCCCCATGTGATCTTCACTACAGATTTATGGACTAGCCCAGACGTCTCCCCTCCTCTTTGTCCCTCCTCTTGTTTGGCCTGTCCCAGTCACTCAGTCAGTACTCGGGGTCAGACTGCAGACGCTGAGAGTCTGCGCTCCAGTGGCAAGCTCTGACCTCAGCTCGGAGTGGAAGGAAAACTTAGCAGGACTTTCAAACTAATTTCAGTGTGACCCAAGCCAATGAGAGTGAACCTCTCAGACTTTCCCCTCTCCAGAAGGCGTCTCTGGCCTTCCCGAGTCGAGGGATTAAGAGTCACCCAGGCTCACCGCTGGAGTGGGAGTTTCCACGTGTGCATGTCTGTGTGAGTCAGTCCGTCTAAGTTTGTCATGGAGTGCAAGCCCTTCTGAGGGAGCCGTCTGTGAGCTCGGCGAGCATCGTGCTTCTCTCGCTTTCTCTTCAAAGCCTGCTAGATTAAAGCTTTTTCCCCAAAGGTAAGGAAAAGTGGTTTTATTTATTTATTTGTATCCTCGCCTTTGTTCCTCTGCATACAGGCTAGGTGGGGTGAATACAAAAAACAAGTGGCATACAGCTTTCATTCTGGCTTGCAGGTGTGGGAGGACGGGTGGTCTGTCTTTGGGTGTTGGAATGGTTTGAATTGGTTTGGATTTGTTTGTGGAGCAGCTGCTTCTCGCCAAAGGCCGTTTGTTGCCTCATAGATTGAGTGTGGTCCTATCTAAGAAGAGTTTAAGTTTATTCAGTGAAGCAGTTGCTGGGCTGTGTGTTGGAGGCTTGGAGCAGGAGCTGAATCAGGTTTTTAATTAAATCAGGGTTTAATTTTACAACAATCCATTGGACTCAGGGTCTCAAAAGGCAAACCCGACTAAACACGGCATGCGGAAGTACATAAATTCAGTTTGATCGCGTTCTCGGCTTGGGCGGGTGATTATTTATGGACATGGCAGACGTCGTAGCAGTACTGGTTCTGATTTGGATGAGAAATCCTGTCCTCTGCCTCGTGCTCTTCAGTCCTGTGGCATTCACTGCTGTTTTGAGTCTCTGCCAGCGCAGTAAGTCATAATACGAAGGACAGCAAGTTGTGTGACTGTTCTGGCGGGACTGTAAAGATGGTGATGGATGTGCACATCTAAATCGTTGTTTTTTTGTTCGTCATCGCTGTCGTCTCTAATAGCTTCCTGACGTACAGGCGCTTTCCTTCCTATTGGCCCTCTATTACATCCTCTTCACTCAGAGAGGTAGTCTCTTGTTTCTATCCGTGGTAAATCAGTTCCTGCTCTGGCTGTTGGCTGATAAAGCCGTGTCCCTTTGGACTTTTAGCAGGAAGCGACTGCCAGATTTCTAATAATAACACTCCTTAGTGATGTAACTGGGAGACACCTGACAACAACCTTGGTCTGTCATTTACCAAAGCCTTTAATTGTTCGGGTGTAACGTTTGGAATTTGACTCTAGGAGTGGGTGATGTGGTCAAAGTCACCCGTTATGGTATGTCAGTATATCACCATAAAAGTATGTATGACACTAGGCATTTGGCTGTTTGGCTCTATGGTTTGTAAACCTGACAACTTGCACAGTAGAGCAAGTGGTTAGCGCAGCCCCAGAGAGCCCCGGTTCGACCCCGACCTTGGACTCTTACCTGTGTGGAGTTTGTATGTTCTCCCCATCTCCGTGTGGGTTTACTTCGGTTACTCCGGTTTACAAAGTTAATGAAGTAATGTCCGTATTGATGCCTTAAGTTTCTTCCACATGGAGAGATATATGGTTTATTAATTCAACAATAGTACTGTATCAAGTTTATGTACCTGTATCGGAACTGAAAAAGTCAGATCGGTGCGTCCCTATTCTATACAGTATAGCCATCCGGCCCTGGCTGAGTTTATGGATTTGTGAACGAATTAAGCAGGAGGCATTTTATATCTAAATCAACATAAACTTGATTTTTCAAAAATGATGCTTCCAGTCCGTTCATGTGACCTGGCTTAAAACAGGATCATGCTCTCAGTGCTAAGCCAGCATCCCATTATGTGCATGTTCAAGGTTTTAGTCACAGGCTGTTTCGCCTCGTCGTTCATTCTTCTGTTCTAAGCCAGGTCACGTGAACGGACTGGGCTGTGTGTACGCTTGTAAAATCAGCTTTTGGGTTATTTATATTTAACAAAGATAGTGAGGTTGTCCTCAAATCAATATCACGATTAGCTGAACGTTTTACCTCAGTTACGATTAATAAACGATTATTTTGTTGTTGGTTTGTTGGTAATGTAAAAAGCAAGTTTGCTAAAAGGAGGCAGTGAATATGTTGGATTTATTGCAAACATAAGACATAACCTGTTGTTCTTTTTGTTTGGTGTCATCTTTTCTAAAGCCAAAATGTGTCCATATGAAGGGCACAGCAGTTTTCTTTGGTATGAGCTGCTCTGTGTTTGAGTTCTCCTCCATGTTGTTTCCATCTTGCTGAGTGGATGGGGCGGGGTCACATGAATACACACAAGGGCCAGGCTTGGGGTCGGTTATAGTTTCAGAAAGCCACTTTTGATTAACATTTAATTAATTGCCCAATCTAAGGCCATGGTAATCTCCTGGAAAATAGTGGACTGCTGTCTTCAGGTGAGGGCCAGAGGACGAGGTCTGTAGGTGGGAGAGGTTCCCGGTCATGCCGTGTTTCTCCTCACCTGTGATCATGTTGTTGGTAGTGAGGTTCCTGACGAGGGCTGGCAGGCTTGCTCAGCGACCTCGGACCCTCTCCTGGAGAAGCTTTTTGAAACGGAGACCGATCCTGTTAGTCATTTAGCAGAAGAGTAGACCCAAGCAGCATCAGAAGCTATTTTGAGGAGGCTTCTGGTGGAAAAGCACACGGTGCGATTATGACACGGACTGTGACTAAAGCACTGAAGCTCCTAGTTAAGTCTGTTTGATGCCTTTGTTGGTGGACGGTTTTCCGTCTCTATGACGACAAAATAAAAAAGCATAAAAATCCATAACGTACATCTGTTTTGGCTGGCAGAGTGAATAAAGCTCAAAGATTCCAGTCCTGACGGCTCCGAGGCTGCAGGAGTGGAGCGTATTTATTTTCTGTTGTTGTTGTTCGGAGTGAGTAAGCGGTTCCCTTCCATAGAAGCAGATGTCATCCGAGGGCGCCGTACACACAGACCCCGCCTAAGCCTCTAGTCGCCCAGAGGTGTGCCCTTGGCCTCGTGAAGTTCCAAAGGCGACGGTTTTTGCTGCTGGCCCTCAACGGCGTTGTAACAGTAGGTCTGTGTGTGCCTCCGATTCCTTTCCCACTCGTTGATGTCCGTTTCTGAAAGGCTGCTGTGTGTCAGAGTTTGTTAGGGTTGTGAGAGAACAGGCTTTGTGCTTGAACTGGGCTGATTTCAGCATTTCCTCTCAGCCTCAGGCTCTGTTCGGCTTGAAATGTGCGTTCTGAGCCTCCCTGGAAACGTTTTCCAGTCTTTCAGCCTTCTCTGTGGAAGACGGACTGATCGATGATGCTAATCACAAGTCAGGAGGTCAGTCGGGACATTTTTGGGCAATGGGAGCTTGAGGAACATGGAGCAGATGTTCTGTTCTGTTCTGTTCTGTTCTGTTCCTCAGACCTCAGATTTTCCCACAGCCGGCGAGTGGGAGATGCGTAAGGTGCTGCAAGCACGATGAAGCAATTTGGCTTTAAAACCACATGCAAATATGCCTGCTCTTGTTTGTGCAGCCTCCAGATTAAGCCGTTACATCCTGGACTGAGCACTGCTTACCTAAGCATTAAAGCCAACGGCATATCAAGCCACCACTGATGGCCGTTGGGTGTGGCGTTCATGTGGATGTTACCTTGCCTTGTACCACATATCTAAGCATTGGTGCAAATCAAGTGCACCCCTTCATTTGAACAGCATTTCCTAATGGCAACGGCCTCTTTCAGCAGGTTAATGCGCCATGCTACACTGTCAAAGTTGTTCAGAACTGATTTGAGGAGTTCTTGGTGTTGCCATGGCCTCCAGGCATTCCAGGATCTACTGTTAACCTCTTGCCAGATATTAGGCTTATGATCAGTAGTAACTTGAAGTTTGGTGTTCCTAGGTCATTGTTTTAGTACATTTAATCCACGTTAAGATTTTTTTCTAATTAAAGTTACACCTATCGACCAAAAACTGGATGGATCAACAGGGTAGAATTTAGTTGCTGGCAAGACATTTGTCACATTTGAAGAGTGGCGAGAGCGAGAGCCGAGGTTGGCGGATTTTCGAGGTAACGTGCACAGAGGGAAATTCATCCTGCCATCAAAGGGGCGAGAGGGGAGTTTGGTGAGATAGCTGGTGGTGAGATGACGAGATTTGACTGTATATTCTTTGTACCTTTGGCACATCTTTTTGGCCATTTTATAATCAAAACTTAAAATCGGTAATATCCGGATTCGAGAAGCAGAAGCCAGAGGATCCGTCAGGTCTTCTTCACTCCCGATTGTGGTGCTGTTTAATGTTGAAGTTCATCCATGGTCATGTCGTCATTGTTGCAATTATCTGATCTCAGTAGAAGTTGAGCATCGAAGGACATAAGAACCACGTCAGATTCGGACCGACTGGTCAGACTGAGCCTGCAAATCCGATTCTGATCAGATTTATGAACGTGGCTTGAAACTGATTTTAGAAAGTCTGGATCACTTTTCGCTGCCAGTCTGAACATGGCCTAAGTGCCGTTGTGCCCATCGAGGGTAATGCCCTTGGATTTGATTGTGAAAGAGCTTTTATGTTTCGTTGATATGTTATCTTAAATGAGACCTATGCAGATAAGTAAGCCTGATCCTTTGTGGTATTAGTTGAATGGTCTTTGTGATGGTAAGAGTTTGTCAATCGCTTTTTGTCGGATCACATCTGAGCTCGTCCGAGGATCTCTGAACGCGTCTCAGAAGTCGGCTTGCTATTTTTAGCACGTACCCCTGTGGAGGAACATTCAAAATGTGATTGCTGTGACCAGACTAAACTGAAATGACTTCCTTGAGCTCTGCTGCTGCTTATTTAATTTACACTGTAGAATGTGAAAGTTATGAGAATGAGGAATGACAGCCCAGGACCACTCTGTGGTTTTCTGGAGTGTACACAGTTAATTCTGAAATGCACACAGCGATTGTGGTTGTTTCGTGTTTGGGCTCTGTGTGCACTACGGAGTATGGCAGGGTCATGCTTTTTAGTGGGATTGGAGCGATGCTTTACAAATGCTTTCTAGCCACCAGTTTATTTGGCATCCGGTGCAGGACTTGCTTGGCAGCGAAACTCAAAGGGGAAAAAAACCTTCTCTGGAATTTGTGTTTAAAAATAAACACTGGATGGAATTGAGGCTGCTTTCCCAACCGTTGGTCTGGATGTCATTCAGCGCTGCCACATGGTCAGAAATTCAAGTCATCTGTGAGTTTTGGTGACCAGATCACATTCGGATTTCACCAGGTGTAAACGTACCCAAGAAGCATTGTGAACTGTCGTCACTGTTGCCATAGGCTTGCTCAATTTCGGGTTGGCCATTGATATTAGAAGATAATCTAAAATTGTAAAGCTGCTTTGAGACAATGCTCCATTGTAAAAAGCGCTATAAATAAATCTGAACCAGTCAATAATCTCCCAGAAAGATGGGACGTCATCTTCAAACTTTCTTCTGTGGCTTTTGTAAACATGATACCCACTTTACCGGCGATTATGGACCTTTGGTTTCTAATAGTACACAGTGCTGCCCTTATTACAGTTTTCTCTGTATTGCTGCAAAGACGCAGATGAGATTTTTGTGAATGGGCTGGTGCTGGTGCTAATTCCAGGGTTGCCAGATCCCATGAGAGAAAAAAACAGATCAAAGCTACCAGATCTGTGGAAACAAACCCTAAAGAAGTGAATTGGCAACCTACTAGAATCTGAGAAAGTGACCACTTGAAAAGTTATAAAATAATATATATATTGCTTGTATCTTCAGAGGTTAAACAAAACCAACCAGAAGGAATATTGGAGAGAGAGAGATGGAATCAGGGAGCCCAAATAAGCAACTACACTTTAGAAACAGGCCAAAAACACCTGCCTCCTGCAACGACCAACATTTGTAAGTGACTTTATAGAAAAATAATCCCAAAGTCCCTCAGAATATTTAAACCTGGCAACCGCGTTTGATTCTAACTAACAGCAGAGCGACATCTCTGGCCTGTAGGGCAGGTACAGGGACTTGTTTCTACCTCTCCTTTCGGTTGGCCCTACGATCCATGGCTCCCCCATTTGAGGTCTCTTCTTCTGAGCTCCCTTTCTCTGCCTCCTCAGTTCCCTGAATGCCTTGTTTGCTTGCACTTGGTGATTCTTAGGATTTTCACTAGCTGCTTGGTGGACTTTATAATGATGTCCTTATTACATTGCCTCTTTGCGGTTTATCCTTATTGTTTTGTAATGTTTTTTCACGTTGCATTGACACTTAGTCATTAAGCAGAAGCTTTTATAAAAGGCAAGTGAAGCAACTGAGATTTAAGAGCCTTGCTCAAGGGAAATAAAGCCACAACATAGAGGCTGCAATTGCCAAAGAGTTGCCAGTACCTCGTTCTACCTGTCGAGTCACGCTGTAGAAAATGATTTCATTTGTCTGAAATGAACGATCTGAGTAATGAAAGCGTTTAAAGAGTTTATTCTGACATTTACTTTGTTTTATGTCACACAGATGAGACTGACTGGGCTTTACTGGTAGCTGACACTGAAGGAGACGGCCATGCAGACCACGGGATTATAGTACTGTAACAAACCGGGTAAGTCCACCTGCTGACTTTGAAGAAAAATGGAAATAAATTCCCATGTAACTTCTGTTACTGATGAGAGTCCCGAGGCTGTTGGAAGTTTGTGTTTATCCTGGTCAGTCGCAGAGTGTAGGTTCGGAGCCTATCCCAGAATTCCTGAGACGAGGGCCTATGTCAGTATTATCATTGAGTGCGTTTACATAAGATTTGCAGAAGATCAGATTTGGTTAGTAATTCAGTCAACCAGTTTGTGCACCTGGGTCATCAGATAATGGGAACGCTCTGGGTTTGAATGACTCTGTAATCAGATTTCTACTTTGCAACCAGCCACAGAAGGATGTGATGTAAACTTCAAACTTATTTTATTATTGTGTATATATTTTATACTGTATATATGTTGTTCAAATTGTTGATTTCCTCGAGCATATACTGCATTCGAGTCTCCTCATAAAGGGTGTGGTAGCCATTCCATGGGTGTTGAGTTTAATTCCAGGGTTGCCAGATCCTGTGAGAGAAACAAGCAACTAGGTTTATCGAAATGAGCCCAAAAAACCCTGAAACAGCCTACTAGAAGGGCATAGTGACCACTTGATCAGTTAAAATACTACTACTACTACTACTACTACTACTACTACTACTACTACTACTAATAATAATAATAATAATAATACAGTGGTACCTTGGTTCTCGACCATCTCGGAACTTGTCGTATTTGGTTCTCGACCCATTTAGCTAGAAAAATTTGTCTCAGTTCTCGTGGTTTGCTCTGTAATTGCCTTATTTGCTTAAACTTGTATGAGTGGAGCCACTCTTTCAGCCAAAACTCCTGATTTGTGATTCAGTACACTGATTCAGATTCACAATAGCCCTCCCTCTGCTGTGCTTATGGTGTTTTTCTTTATTTTCACATCTACAGTACTGTATTCTTAGTGCAAATAAGTCTCCATGGGTAATAAGGTTAGTTTATAAGAGAAAACCGAAAGGAAAACAGAAACTGAATCCTTCAGAACACAGTTAGCTTAGCAGCTATGCTAGCCCCTGAGTTCACCAATAGAGTAAGTGTTTTGCTTTTACTTTTCACTTTCAATCCATTAATCACTAAATGACGTGGATTTTCTGGGGGTCTGAAACAGATTCATTCAATTTACTTTATTCCTTATGGGAAAATAATGTCGTTGTTTCCGGTTCTCGACATGCCTTCCGGAACGAATTACTGACCAGAACCGAGGTACCACTATAGTGTGTATTTTAGTTTTAATTCTAGACGTTCAGCAAAATAAATTTGCAGGAATATTGGGGAGAAAGAGAGGAACAGGGAGCCCAAATAAGCAATCTGCAACAGCGAGTATTTGAATTTACTTTATAAAGAAATAAGCTCAAAGACACTTAGAATAGGTGGAGCTGGCAACTAGCCGCTTCCAGGACGTTTCTTAATCTAGACCGTAATCCGATCCGAGAAATCGGAGTATGCTGTTTAGACGGCCCCTTGAGCGATCAGATAACTTCAGAAATCCGACTTATCGGATTATTAAGTGTACGTATACGCACTCATTGAGAAAGGGTTGAGTTTTACTGCTGGAGGGCACGGCTGGTGGTGTGCCAGGGCATTGGTGTTGCCAGTTAATGAAGCCCTAATTTATAGCCTCATTTTGGCTGTAACCAGTGTAACCAAGCTGTGTGTCTTTCATTTGGGCGAGGATTTCTAATACGACTGACTTCACCCGTGATTATCGATGATCTCATCTGATAATCTCTGCATTCTAGGGCAGGGATGGGAAACTCGGAAAGCCAGTACAGCTTGCAAGGGCCGCGAAGCAACAGCTTCACCCTCCCGAACAGACAGAAGCCTTATTCAATGAAGCTGCGCTCTGCCAAAGAGGAGTTCTCGTCACACCATGGCTGGTGGAGGACAGGATCCAGAGGTTCTGCCTGTAAACCCAAAACGCTGGCACGCAGCTGTTTCTCCCAACCGAGGACCAGTCAGTCCCCTCTGATGCGCCACTACGACCACGATGGAAGGGAAGGGACGAAACGGATCAGTTCTCAGTGGAGTAGTTCGTCCAGGTGTTTGGATTCGGGAGTAATCGGGCTGCCGTCTGAAAATGGCCTTGGGGAAAATGGACAGAACAGCTTCGGTAGAGGAGATTGTAACGGCCATGCTGTGTACGGATACAGGACGCCCGAGAGGAAATCCAGACTGGAGGAGCTGGAGGATCACAGCAGCCCCAGGGTTTTGATCAAGAGCGACGGGAGCGTACGGGTCGAGTTTAGCCAGGCGTCCAAGAATTCCCTTCTTCCAGACGAGCGAGGCGGGCCTGTTCAGCTGCTCAAGTTTTCCCCGACTCCGCAATCCCTACCCGCCCCGGCAGCCGTGCCTCACGACTCTGATCGTGAAGCTACCCCGGAGGCTGCCAACCCCGTCACCAGGACGAGCAAGGGCAGCTCGCTGAGCTCTGAAGGCAGCTGGTACGACTCGCCCTGGGGGACGGGTGGAGAACCGAACGACAATCGCAGTGCCTTACATCACGGCGTCTCCCAAATCCTTCCACCTGCCCAAACGGAGCTTTTCGATCCGCAGCAGCGTGGTATTGGAATAACCGAACTTTACCGGGACACTAGCATGGCTGCCACTTTTCCCTCTGCCAAGGATCTGAAGCTTGCCAGTGATATGCCTTTCAAGCACAGATCCTCCTTCGTGTGCGTCATGGAAGAACCCGATGTACAGGAGTTCCACGGCGTACAGCAATACTCCTCCTTCACGTTACCCTGTCGCAAGGCCCAAGCCGGCGCAAACGACGCCGAAAAGAGAGAGTCTATCCGGAACCGTATGCGGCGGCTCAGTGACTGGACCGGCAGCTTGACCAGGAGGAAGAAGAAATCAAAGGTGAGCATGCTGCGTATTCACTTGCGAGGCTGTAGTTATGGGAGTTGGTGTGTTTTGGTACTTTGCGAAACAGGTCTTGACCAGAAATGGTTGTTGTCCAGATGGTCTTTTTATGGTAATGTAAATATAAAGGTGTAGTTTAAAGCTGTAACTTTTAAGAGGACGGTATGATGGCCTGATACTTTTGTTTCGATGGACAATATTAGGAACACTGAAGATCAGCCATATTAGAGACTCGGAGTGAATGTGAACCAGTTATATAGTTATAGGTTATAGAGTATATACAGGTACAAAAGAGGTACTACTTGCAATAGGACAGGTACATACTTGCAAACACCATTTACAGCTACACAAGTATAGGAAACATCCACACACACGAGGAACTTACAGAAAACTCAGAGTCAGAACAGTCTCCATTCCGACCAGTAATTTAGTGAGCTTGAGTGGGTGGCAGACTTCCGCTCTTTAACTCCTGCCTCTGCTCGTGAAACAGCGTTGATTGGCTGTTTACAGCTGCAACATCCGGAGTTAAGACGGATTTTTGTTTCCTGTTATAAATCATTATTGTTAAGAGCCCATTTGTTAAAGTGAAGCGATGGCCATTAAACTGCGCTTTACTTTAAAATAAAAGGGCTTGGAAATGCATGCAGGTGTTAAGTGACTGAAGCTTTCATAGCAAACAAAGGTTTTTAGCAGGGAATTCACTGTTGGATACTGGCCCAGAAGAATTGTAGACTATATATTATGGAGTATTTGCATGTTCTCCATTTATGCCAGATGTTCTTAGGTGACTAATTGATCGTCATGAACTAAATACTTCCATATTGTTTTTTTTTGTGTCTTTTTTCAAGAGCAACACAAAGTACCGTATTGATATTTGTATTGCCAGATAGCCAAAGCTTCGGTATCACAAGTGGGAATGTGGTATTGGTGCATCCCCGGTTCTTAGCGGGCGCGGGCACTGTGCCACTGAGCTTTTGTCAGGAGCAGATCGTCGTCCCATGTTGCGAACAATATTGCTTGTCACACTTTGCCAGCTGTCTGAAAGAGGCAAGCAACGGGGCATTTATGAGAAACAGGACACGCTGGTGCAGATCTGTGCAGTGTGCATTCGGAGAGGAGCCTCCAACATGAATCAAATTTGCTTTGGAAGAATGCAAAGTGGTGGAATTGCTTTCAGAGGACGTGCTTAGCCCTAAGTAAGTGCTGCTGTTGTGTTTTGAGGATCTGTGCTGCTTATAACAATAGCCTAGCACAGCTTGAAATGAAAGTTTAGTTTGTGTAGCTTCTGACTGGAGTTGTGTTTGTGCATTTGCGTATTAGGCTGTGCTGAAGCCACGTTTGCTTGTAGTTGGATGTCAGAAATGGTATTCGGAGTCTTGTGTTTAGTGTTGAATGTTACAGAGTTTGTGGGTCAGAATTTGTGATGTTGGTTCCTCGGCTTCGGATGTGCATCGCAGAGCACTGGGGTTCTTTCTCTGTGACTGCGTGGGTGATTAGACTAGAACTGCCCAAAATAGCAGCCTGTGTGAGAGAGAGATAGACTGGGTCAATGGAAGAGACGTCGCTATTAAGAGATGCGGCAAACAAAAATCTTTGCCTTTTAAGTACAAGTCTAACACTTAAAAGTATAAAGGTAATAAAATGAAGTAATTAAAACAGCGCTTTGTTTCCTTCACTTTGTTGTGCCGCGTTCAGTTTGATCAGCAGCAGATCAGCAGTGAAGACGAGTGTCTGGACCAGATGGTGGAGATGAGTAAAGAAAGCATGATAACAAAAGTCAAAGAACAGGGAGATAATGCAGCACAAGGAGCTGAAACTAAAATAAACACTCAAACTTAAGCTAGATGGTGAACATTCGGACCTTAGGGAACAGTGGCTTTGCCCCGAGCGCCCTTAGACAAGGGGTTTAATAGCAAAGGATGTGATTAAGGAACTGTGGGACAGGCGAGAAGATCCAATGTCCCATTAGCTGCCAGTGCGTTGCTGGGATGGAGTTCTAAACGCTGGAAGGTGTGACTGTAGAGTAGGGTTGAGTGTTGTGTAGTTATCACAGTGTTCTTCTAGAGCATTAGATGGAGGCCAAAGCTCAGAAGAGCTCAAACGTTTGGTTACACCTCCAACATGGCAAACATCTAAAGTACCAGCATGGCACTGAGCTTCAGCGGTGTACCGACCCGAGTTCGACCGGCGGCGCTCTCCTAGCTCAAATGCTGCATTATAGAGGGAGAGTCTAGAACACTTAACGTGAAAGCTTATCGTGTAAACTTTTCAGTTATTACTGGGCATGAGTAATCTCCAGTGCTGAATGGATGAACCTGTGGTCCATTTTACATGAAGCTTTTCACTTCCCATTTAAACCTGTTGTAAGTAAAAAGTGTAACGCAAAAATGATGATTTCCTTTTCAGTGATTCCTTTTCATACTTATGACCAGTAGCAACTGAGAGAAGTTTGATGCATTAAAGCACGCTAAGCTTTTTGATTATATGTTCAAAGAGGGGAAAAAGTGTAACATAAAAGTAGTACTGTTCAAGCTGAAGTGTTAAACTATATTCTTTATACCTAAACATTTGGCACATTTTTCACCATTTTGGAATTGAAACTTGGAATCAATAAGAACCGGAATCGATAAAATGCAAACGATGCCCAGCCCTACTGTAGACGGCAAGCGTGACGCTGTGGAATGCTTGGAATGTGAAATTCCCGACCTGTAGTCCGCGTCCACGCGAGGTATCAGTAATACGTATGCTTTTGCTTTGTGTCTTTAAATAATACAAATAAAAACGCAGTGACTGAATCACCAGCAGGCAGGTTAAGCAAAAAGTCCAATGTATGATGGTGGTTCGGTTCTAGATTTTAGGAACGTGGTTGCACATCCTCCTGTTTTACCCCTGCCTGTCCTGGTCAGAGTCACACAGGAGGGCAGGATTGGGTTCAAGCTTGTGCCCTCAGACTGAGGTTTTCTGGAGCCGTCTCTTACTGCCGAGCCACAAGAGTGGCCTAGATTTTAAGGTTTAAGGTTTCTTTAAAAAAAAAAAAAAGATGTTATGATTGATATGGGGAAACATTTTTACTTTTGATCCAATCCAAGATGTGAACCCGGTGTCCCTGATCCACGCCCATGTTATCAGTGGTATTTCCAGTCAGTACTGCAGATCGTAAAGATGAACCTTTGTCTCTTTGTTCCATTTATCTGTAAGAACATAGTGCTGCTTCCTTATGGTCACTCTCTCATCAGAACTGAGCGGTGCCCTTTGATTAAGCCAGCGCCTTTAGATTGGGCTGGTTTTAATCTTTGATTGTCGGTACACAGCGTCATGCTGTTTACTCTGCCCACTGCCTGCTCTTCCCACAATTAAGCAAAAAGTAAACCATGATTTCATGGGTAATTATACATCCCTGAAGTGAAATGAGAAGCTTACCTCCTTTTGGACCGCTCAGTGCGATGTTCATACAGAATATCATTTTACTGTCTGCTGCGGCTGTGGTAAATAAACACAGAAAAGCAAAGCTGGGATGTCCTGTATGGTTTTAAACCCACGATTAAGGCCTCGGGCGGTGCAACGGTCAAATCTACTGCAGAAACGTATGTTGGAGTCCTTGGGGTGCCTAACTGGCATTACTGGGGCGCAGTCGGCTGTGTTTGAGGAGGGGAGTAGCATATGGAGTCTGGGATTGAGAATATCCAACAATACTTATCGCCATAGACAAAATCTATCAACAACCAGCATCTGAAGTCCAAGGGTCAAAGCAGGCAGATGTCGGCACCAGAATCACGAATATCAGACATAATAGCATAATGGAAGAGTGCCTTTCCAGAGCGAGGATTAAAACGAAAAATGGATATTGAAGCGAGTTTCAAACGGACATGAAGCAGATGCCAACAACAGGGAAGCCCTATCATTGCTTAGGCTCACGTGACGCGCCCCCACACAATACTGACAGCGGTACAGTAATCCGAATGAGCCGAGCACAGGTCATAAAACCAAAGTTTGTGGGTGAAGTTTTTGGTTTGACCCGGCGAGCACGGGATTGGTATTTACTGGAGATTTTTGCGAGGAAGGGAATGTATTTAAATAAATAAGTCGACACAATTCCATTACTTCCTGCAGTCATTGTAGTAACACAATGCATTTCTTGTTTAACTATCCCAGGGATCCCTGATTTCATTGCCTTTAGTGTCAGTTGTAGCTAAAGCTGTTCTCATGGCACTCACTTAATGCATTTTATATACCTAAAAGAAACCATACCAACCCAAAAGCCCATGGTTTTACTGGATTTAGGGTCGGTCACATTCCTCCAAAGGGGCGTCTCAACGCCCTTACCTAATTAGATGCAGCTGGTAGAGATGACAGACTTTTTAAAGAGGAGTCTTGTTAAGGGCACTTGTGTCTAGGTTGCTTTTGAAGTGCACTACTATGCTTTAATGATTGCATTCAAGAGCATCGATTCAAGCATGGTGCAGCCTTTCATTCCTCCGAAGCTAAATACTTCTGCCAAGTCCTTTGTCAAGAGGTGGCCTTCCTGTAATCCATGTAAACGGAATAGTTTAGTTCTAGAAGGAGCTGAATGTAAACTAAAGGGAGTGATAAGACGGTCGGAAGTGTAGTTAGAGTATGTTTTTTTTTTTGTAGTGTGAAAAAGCCTTTATAAAAACGAATTATGTCCATGACAAGTTAAAGAGAAATCACGTTTATTTTCACTGCTGATTAACTGAAATATCAGCCGGAACCAAAACTCTGACCTAAAACTGAAAGTGTTTTTATTATCGATACTTAACATGAAGAGTGATTAGGCTATAAGTAGCTTGTCTGATGTTTATGACTCAAGCTCAGCATATCTGCACCGATGGGCACGAAGGTTAAACCAGCAACCTTGTAAATCTGCTTTCTCAATTTTTAGTACCATTTAAAATAATTTAAGTCAAGTGAAATGAATTTGTGAGGCTCTTTTTATAATGGAGCGCTGTTTAAAGCAGCTTTACAGGCAACTAGGGTCACGCCCCCAAATGATCCAGCAAGCCTAGAGTGACAGTGGTAATGAAAAACTTAAAATGTGAGGCTCCTCTGGCAGCTTAGATGCTATATGTAATAGTTAAAACGAATGACACATTTTTGCGTAAATAATCTCGGTCGCTGAATATTCAGGGCATCCTTAGACTCGACCAAGGCTTTAACGGCTGAGAAGGTGGTGCACATGGGAATGTGTGTTAATAAGGAGGCGTCTGTGCCCCGAAAATCTGATTGGAACAGCGGGTTATGTTCTGTTAGGGCTCTGATCTGTTCCAGTCATAATATAAATAATTGTAAAAGTAAAAAAAACGGCTCAGTTTGAGTTTCTAGGCTTTGTTTGTTCTTCACACACTTCGGAAGTGCCGGCCTTTTTCTCTTTCAGCAGCCAGAGTTTAGGTGCGTGTCACATTTTCACACCAACCAAGCCACCTCACTGCAGGGACGTTTCATTCGAGTCTGATTCACATCCAGCATTCAAATCAATAGCCGCCCCGATATCGAGCTGCTGAGTTTTGGAGCTCTGATTGAATTCCTTTGTGCGATCCGCAGTCTTACGATATTACTCCGTACTCTCTCCTCTAGGAGCCGAGATATAAAGAACCTGTTGATTGTTTCGACAGTGGCGTCGATGGCCTAACCGCTGATACCAGCTCTCCCTCTCAGGTCTCCAGCCTACGGGGGTACCCCAAGGGCCAGTCTCGGGCCCGATCGCAGTCTCAGGTCCTGCCCCCTTGCAGCGGTTCCGTCGGCGCCCTCCACCTGGGCACGGACGCCGTCAGGCAGAACATCTACGACAACTTCATGAGGGAGCTGGAGGCCAGCCAGACGGCGGCGGGAAGCGGCGAGGAGCGAGGGGAGAACTCTGCCGAGGAGACCGAGAGCAGCAGCCAGGAGACGCTCGGCTCGCTCGAGCAGCTGGATGTACTCTTCGAGAAAGAGCAGGGTGTGGTGAGGCGAGCCGGATGGTTAACCTTCAAACCCCTGCTTACCGTGCACAAAGACCGCAAGCTGGAGCTGGTGGCCCGGCGCAAGTGGAAGCAGTATTGGGTGACTCTTAAAGGTGGGAGTTAGAATAAGTCTGTTCAGATATTAACATCGTTTATATATACTCAGTGCTTTCGGAATGTCTTCAGGCCCTTTCAGTTTTTCCACCTTTAGTTAAAAGTGAAAGTGTCTGAGGACTTTCCAAATGCGTTATTCGGAAAGTGTGTATACATATGAGGGCAGTAAATATCAACGTACCACTGACTCAGCACGCCCATGAGAGTAAATAAACCTGGTGTTTAAACTATGTGGGGTGCTCTTTGAGGAGCAGCGGAAATGTAGAGGGGGCCGTTGTGAATCTGAATCACTGTATCATGAATCATGAATCAAGTTTTACGCGGCTCGACTCGTACAAGTACTCGTACCGAGCAAACGACCAGAACCGAGACACGTTTTTCTAGTCAAAATGTTCTGAGAACCGAAGTTGACGCGTTCCGAGGTGGCCGAGAACCGAGGTGCCGCTGTAATTCCGGTGTCAATGACTGATTTGGACTGTTTATAGGCTGTGTCGTTTGTTTGTTTTGTGAAGCCTTTTGCAGTAAGGTATCAAATCCATAAGTCAGCCATATTCATATTGTCTCAAACCCTTGTGCCGTTGCTCTCTTCAGGCTGCACGCTCCTGTTCTATGAGACGTATGGAAAGGGATCTCCAGAACAAGAGAGCCTACCGAGCTATGCTCTGCTGGCTGAGGATGGAATAGTACAGGCTGTTCCGGAGCACCCAAAGAAGGAGAACGTGTTCTGCCTCAGCAACGCCTACGGCGACGTCTACCTCTTTCAGGTCGGTGTAAAAAGGGAAAATTAAAATGAAAACAGGGAGTTAAATATGATGTTTTTCCTCGTGTGTGACCCATTTAATGGAGATTTACGAACAAGTGTTTCCCAAAAGCCTTCTCAGTCTTGAGTTACTAACCAGTTTTAAGTCATTGTTTGCTGACCCCGTCTCTGCATCTGGGCTGGAAAAGTGAACTGAATTATTATATCACAAAAGTATCATGAGGGAAATAATTATTATAAAAACTAAGTAGTAAGTATTTAAATTACTGGTATAAAAAATTTTCATTCAAATGAAATGATTTAACCCCTGGAATACGTGGGTACTCCATAACACTTTTTCTGCTGATCTTCATTCCAATCTTTGTGGGCTTTAGCACATTTTAGCCCTTTTACCCTGTTCCCCTTCTGAAAAAGTGGTTTCCTGGCTGCTGCCCTTCCAAAAACATTCCTGATGAGCTTCTTCGGATTGTAGAAGGACCAACTTGTGATCCTTGAAGTTGCCAGATGCTGCTATGGCTCTACTGTAAGGGGGGCACTGAATACTGACCACTGTCACCTGTGGAAGCTGTTCTGTTTTCTGTGGTTGTATTCTAATAAAGAGTCTGAAAAGTAAGTAAATATGGTTGTCATATCATTGCTGAAACGATAGACAGTATATCTAATCTAATGGTGGCCTAAGACTTTTGCAGAGTGCTCAAAATTAAGAGTTAAATGGGAGGAGTGTTCAAGAAACATCTTTAAAACATGCTTTTGTTCTGTATTTGGGTCGAATCACCTTAGAAAGCTGTAATCCCTCTGACTGCAGGAGCACAAAAGCTGCATTTTAGACTTCCATGCAGAAATTGCTGCGTTTGAGGCTGTAAATACCTGTTCTCTTCGTGCTTGTGCACAATCCGGAACGTTCTGTCTGAGTATATCCGATCTGTGGGACGCCCATGAGGAGCGAGCGGCCGTGGAAAGCTCTGTTCACGCTCCAGCCCAGAAATAAGTAGCTGAGCTCCGAGTGTGGATTTTCTACACTGGTCCTGGAAGCCGCAGCTCGTTCGTTCACTCCGGCTGCTCGGTTTTGATAACATTTTCCTGCTTAGTCAGCCAAGGTTTGTGGGGGATGCGTGCCGTGCCAGACCACACACTGGTTTAGGGGTTTTAAGATTCTTTCCTCAGATTCATGGGCCTGCCACATTACATGCAAGATTAAATACAGATAAGTTCAGCCGTGGAGAGACGTTCGTGTTCTGTCCTGTTACATCGGGTATGGGTCAGGAAAGGTCAACGGGTTTCCACCACAGGAACCGCAGGAAGCTTTAAGTTCATAGGCTGTAGTTCCTGCCATTTATACCCGCCCTGTATGAGAGGATGAGAACTGCCTTACTTCCTGCTTGAAGTAGATATCAGATGTGCTCATAAAAGGGCGCACATGGTCAGAAACTATACTCAGGCAGGCTGTGGGGTCTAAACCGTGATCAGTTGGTATTAAGGGGAACAAAGTGTGCCCAGAACATACCACACCATTAAACCACCGGCAGCTCAAACTGTCCAAGGCAGGATGGATCCAATCTTCTGCTGTCTCATTTTGGTGAGCTCGTGTGAATTGTAGCCTCAGTCGCCTGTTCTTAGCTGACAGGAGTGGCAGCCGGCGTGTTTTTCTGCACCTGTAGCCCATCTGCTTCAAGGTTTGTACATTTAGAGATGCTCTTTTGCATCCCTCGGTTGTAATGATTGCTTATTTGAATTGCTGTTACCTTTATTTTTACCTCTATTTTCTGCCAGAGATCAGCCCTCACTGGATATTTTCTCTTTTCTGGACCATTCCCTGTAAAACCTAGAGATGGCGCTGTGTGTGAAAATCCCAGCAGATCAGCGGTTTCTGAAATACTCAGACCAAGTCCCTTAAATCGCCTTTCTTCCCCATTCTGATCAGGTCTACACACCTAAGTGCGTTCGGTTTCTGCCGTGTGATTGGCTGATAAGTTACTTTGTGTTAATGAGCAGTAGAACTTTGAGTTGGTCTTCAGAACAGCCGTGAGATTTCTTCTCTAATTAATGAGCTCGGTTTTACAAAGCTATTAGCTCAGGAATGCGCTGTGCTGATCATTCTGTCCTCCCGTCCCCTCACTCTAGGCCACGAGTCAAACGGATCTGGAGAACTGGGTAACGGCCGTCCACTCTGCCAGCGCCTCTCTGTTTGCAAAGCGCCATGGGAAGGAGGACACGCTGCTCCTGCTCCGGGGACAGATCCGCAGTCTGTTGCAGAAGATCGACATGGATGGCAAAATGAAGAAAATGGCCGAGCTCCAACTGTCCATTGTAAACGATTCGAGAAACAGGAAGGCCATCGAAAACCAGGTGAGAGGCCCGAGCTTGATCGTAGGGGTGGCTGATGGGGTCAGGTCAGGGATGCTTCATCAGAGATCGGGAGAGCCGTCATACTAACACGTCATGACTTACTCTGAAAATCACTGATATGGCAACCCGACGTTTTCCTACAGCCTACAGAACACTGTTCTGTTCATTAGTCCAGCTCACATGATCCCCACTGCAGACTTACTTAAACCAATAATAGCCCAAAGTGGGTGGGTACTTGGGGTACGTACTTAGTTTGTAAACTTTTATTTCCAGTCAAACGTCATCGTCCATTTTTGTGGTCTCTACTAGAGCTTTATGATCTTCCTGGATTAAGTACAGTGGTGATCATTTTCAATCTGTTTAAAAAGTGTTAAAGATGGTTTTAACAGGTTTTACTCTTTACTAGAGTGCTCCCTCTTATTTCTGTTACCTTCTCAGCTTTATTTATTAGAACTAAAGCTACTTATTATTTTTTCTGGTTTATTATTTTATGTATTATTTTTGTTTTACTGTATGTTTTCCATTTTAATTATGTTATCTACATATGTTACATTTATGTTATTACATTCTGGATATTTTCTCTTGTTTTCTATTTTATTATATTCTCATTTTTCTATTTTATTTATTGTATTTTTGGTTTTAATGTATTCTCTATTTTATTTATAATATCCTGTTTCATCTATTGTCTGTTTTATTATATTCTCTGGTTTGTTTTTTTTGTTTTTTTTTGTCTTTTCGGTTTTGATGTTTTCTATTTTATTTATACTCTGTTTCATATCTATTGCCATTTTATTATACTCTCCATTTTATATTTTGTTTTTAATATATTAAAAATATTTTATATCCTGTTTTATTTATTCTGTATTTTATATTATTTATTGTTTTGTCAGTTTTAACCCTACCCCTATTTTCTCCCTTTTATGTATTATATTGTTTTATTCATTATATATATTTATTGTGTTCTATTTAAGCTTCTGTCTGTTTCCGATGTATTTTTCTCATAAATATACTATTTATGTAGTTTAGTTTATTTCTTAAATATAACACCTAGCCTGCCCAAGACGTTTGGGTCCCTTTTTGAGTCTGATTCCTCCCAAGAGTTTTTCCTTTGTAACATTTATCATTTTTCCTTGCCACTGCTGCTGTAGGCTCGGTCAGTGGGGCTGTGGATCTAGATGTTTGTAAAGCTACTTTGCGAGAATGCCTCAGTATAGATGAATCTGAATCATTTATGTATTTAATTAGAGACATTAGTTTGGTTCATGTGTTCAGTTTGCAAATGAATCTTAAAAACAAACATGCCAGTGAATGGATTGTTTTTTGCCCAACCCTGGTGGATTATTGTATGAAAAAGTGACATGGGTCAAAACAGTTGGACTTGAGTTTAGTTTGTAATGGAAACACCTCTGATCTGTCACTCTGTGCTTGAGCAGGACAAGCGGTATAAAAATAGATCGATCTGGGCTGCACCCTTGTTGGATTTAAAGATGAGACACGTAATCCTTGCATAATCCTCGTGTCAGTCTCTTGGTTTATTAGGACATTGTTTCACATTCTGGTTGTGTAAGCACAGTCTGATATTGGTCCACTCTTGTGAATGCACGAGTTCTGGAAGTTTTTATCTGCGTAGTTTTGATTTCCCTGCTCTTCATTTAAAATATTTCATTTCGTATAAAATCTAGTGCAAGGAATGATGCATCCCTTTTGTTTGTTTTAAAATTCAGACACAAGCTGTTGTAATGCATGATGCAGATAATCTGGAGATGCTTTACAGGTTTACGTCGGATGCAGAAAGCCAAAGTGTTTGCTCACGTAAGTGTCACTGTTTCAGGTTCAGATCCGTTCAGTCTTTGAAAGTCAGACCAGTGCAGGGTCACAGGAAGGTCAGAGGCCAACGAACAAGGGTCTTTACCTCACTTAGTGAGTGCCAGGCGGCGTTTGAGGTATTTGCAGAAGGCTAAGAGGTTACATAGTCTGGGAAACGGGGCCTCTTTGAAGTCCTGTCTCTTTAAATTAGTTCCAGCTGACTGTCTTGTCTGTCTGTCTCCCATTATTGAGTTTGCATTTGCTCTGAGTTCAAGCAGTTATGGAAGTCCTGTTAACAGAATGTGGTGAGTATATGGAGATGGAGCGTGAGAAAAACTTTAGGTTTGGTCTCCATGGTCTGCCTTCTGGAGGATACAAGGAACCTGTTCAGTCACCTCAAAAGGAAGTGCCCCAAAGGGTACTTCAAGAGTCGGATAGCAGTGCAGCAGCTATGCAACTAAAAACAGCCCTGAATTAAAGGAAGATAACAAGCTGTGAGAGTGTAGAGTCACAGCCTAGGATTTGATTCCAAGAAACGTCAAATACGCAACTTTTTTACTAAGTAACTTTTATAAATAGGTAATTATAAGATAATTCTTGTTAATACGTTTGAAGTCAGATATTTAACCTGAATTTAGTCTTTTTACTAGTCACTTATGGTCTAGCTGGACCTCGTATTTATTTATTTTATTTTATATATACTATTGTCTTATCTGTAGTTTATTGTATTCTCTTTATGGTTTATTAAATTTTTTTTTTTAAAGTCAAGATTTATTTATATAGCATTTCTTTCCTCAAAGCAGCTTTACAACTTTAGATTATCTCAATATCTAAGGCCAATCTCAAACTCAGCAGGCCTAGGGTGGCAGTGGCAAGGAAAAACTCCCTAAACATTATAAGGGAAAAAACGTCGACAAGACTAGCACTCAAAAACAGACCAAACCTCCTTGCGTGGCTTAGATGATAAATGTAAGAATGAAACTAATTTATCTATTGAAATAAGTCTGTATTAATAGTTAAAAAAACAGAAACTGTCCCATGTTTTGTCTTTTAATCTTAATCCTCTGTTTATTTAAATTATTACTGTAAACATATTTAGGTAGCTTAGTTTAATTCTTACATATATCATCTGTGTTACCCAGGGCGGTCGGGTATCCTCCCAAGGTTCTTCCTCATCACATTTGCAGAGTTTTTCCTTGCCACTGTCGGCCTAGGCTTGCTCAGAGAGGGCTGTGGCTCTGGAGGTTTGTAAAGCTGCTTTAAGACGATGCCTCCTTGCTAAAAGCGCTATATAAATATAATCTATCAGGACAGAAGCCATGTTGTTTTATATTATTATTCTGCTGTTCATGGACGCCTAGAGTATGGTGGTATTATTTGCCATCGTTAAACTGTTTATTTTTAGTGCGCTTTATTAAAGTTTGTTTTAGAAGTTTCTGCTATCACAAGTGCTGTTATTTATTTAAAATGTTTAGTGGGGAATTTGGTTTAGGAGCTGTGTTCAGTGAAAAGTAATTATGATAAATGTCGTGGCTGTCGTGCCCAGCCTAAAATCATGATCTTTCTGCCAACCAAACTGCTAAATCCATGTAGGGACTTTTGTTTGGGACTTTTGTCTGCATCCGGAGATGAGCAATGATGTGATCGTACATAGAGCACAGACCCAATGTCACTGCTTTAGGGAACGCTGCTACACATTCATCATCTCCAGGTGCTTTATCCTGGTTAGGGTCGTGCTGGAGCCTCGTCTCGGGGAAAACTGAACCGATCCATCTCAGATCATCACACAGTCAGTCTTATTTACCTCAGCTTACACCTAGGTGCGATATAAAGCGGCCGATCCGTCATCGGAAATATTCAACCTCGGGAGAATGTGCCAAATTCCATATAGATAGTAAGCAGGGCACAGGACCCTGGAGCTCTTAGCTCTGTAGTACCTTCTGCAGCACCAATTCTACTAACTTGTACTAAACAGTCTCGTGTTGATGATCAACATGTTTAGTTATTATGGCTTTCTTCCTTTAAGTGAGTTGGGGGAGTAGAAAGTTTCTGTTCTGATCCGAGCCGGTATTTTGACTGGCAGTGTGCACCGAGCAGCCAAAACATTAAACCCACACACAGACTCAATAACAAATAATGGTGATGAGCTCATTACAGTAGCACATGTTAAGCTCTTGGGTGTATTGGATGCTAAATGAACAGTCTGTTCTCGTGGGGGCGGCACCGTGGCTCTGTGGGTAGTGCTGTCGCCCCTAGGGCTGTGCTAAAAATCGAAACGGAAATGTATGGCGATATTTATTTTCGTGATATACTACATCGATTTTCAGCTCAAGATATCAATTCTTTTGAAGGAACAAAGTACAGTCTCTGCTCCTGTAGATGTCACAGTGTTTATGTACAGATTTTGTCAGTAATCCGATCAACAAGTTTATATGCACTTGAGTAATTGGATAAGGGGAAACTTGTGGGTTTACCTGACTCGGGTAATGATCGGATTTCTGCTTTGCGATAATAATCTCGTAGAAAGATGTGACATAAAATTCAATCTCTAACATTAGTCATGCTAAATAATCGCGTTTAATTCCGGCGTTGCCAGATCCAGCGAGGGGAAAAAAACTCTGAAGTCAATAGAAGAGTCCAAATAAAGCCAGATCTTTTGAAATACGCGGACCTGGCAACCATGTTTTGTCGCACATGCGCAAACTGCCAAACCCGATTGAAATCGGGTAACTGGTATACCTGCTATGAGTAATCCGATTACTGGGGTAAAATCCAGCGCTCTTTATGGGATTTCCTAATCTGATTAGTACGCTGTTACATGACCACTTATTATCAGATACCTGCTGAAATCAGACTGTGATCAGATTATTAAGTGTCCTAAAAGTCCTAAAAGTGTCCGACTTGTGCATGTAATTGCAGCAAAGTAAAAAGGCTGTCTACGATTGCAATGACAGATTTTTATTCTCTGTTTCTTATAATTTCTTATAATTAAGACCTCAGTCGTTAAAGCAAACAGCTGGTGGTTAGATTGTCACAGAGCAGACACCTTTAGGCTTTCAAGTCCCATTTTATTTCAGTGATTGAAACTGCAACGTGACTCTTTCTCACACACACTTCACACTTTTGAACCCAATCCAAATGTAAATCCCAGGTACGCTGATGCAACAGTTTTCCTCGAATACTTTTTGCATAATTACTTTTTTCTGAGGCGGTAGATTTATAGCATTACGTTTTGCTAATGTTGGCGCCTGTGCTGGAGTCGACTAACAAAAACTGACAGTACAAGTAACTGTCAGTTTACACAGTTTAGAAACCGCCGAATAGACGCAGACAAAAGTGTCAAGACTGTGAATTCCAGCAAGTCTGTTACAGGTGTCAGATTGTTTTCACAGCAAACATGAGCTAGGCTGCAGTTTGCAGGTAAAGGCGTACAGGTATTCCAGGTTTAAAGCTTGAAATGGGCTTCACGCAGGTCGCAACAGGCATTTAGAAGTCACGTCATCTTTTCAAGCCAGATAAGTGAACCTTCAGCAGGGTGAGGGTGCAGCAGAGTCCACAGGCCGACCTCCACAATCTCTAATCTCCGTCCAAGCTTTGGCCCCGTCTGTGACCCGTGTGATATCAGAAAGGCTTTAAAGGATCTCACGACTTAAATTCATCTTAATAAGGCCCAACTCCTGTAAGGTCTGGGTGCCATTAGCCTTTCTCATACCTCTGCCAAATCATTAGAGCTGAAGCGCAGCAAATGTGTTTGGATTTGTGAGGTCTTGCCGGTGTCGTTATGAGAAGGAGGCGCTTTAATTGAACGAGCCTTATATCTGTTGGTTTATGACCGTGTGGGGATGAGACTTCGATTTCCATGTAGTGACAGACTTTTCAGAGTGAACGATGACTTCATTAGACGTTGACGTCATTAGTTAACATGTCGGTACAGTCGGTGTGAATTATGGTCAGTGCTTTTTCACTGCTTTACACTCACTTAATAAATAAGAATGAAGGATTAAGGACTCGGCTGGGTTGTAGAAATGAATTGCAGGCGGTGCAGAAGCTGTTTTTTCAGCGTACACTATCTGCAGTTGTAACAAGCTTGTTATTTATAGTAGGTATCAAGAAATAAACAGTCCTACCACAGGCCATGCAAACGAATTCTTGTACAGTACGTCCCCTAGATGCCAACCTTCGACTAACGTACTCTGAAAGATGCGACTGTACATGAGCGATACACTGAAAATTATTTAAATAAGTGCAAAAAAACTTCAAGTAGCATGTCAGAGCGGTAGGTTACTTCATATCTCTGGAGCTTAATGGAGATGAGCAGGACATTATTTACTCAGTCTCTGTTATATTCGGGCTTTATCGGTAAGTGTTATTGTGTCCTGATCGGGCAGAAAGCGGGAGATGAACACTAGAAGCAGGTACAGAGCAGAGCTTTATTAGGAAACTGAAAAACACTGGAGAACTGAGTGCAAACATGTGAACCCTCTCAGAACGGAACTGGTTCGTGTCTAGGGGCTTGGTCAGGACTTTTCCCTGATTATATTACGTAATTATTGTTTTTTTTTTAATGGCCCATAAAATCGTTTGGACGTAGGAGAGGACGACGTGTTCGTTTGTGGTTATGTAGTCGCTACTGATACAGATTACAGATGATTAGAAATTCGAATGTGCGATTTTCGAAATTTACCAACATTAATTTCCACAGTGCAAAACTCTGAGAATTACCTATTTCCAGGTACTGCTTACCAGGCACGTCGAGTTTGTGGAGATATCAATTTCTCCATGCTCTGTTCTTACGTGGTTCTCGACGCGCTCATCGCTGGGTGTTTGTGGGATCGACCACACTGTCTTCCCAGCGCTCTGCCTTAATCACTGTTCTGTGTAACGTCAGCTGACGCTCAGTGACCCTTCCCAGCAGACAGTTAACTGTAGTTAAAAAATAACTAGCCTTTCCATGAACTCGCCGTTCACGCCGGTTGATTTATGTTTTCATTTAGATTTGTCTGTTTTTCCTGACCATTCCTGCAGTGTACGTTTGTTTAACTGCTTCGCAAAACCCAGTAATTATATCCGCCATGTTATTTCAGTATACTGTAATTTATTTATTTACTCTGTCTAAATGAGGTGCACGCAGTTACCGTGGGATCAGCTGGGGACGATTTATCCTCCTGTTTTATACGTAGAGCTACAGTACCTCTGAAAGATCTTTCTGTCTAGTAGCTAAAAGAATGTCATCTGAAAAAAGGTCACACTTTGCTTTTGGCAGAAAGAAAAAAGACAGCAGATAGCACAGATAGCAAGCAAAACCTGGGGAGCAAAGGCTTGAAGACTTTGAACAAACTTCATGGTTCTGTGCTTGCGTTTTCATGCTCTCTGTCAAACCTACTGTTTGGTCGTCCCATGTCTTTCCTGACTGCATAGGTTTCAGGGTTTAAATAGCAATCATGGAGGCTCGATCAGGGAATGTATGAAGGACAAAATATTAAAATATCTGAAATCTGCCTGGGCTGTTTCTCAGTGCTGCGGTGTGGCAGAGCATAAGCCCCGTGCAGGAACTTTCCTCTAAAGTTACTTAAACGGCCATACTTATGCATCATTATCACTTTCGTATAGCTAAAAAGTTCTAGTTAAATGAATTAAACTAGAAGAATGTGGCTAAATATGAAATGAATTTTAAACTTTATCAGGACCATTTGGTGTTAGTTTTTTGATACCACCTTCTTTTCTCTTTTTCTTCCTCACATTTAAACTTTTTTATTCTTGTTGTCGGCTCGTCTTTAGTTAGTTGCACTGTTAGATACGCTGAGCTATAAAGACCAAGAGCTACTGGGAACAAAAGGCTGCTGCTCTAGTTGCCTTGTTACAATATGCAAACATCTAGGGTAGGATTTTTGAAGCATCAAGTCAAACTGAGTGTATGTGAATGTCAAGTTCTGCGTTAGTTTAGAAATGCTTTAGCACGGTTTCATAGGAGGCAATGGAGAGATAACTGAAGCTAGTGAAATAAGCGGCTGCAGCTTCCCCTTTAACATTTACAGACGTTAATGGGAGTGTGTGGATGAGCTCCAGATGCTCACGCTGCCCCCTCGCTACCAATAACCCATGTGTTCTTTCTGCACCGTGCCTAATCGTGACGGTCTCACATCTGAGAGCCGTTACTGCGCTGCTGAGTCACCAGTCAGGACTGCCTTCTTTATCATTTAATCTCACACACATCGTTGCATACAAGGTCTGAGGAATTTCTGTGTCCCTATTTAAAGTCTCTCTCTCGATTCCTAACAGATCCAGCAGTGGGATCAAAATCTGGAGAGGTTCAACATCGATTTGTTCCGTATGCGCTGCTATCTGGCCAGTCTGCAGGGAGGCGAGCTGCCCAACCCCAAGAGCTTGCTGGCCACCGCCAGCCGCCCGTCCAAAGCTGCCCTCGGTCGTCTGGGAATCTTCTCGGTCTCCTCTTTCCATGCTTTGGTCAGTTCCCTGACACACCACTCATTCACATAATTCATGACATAACTGAGTGACAGTGTTCTTTGATATGTGATATGATATGGATGCCATCTGTATGCACTGCCAACCTGCTCTAAACCCTACAGAGAAGAAGGCTGTGAGTTCAGATGTCCTGCTGGGAGTGTCTTTAAAACGTACTTGGAACATTTTACTGGTCACAAATGGCACATAAGGACCAGTCTGTGATGGTTACTGCTCTCTTCTCTGACAAAGTAACAGTGTACATGTGCTGAAAAATTCAATAACTAGCCTCACATCTGTTCTAGGGACTAATTTGGGAGGGTCTACCTCCTGTGGAGCTCCTCCGAGAAATACATTTGTTCTGTGAAGACGCCGATCTGATTTTTTTCGGTACCGATACTTAAACTTTGAGTATCGGTCGATACCCAATACCACTGATTTACTAAACCATGTACGTCATCATGTGGGAGAGACTTCAGGGATCACTACTTACTTAAACAGTACTAACTTCGTAAAACAAACTATAACAAATTATATTTATTTATATTTTAAGTGGAATATCGCGATACATCGTGATATAATGGTATCGTGAAGTCCTTTCCAGTACCCACCCCTATTATACACACGTTTGTCTCCGGTGTCTAATAGTGGAGCATTAACCGCCGGTGTTTCCTCTCAGATCTGTTCCAGAGATGCAGCTACCCTCAGAAAGCGCTCTCTGTCTCTGTCCCAGCGAAGCCGTGGTAGGAAAGGAGTCTTCTCTTCGCTCAAAGGCCTGGACAAACGCAGCCGGGACAAGAGACCCTCGGCCTCACAGGTACAGCACTTATCTGTTATCCAAGCGCCAGGATTAATAGTGCTGTTAATGGTTATGTAGTTCTCAGTGCACACAGTTCAGCATGGGTTATTGATGTTACGAGTGCACCGGATCCAAAAGAATCCTGATTTATGATGATCCAGCCTGGCAGAGTTTAGTATTAATGTGTCCAGTTTTCCCGGTGATAAATAGTGGGCTTTGGTAAATGTCAGTCATGACATCTTTATTTATGACGAACATGTGCTGATACGTATTTGGATTCTGAAGACTTTGATGCTCGATGAATAGTCTGAACCCTCAGTATTATAATTATTTTGCTCAGCTTTAGTGTTTGACGTGCCTGATCTAGATCTGATCCTAAAACACCTCAGTCTGTATACAGTTCATTAAAAGCTGTCCCTTTTTTTGCCCCTCTGACAAGGATTGCCTTGCCATGAGCTACTGTTCTCACAGTAACGTTTGCCAGGTAAGGAAAGCTTTCATTGCCTGTCATCATAGTAACCCGCTGGCTGTTTTAGCTCTGCCTGTGCTGACTGTAACACCTGCCTGAAACAGTAGGGAGGTTTATTTGTATAGCGCTTTATACAATGGAGCATTGTCTGAAAGCAGGTTTGCAAGTTTCTATTATCTTCTGATATACAAGGCCAATCCCAAATTGAGCAAACCTAGGGTGACAGCGGAAAGGAAACACTCCCTAAATGTGTGTGTATATATGTGTGTGTGTGTGTGTGTGTGTATATGTGTATATATATATATATATATATATATATGAGAGAGAGAGAAGGGGTAAGGGGTATAATAGAGAAATAAAACATCAATAAGTCCCCTATATGCAAATCTTCAGCTGATGAACTTTCAAAGATGTGAACATGTGTGAGCAGTATGAGACTGTAGTAGCTTAGCAGTAAAGGTACTGGACTATGGACCAGAAGGTCTAGGGTTCAAATCCCACCTCTGCCAAGCTGCCACTGTTGGGTCCTTGAGCAAGACCCTTAACCCACAATTGCTTGGACTGTAAGACTGTACCAACTGTAAGTCGCTCTGGATAAGGGCGTCTGCTAAATGCTCTAAATGTACCAGTATATCAAAAATTATTTAAACAAGTGCAAAATTAAAAACACAATGTCATGTTGTCAGGGAGGTAGGTTAGTTCAAATCTCTGGATCTTAGCGGAGGCGAGCGGAATGCTGTTGTTTACTCGGTCTCAGTCATATTCGGGCTTTATCAAGAAGTGGTCATGTTACCGACTGTCATGTTTGGGCAGAAAGCGTGGAAGGAGCGATGGACGCTGGGAAATGTAGTCCGGTAGGACCGTGTACAGTCCATACCTCCTTTTTGTGGACTTATTGCTCTATTTTAAACCCAGAATGTCTGGTGTTGAGATTCAGAAGCAGTGGTGATCTGTATAAGAAGCAGCACGCCATAACAATGAAAGTAAGATATCAGGTGTTGGAGGATCACAAGCTGGATGCTTAGGCTAAATATGTTGGCCATACGAACTTTTGGACACGAGAACCCTCTCGGCGGAACCGTTTGTATCTGGGGGACTTGCTATATAGCATATGACAGGAGAGAAAGTAAATAACATATTGAATAATATAACGGAAACGTGCATATGCAGTGGGGCAAAAAAGTATTTAGACAGCCACTGATTGTGCAAGTTCTCCTCCTTAGAAAGATGAGAGAGGTCTGTAATTTCCATCATAGGTACACTTCAACTATGAGAGACACAATGATAAAAAATATCCAGGAAATCACATTGTAGGATTTTTAAAGAATTTGATTGTAAATCATGGTGGAAAATAAGTATTTGGTCACCAACAAACAAGCAAGATTTCTGGCTCTCACAGACCTGTAACTTCTTCTTTAAAAAGCTCTTCTGTCCTCCACTCGTTACCTGTATTAATGGCACCTGTTTGACCTCGTCATCTGTATAAAAGACACCTGTCCTCAGCCTCAAACAGCCTCATTTTGTCTCTCATAGTTGAAGTGTACCTGTGATGAAAATTACAGAACTTGCACAATCAGTGACTGACTAAATACGTCTTTGCCCCACTGTATATAACTGAATGTTAAAAGTCGTGGAAGGAGTAGTGTCGTTATGTAACTTTAATTCTTCTGCAGCAGGATGGTGTTTTTGCAGTAATAGAATCGTAGGCGACGGGGGCAGGACGGTGCATGTGCTGAACGCGACAGTTTTGCGTCCCTGTTGCTGTAGCTGCTATAAAGCTCCCCCAGGAGGCTTTAACTCCAACAGCGTGGCTCTCAGGACGTTTGGGGAGAGTCCCTGTCCCTCTGTGACGCCCTGTGTAACAGGAGAACCAGCTGGCTGGGTGAAGGACTCCCATTTCATTTCACGCTGCAGAATGCAGAAGTGTTGTGAGAGAGGAGAAAGAGATAAATAATAAATGAATAAAAGCTGTGTGTGGTAAAGTGAGGCTTTCTGCGCAGTACCCTCCGGCGACAAAGCAGATGGCTTACGTAACAGACCTGCGCTCGGTGCTAAATATTAAACGTGTTGTGAAGACCTCAGCAGAAGCATCAGACCTTGCATCAAGGTGTTTCTCGTCTCTTTTTTTGCTCTTTGTATGGAAAATGCCTATAAAAAAGTGTTTTTGATGTGTTCCTTTGTCCTTTATTTCATTGCAGACAGTCTGAACCTGAGATATTTCATTTCATTTGTTAATAAATATCCATTCCTGCGTTTCAGGCCTGTAACACCTTCCAAAAAAAGTTGGGACAGGGTAATTTAAGGCTAGTAATGAGGTAGAAACCTAAATAATTGTGATTTCAAACAGTTGATTATAATGTCTTGGTACAAAAGCTGGAACAAAGGCTGTGTCTCTGAGGAGTAAAGATCAGAGGATCTCCAGTTTATCAGCAAATATATGAGAAAATGATTGAAGTGTTTAAAAACAATTTTCCTCACAGAAAGGTTGGAAGGGATTTCATATTTCTCCCTCTTCAGAAAATAATATCATGAAACGATGCAAGGAATTTCAGTGCATAAAGGGTAAAGAGCCTAAACTGAAGAGGGGTGATCTCCGCTCCCTCAGGCGGCACTGCATCAAGAACCGTCATTCATCAGTAGCCGATAGAACCACATGGGCAAGGGATTCCTTTATCAAACCTTTGTCAAGCTCTACAATACAGTTACATTCACAGATACCACTTAAAACGTTACTGTGCCAAAAAGAAGCCTTATGTTATAACCATGTCCAGAAGCGGGGTACTGTCTGCATTTAAATAAAAGAAAAAGGCATGTTTAAGGAACACTGGGTTTAATTTTTATTTACATTGTCTGTACTGACCTGAGGTTGTATTGAAGGAGAAAGTTGATTAGTGCACATGCATTCAGTTCTGCACCAGAAGTTTGGGGACGAAGCCATGCAAGTTAATGTTAAGGAGCTGAACAGTAAGGGAGTGGTTTAAATGATTGTACATTTAAAACCCATTGCATCCAAACAGCTTCTGTCAGCACTGGGGCTGATTTAGGCTTGTGTAGTTCTGTATTGGTGCCTAATGTTGCTAAGGAAATCTCCAGCTTTTGTGAATCTCCTCGGATAATTATTACGTTGTGAGAGGCGCTATTTACAGATGTTGTTCCGTCTCAGAGGAACATGTGCTGATATGTTTTTGGCCTTTTGAAATACATCTTTCAATGCCTGCAGACTTTGATGCTTAATGACTGGTTTCAACCCTTATTATTACTGCTCGTGCTTTTTTGGTCAGCGTCAGGGTTTGATTTGTACCCAACTGTCTTTGGCTGATTAAGACTATAAAATGGCACAAAACAGTGGCATCCAGGGTTTGGGGGTGTTACCGTGAGATCTGAACAGTAGGGTGTGGTACACTTATTGAAATGTATTGTTTTAACTTCAGGTACCCGTACTGCTAATAATCTGATGCTTTCTGTAGTGCTGAATAAGTCTCTGTCTGTTTATTTGGGAATGCCTCTGTATTTTATTCATCTTGCCGATGTGACGTGTTATAAACAAAAATCCGGTCTGATACCGTATATCGGATCCGTCGTCTTTGGAGGAAATGACTAGGGATGTACCGATACATTGTGATACGATATCATGATACAGGTTTATTATGCCATCTAATAGTGTTGCATGTTTTGAACACCAGAGGGTGCAATCCTGCCTCATGCTCCCATACCCCACAGTCTCATTGAGCCTTGTAGCTTCTTCCATCCTGCAATGGAAACTGGTGACAGTGAGGGTGAATTTGAGATTGAGGATGTTTAAAGGCTGAGCTTGTTTATTTAAGTGGAACCTCAGAATTCGACCTTAATTGGCTCCGGAAAGGTGGAGTTTGGATTTGCTCAAAGTCAGAATTTTCGTTCAAATTTGGGGGCAAAAACAATGCAAATGATCCGTTTGATATCCGAATTGGTCAAATAAAGAAACGTTCGAGTTCAGAGGTTCCGCTGCTCTTTGATTTTCAATTTAACACAGCACTTAGTTATGTAAATTTGACGAACGTGTTAAAATAGCACATTTTGTTGTAGCGGCATTGTTTAACACTTTTAAACTTTTAATTGCAGGGGACTAACGAATGTGTTTTAATTTGTATACAAGAAAAGGGTTTTGTTACTTAGTTATTTAAGATGTGGTGAAGCTACAGGAGAACATTTTGTTTACATTTCCTTTAATTGCAGTTGACTGTAGTTTTAATAAATAAAAAAAACTAATGCAAGAAAATGTGCATTGTTTTGCATTGTTTACTCTTCAAAAAAGATTGTAAAATCAGATTAATTTTTATAGTGCTTTTTACAATGAAGCATTGTCTCATAGTATTTAACGATTTTTTATTGAATTGGCCCAAATCCCAAATTAACAAACCTAGGGTGACAGTGGCAGCGGGAAAAACTCCCAAAATGTTGTAAGGAAGAAACCTTGGGAGGACCAAGACTCAAAAAATATACAGAAAACTGCCTTTTATTCGATGTTTTAGCGTAGGAAAATCGAACCGTTTGTAGAGTGTATCGTTACAGCCCTAAAAATGACTGGTTTTCTGGCACGAATCCTGAGCTTAATGAATAAATATATGGTAGCAGTGCAAATATCTCTCTTCTTGTCCAAAAACCCTCCTCTTTAGCTCCCGTGCCTGACTGTAGAGTGAATATCTTACTGCAGTGCTGTGTTGGTAGAAAAGGGAAGAGAAATGACTGCTGGGCATTATGGCTGTGTGAACAGGTGAAGCTGAGCATTATTCACCCTGCCTGTCTGTGACTAAAGGCTGGAAGCTGTGACAGGGCTTATTATTCCCAGTCGATCCTCCAGGCTTCTGCTTTTCATATGTATCAGAGTTTGTTGTGTCCGTTTGTAATTACGGCCAGAGCGCTGTGTGTCTGTGTGTGTGTGTGTGTCTGCTTCAGTGTGTGAGTAAGACTTTTCTGAGACTGACTGTTGCATTTTCCTCCTTTCAGATCTTCGACAGCGCTGAGGCAGAACAGCTCAGCTATCTTCCTCCGTGTAGCCGAGAGGTGAGACATTAGAGACGTTTCAGAAGGCCTGGAGGTTTGTTACAGTCGTCGTGTTTCAGATAAACTCCAGGCTGTAGGTTTGTTTCCATAGCTAACACGCGTCCAAACGGGAAGGTTTCTTGTCCTCCCACGTGTCTGCTCGTTCCTCTGACTCACAGAAGATGCCTCTTGTTGCTGTCATATTTCTGTCACCCTCAGTGGTTCATTATATAAAGAAGCACATCTGCTCGCTTCAGACACAATGATGTGCATTCATGTGATGTCCTTCCACGCTGTTAGACGGTCGGTCTGACCCTAAAATGGATCACAAAGATTCCTTTTCATTGGAGGACGTTCACAGATTCTCATTTCCTGTGTTACTGTCATGGTGTACAGCCTGTTTTTGGTGAAAGGCTCTTTAAGACGGTGTAAGATGCAAGTTTTTAGAAAATAATGCACCAAAATTCAACTGGGTGCTTTTGATATTGAGGAAAATATTTTAAAATATATATTTTTTAAATACAGTTTATATATAAGATATTAGGCAAGTTAACGGCACTTCTTTCGCCCAAGGACCCCAGAGCTTTTCCTTGCCACTGTTGCCCCTAGGAATGCTCAGTTTGGGCTTAGATAATAGAAGATAATAGAAAACTTAAAATCTGCTTTAAAACAATGCTCCATTGTTAAAACAAAAACCAAAGGCGCTCTGGAAATAAATCTGACTTTGACTTCTTGGCAGCATACTGATTATCATAAAAAGCACAATTTGATGACGTTGTAAAATTATTCATGGGGACGAGGGAAACTTGGTTGGAGATGCATATTTGTTATCAGGCAGTTTTTTGCTGTAAAAATAAATTTTTTTATAACAGTATGTTTGTTGTTTTATTACTATGCGTTGCATTCTTTCTAAAGACAATATTGTCCGGTTGCTACGAGACGATGTTCTGCTCTGATCGAGCGTCTATTTTCTTCCATAAATAAAGAGCCGTGGCTTGAGGTTAGCTGCTATAAAAAGATCACCCACCATTTTAGAAAGGAAAGAGTGAAAGGACGGTTTTTGGTGCACATGTAGACGTTCACACTGAGCAGTGTGTGCAGGGTCATCACTGCTGACCACAGAGGAAAGCCTGGAATAACTAAACGCTCAGTCATGCTGGTGAATTGAGAGGTGTGTCTGCAGGGGGCGGTTTGGTTCTGTGGTTACGCCCGTCTGAGAATGACCATTAGTCTTAATCGCATTGCTATTAGTCAAAGGTGTGAGGCACCTATAGATAAGGGCCGTGTCCCATGTGATCCCTCAATCACAAGCCGAAATTATACTATCTATCTGTCTATCTATCTGTCTTTATTTATATATATATACACATACACACACACACACACAAAACACACACACATATATATATATATATAGATATATATATATATATATATATATATATTATATATATATATATATATATATATATAGTATATATATATATATATATATATATATACGTGTATATAATATATATATATATATATATATATATCTATAATATATATATATATATATATATATATATAAAGCTTTTAGACTGTAGAAACCTGTTTCTGAGGTTGGCAAATGTTTTTCGGATACTTTCCTTATTCAATTTTGCTTAATCTTAGGCACACAAACGGTGTAACCATGCGGCTTAGACATGCTTGCACACAAGACCACACCTCTCTCATGCTATATATATATATTTTTTTAAATATGTCATCAATCAATCAATCAATATCGAGGATATCATCAGTGACTAGAGAACTGCATGTTTCATTATAAACGGTCAAGTCAGATTTATTTCTATAGCACTTTTTACAGTGGAGCATTGTCTCAAAGCAACTTTACAATTTTAGATTATCTGCTGATCTCTACGTCCAACCCCAGTGTAATTAGTCCTGTATAATGAGATGAAGTGTAGCACGTTCTGGATGAAATCACGTTAATAAATATGGCATAATATGTATGAATAGTAGTTTTTAAGAATCTGTCACTACCGATGCATTTCGTCTTCGATCACATGTACCGTGATAAATACCGTGTATCGTGAAAATGTCTTTAATTATCATGATATAATGTTCTGACCATATCACCCACCCCTACCACTGCGCCACCCGGGCACTGCTTTTAGTTCAAACCTTAGTACAGTATAACACAGTCACTTCAGTATTTCCACACGTCCATCCATTTTAGGCCAGGGTTGCAGGAAGGCTGGTCACCACAGGGCACAAGGCAGGACCAACTCCTTCAATTCAATCCGTCGCAAGGCACATGCTCGCACACTTACTCACACCGGGACACTTTAGAGGTGCCATTTGACCTAATGCATTTCTTTGGCTAGAAATCTAGGGGGACCTGGGGAGAAAAGGTCTAGCTCACACAGATGGAGGCTAGGGTTGGGTATCGAAATCTGTTTCCGATTTGGAACCGGTCCGAAATTCCAAGAACTGGGTACCCGTTAAGAAAAATAGAATTTCGATCCCTACTAACACATTTTCTGCTTTAAAAACACTGCCATGGTTGGTGCAAAAATATGTCTGTATTATGGAAGCATCCATCTACCAGGACCGGTGTGTCATGTGATCACGTGTCATCATGTGGCTTTGTTTTGGTACGCTCTGCTACAGCATTAGCGGGAGATCAGAGCTTAAAAGCGCTTAAGTTTAGCTCCACTTTCAGAGAAAATGCTAAATGCGGTATGTGAGGAAAGCTGATCTGTTGTAAACGAAAATGACAAAGCGTTAGCTGGGAGAGTCTAAAACGCTTAACGTGAACAAAGCTCTACGTAACTTAATGTACTCAAACAATGACCTAGGAAAACCAAACTCCTCTCAGTTGTTAGTATTGAAATGATGAAGCTGTGACCCAAAAGGATAGTCATCATTTTTACGTTCTACCCATTTAAACCTATTTTACTTATCTTGTTTGTTATTTCAGTCACAGACATTACTTATCACCCGTAGTAACTGAGAGCAGTTTGGGTTTTTTGGGTCACTACTTTAGTACATTATACCACTTAAACCTATTTTTTTTACTTAATAGATTATAATAGGAAGGAAAAAGCTTAAAGTGATTACTTTTGAAATGTTCTTTATACCTAAACATCGATAAGGAGAATCGGACTCAATTGAACTCTTGTAGAGGCGGGCAAGCGTAACAGACCACTGCACCACCAGAGTGCTGCTTTTTATTTTAAACCTTAATATGAGACTCGCTGTAATATCTCCCTGGGCTGTGAGTAAGAGCCTTAAGCTGTAAATAGCACTACCCAGTTGTGCCACCCAGCTTTCATTCATTTCTACTGGAATATTTCAGTAACAGGGACAAACTGTATACTGGTAACAGACTGAGCTTTGTTGCTGGCTGGTGACACACACTTACCTGAACGTCATGTCCCTTTATCTTGGCACACGTTCAGGGTGACTTCGTAAATACACTTGGAGCTTGGGAGTAAAATGGATGCCTTTCTGTCTGAGGCCGACTCACCTGCTGTCAGATTCAGTCTCGTGTTTTCCTGGGCAGCGACAACAAGCGCTCTGAGCTTTACTGAATACGGCACTGTTTGATTTTGACTGACATTTGGTTCGAAAGTCACAGTTATTTATGCAAATCCAGCCTAAAAGGCTTACTGTATGTTCTGTGTGTTTAGGTCCCATACTTTATTAGTTATGAATCATCTTTTGACTCATGGTTGGACCTCCTCCTCCCGTCCGAAACTTCTTCATACAAAGTTTTGTTTTTGCTGAAGCTCTTTATATTTTTAAAACTGTACGTACACAGTGACTTAATCTGAAACCTGTGACATGCTCAGATGGCACAGCGTCTAGTCCCTGCGATGCCTACTGGCCGGGTCGGGAGTCATGCTGGCTCTATTGGCTGTGTCTGATGGACAAGAGAGTGGACAGGCAGAACTATCCCAGACACTGCAGCAGTGGGCTGGTGCCCTGTACAAGGGGTAACCGGGGATAACGTGGAGAGAAACAGCAAAGGGAATATTCCTATGTTTATCTCCACTTGGAAATTTTATAAACTGGTGCTTTTCACACTTTAGACGAACTGATCGATAACGAGAAGATGTACCAGCACCAAGCGGTGCCAGTTTCTAAGCAGTTAATACCATCTACATTAACCATTATGGTTAAAATAATGCCCAACACCATCAAACCACGATGTGGCATTCCTTTAAAACAAATGGATGTTTGAGATTTCCAGGTTTTACATTTGCTCTAATGAAATGTTATTCATTGTCGTTGTCGCTCTGCTGTTTAGAGGCTGGATGTGTTAGATGGTTACTCCGTAGCCCCATCTGAAGGCAACTATTGGGACAGAGGCCTGGGAACGCCAACCTGTGTGTACATGCCAGACTACCAGGCTGTCACGGTGGCTCTGCTAAGCCCACACACCGTCACGGACGTCTTAAAGATGGCCTGCAAGGTAACAAAAAACCCTACAGAAAGTGATTCTCCCGTTCTGTGTAATTTTAACAGTAATGATTTCATGACTTTCTTTAATGATAAGATAGAAAACATTAGGCATAAAACTCAATGCTCATCACATCACCAAACTGTTCAGCCACCTTCCAGATGCAGCACTAGTGAAGACATCTGTTTAATGAGCTGTAAATCAAGACTAGAATCTTTTACCCCAATTACTAATACTGAACTATCCGCACTGATCAGCTCGTCTAAGTCATCAACATGTTTATTAGATCCAATTCCTACACGTCTACTCAAACAAGTATTACCTAGTATTATAGAGCCACTGTGTTAGTTATTTTAAATTCATCCCTTACCTTTGGTTATGTGCCCAAATCCTTTGTCTGCCGTTATCAAACCACTGATTAAAAAAGCCAATCTTGAACCTTGTGTGATATCTAATTATAGACCAATTTTCAAATCTACCGTTTCTGTCAAAATCTTAGAAAAAGCCGTCTATCAGCAGCTCTGTAGTTACCTCCAAAGGAATTAAATTTATGAAACATTTCAGTCTGGCTTCAGGCCCCATCATAGTACTGAAACAGCATTAATTAGGGTACTAAAATGACTTGTTAATGTCCTCAGATAAGGGATGTGTTTCTTTTCTTGTTCTGTTAGATTTAAGTGCAGCATTTGACACTATAGATCATGATGTTTTACTAAACAGACTAGAAAATACTGTAGGTATTAAGGGATCAGCACTTTCTTGGTTTAAACCCTACTTAACTGACCGGTACCAGTTTGTTCATATAAATAATCTAAGGTCTAAGCTCTCAAAAGTGAAGTATGGTGTGCCCAAGTCACTGATGGTAAAATCAGAATTTAGTTGCAAGTCTTTTTTGATTTGTCCAGTCTAGTCCTCAAATTTGTTACTCATGTTGCACTTGAGTCTGAGTCATGTGACTCGAATCTGCACCTCTGCAAATTACAGGCCTGGATTATTACACACAACTTATCGCTTCGGCAAATGTACAGTCATTTACTTGCGAATTGTTTAATATAAATTGGTTTGTATGCAGGGGAGCGCTCAACCAAAATGGGTTTTTAAACGGCCGATATTTAGAGAGCAGGGAGGCTGATATATAATGTCGATATCACAATATAAATGTAAATATTCTGGCATTGAATAGGTCTGTGACGACTACGGAACCTGAAGCTGCGTGCAATATTCACCCATCTTGCTTTCTTATAGTTAAAGCAGATCATCCAAGAACTAAACATGGTCCTTGTTTACATTATCTACAGTTGTTATATCTCATAAAACAGGCGTTTAGTTAATAGTTCTTCACTCGTGTCAGTCACTTTGTGCGCGTGAATGGTCTGTGGAATGGAAGTTGTGTTAAAATGTGTGCTGTGAGCATGTTCCGACCAGATGTGGTGGCATATTTTTGTGTATGGGGGTGGATGGTCATTAAAAACAAGCCACAGATGCTCCACTTGACGGTCCGGCTGCTCTGTCCTGGTGTCTGTGACAGCAATCTGGCTAATAAGGAGATTATTCTAAGCCACATAACTACAGCATTTTTGTTCCCTCACACTCTGTTGTAAGCTCTTCTGGGATGTGATGCCACCGTCTGATCGCCGTCAGTATTGCGCTTTGTACTGAAGATCCTTCCTAACCGATTTCCCTCTCAGGTAAAGAACCTGGATCCGAATCTTCACTGCCTGCGCCTGCGCAAGTGCGCCGACGACCGAGTGGAGGTCTGGACTCCGGCGGCACACGAGCTCGTTCAGGACTTGGTATGCGCTTTTAATTCTGACTGAATCTTGGTCGGTCTCTTTTATTGATGAGTAAATGGATGCGCTTTCTCGTACAGTCCTATGACGAGCTGGAGGTCGGCGCTCTCACCGTGTGCACCCTCCACATGACCAGACCCACCAGCACCGGGGATTTTGGTAAGGCACGCACCCGAAGAGGGCACCAAGCTGCTCTGTTCTTTGTCTGACTAAATGAATCTCCTGCTCCTCAGGGTTTGCTGTCACGGGTCATGTGGACACGCTGCGGCGCAGCCGGATCTTTGTCACCGAAGTTCTCCCAGATGGAATTGCCTTTAGTGAAGGTACTGCTTAAATTTAGCTTCATTTATAGAATAAGGTATGATGTGTGGATTCATTTGCTTTTCGTTCCTGTGCTCGCAGGTCTCCGTCCGAGCGATGAGATCCTGGTCCTGAACGGGTGTGAGGTCTCGTCTCTGGACCTGGCTCTCATTCAGACGCTCTTCAGTGAACACACGCTGCACCTGACCATCAGGCGAGAGCCTCCTTCATGCAGGCAGGCTGCGGGTCTGCCCCGCACACACAGCAGGCAGCAGATACTGAAGGACTACCTGTACCGCCGCCACCGGGCCAAGTCTGCTACAGGTAACATTTAAGGGTTTATATACCATGTGTTATGTGTGAGCACATTTCTGTTAGGGACGTACTGATGGTGTGCCACTCTCCAGTCTGGCAGGCTATTAATATCCATCAGAATGCCCATAGAAATCCCTCCAGACCGCTTTGGATGGCTGAACATGTGCTTCTGTTTTTGGTCGACTTCACAGACCGAGCACGAATTGCGGCTGTGTAAAATCATAATCATATCTCACACACACGAAGATGGAATTAAACGCTCTGTGTTTCCTTCTTGTTTATCTGGTTCACTTTAACAACCGAGGTCTTAACAGTTAGAATAAATCATAATAGGAAATAAAAATCTGTCTTAACTCTGAAACAGCTCCTCAACATCCAATCAGCGCTGCAGATCCACGAGCAGAGGCGGGAGTTTAGAGCAGGACTCCGTCATTTGTGTCACGGGTGCCAGGTCTGCTTATTCTAAGCGACTTTGGGCTTGTTTTTTGATAAAGACACTTAAATATAGGTTGTTTCAGGATGCAGGTTTTTGGGGCTTGATTGTAGGGTGTAGTAGCTTATTTGGGTTTGCTCCTGAGCCTGTGCCCCTCTCGCCAATATTCCTGCTACTTGGTTTTGTTCAACCTCAAGTTAAAGCCAAATATATTATTATTCTTATTAACTGATTAAGTGGTCATTCTTGTATTTGTAGTAGGTCATCTGATTTTTTTTTTTTTTTTTTTTGTAAGCATTGTGCTTCTTTTTGGCTCGATTTCATACACCTGGTTGCTGGCTTCTCTCATGGGATCTGGCAACCCTGATTCAAGCATATATATGGGTGACTTTCCTTTACTTTGCACCAAGCTGTAAATGGTGTTTAAGTGCATGTACCTGTCCTATTGTAAGTAGTACTGCTTTGTTATTTAATATTTATTACCTATTTAGAACAGACCAGTTCAGCAATTTTAGACTCGCCACCCTCTGATATGACACGCGGTAATCTGAAGCACGCCCAGGGCCATTTCTCTGGAACTGCTGATTTGTTCGTTGTTCCGTTTGATTGTTCAGGTCTCTGTGTCATTGCTTCTGTCATCACATTGTGTCAGACTCTTTGAAAACACTCTTTAATCGTGACCTCGCTAATGCATGTGGATGTAAACAGGGAGTGAGGTCACACCTGACAGATGGCGTGCAAATGAGAATCACATTTATAGTGCTACTAGCTTGGCGTGTGTGTGTGTGTGTGTGTGTGTGTGTGTGTGTGGTGAGGGGGTGGGTGTGTGTGTGTGTGTGTGTGTGTGTGTGTGTGTGTGTGTGTGTGTGTGTGTGTGTGTGTGTGTGTGTGTGTGTGTGTGTGTGTGTGTGTGTGTGTGTGTGTGTGTGTGTGTGTGTGTGTGTGTGTGTTTTCAACAACATGGTTGCAGTCGTTACATAGTTCATCAACAGTTAAGCCTGGCTGGAATGGGCGGTTGATTCAAGCCTGTCCGAAACGCATTTTATTATTGAGTTAAAAATGCTGACATGGCAACCCAAGGTTTTAACAAATAGACGCTTCTCTATTCGTTATTCCATCTCAAGATTTCCCTGACAGACACCCCGTTAAACCAATCATAGCCCAGAATTGGCCGGTCCTTTATTGTATTTGGAAATACCAGAGCATAAGGCATCTGTTTTCTCTGTTTCGGACCGTTCTCTGTAAATCCTAGAGATGGCGCTGTGTGTGAAAATCCCAGTAGATCAGCAGCTTCTGAAATACCAACACATTCAAACTCACTTAAATCACCTTTCTTTCCCATTCTGGTGCTCGGTTTGATTCAGCAGCTCGTCTCGACCATGACTGCGTGCCTAAATGCTGCCGTGTGATTGGCCGATTAGATATTTGCGTACCTATAAATTGAATAGAACCTATTGTGAATCTACACTAATGGTATTACTGCGTGATTTCTCAGTGTTGATCGAACCAAACCTCCAAAGTGTGAACACGCCTTTAAGAAACGACTAAATCATGTGAGGATATTTCTGCCAGCTGTACCACTCAATCCTTGTCGTCGAGCCGTGAAGGATCGTTTTAGCCGCGACACAATCCGACGGCAAATTTGGAGAAGTAATTTTACTCTACAATAAATGCTGAATTACAGTGGATGCTGAAACGACACATTTAAATCGGCTGTATCCTGAACGCCTCTGCTTCAGGGCTGCTTTGTGGTCGACGGCCTGATATAGTTAGGGCTTGACGCTCACCACCGACTTCCTCTCTAGAACCCTCATGAACTTTCATCAGCTTCCTCTAGCTGTGATCGCCCTTTCTGGCTCGTTTACTCGTGTGAAGGAATATTAAGCCGATAGCATCTCAGCACCACGGCACGGGCTCCCATGGTTCTCCGGTAGGTCTGGAACGGACTAACCTTTAAGAAACCAGAGATCTCACACACCAGCCGTGTTTATTTCTGCATGTTTTATTGACGTCCTGTCTGTGTTGATGGTCAGAAGTATTCAGACACATCTTATCGTGTATCATTCTCTTTATCGCTTATGCGATTTTTTTTTTTCTGTCATATTCTATGTTCTAAGCCTAGAATAGATTCTGTATGTCAACATGTTTAGGGCTGCAAGGTTGTTCTTTAATCACAGAATTTAATGTAATGTATTCCCTTCTATATTGATATGGGTTCATTAAAAAGTTCTAATTTTGTTATCATTAATGTGATTTTCTTGAAGTTGATCCTGAAAGATTTTCTCATTACCTTTTTTAAAAGATGTGCAGCTATTTTTCTTGTAGGTTATTACACATGTAAAATGTTTTGTATCCAGTTTAATTCTAATTTAAACACCTGATCAGGACTTTTATTTAATTGAAATATTGTCAACCCATGAACAAAAGTTACCTAAATGAACACAGCACACAGTGCAAGTCCTGGATTCAGCACACCACAGTATAAAAAAAAAGCAGAAGCAGAAGGTAAACAGTTTCTGAAATGCGTCCGAACAACCATGCCGTGTTCAAAGACACTTAAATCATCGTTCTTCCCCATTTTGATGCTCGAGTTCCTGCCGTACGATTGGCTGATTTGACTTTTGCGTTTATACAGCTGAGCAGGTTTACCTAATAACGTGGACATTGAGTGTATTTTTAAGAATAATGTAATCCCTGTAGGTGCTATTGAATCCGATGTTGAAACGAGTGAAACACTAATAGTAGCTCGAACCGTTTTGTACCTTCCTGTGTGAAAACCACCGTGCTTTATGATGGGTAACACGATAAGGCCGGATGGGTACGCACTGATGTAAGAGATTAAAATGGCTTCAAGCAAGTCATTAACAAAAAGCAGTGCTGAAAAATTGATGTTATCAGAATAATCTGTGGTCAGATCTGGCTTGCTGTAAGGAGTTCGATTATAAAGTTATTTCAAATGTCTTAAATGTTTATCGACTGTTTTCCCACGTCTTAGTTCCTGAAACAGCGGTAGCTTTCTCTCTGTGTTATGTAAGAACGTTCCCCTGCTGGCACAACCAATGTCACGCTCAGCTAGGAGCCGGACACACACACACACACGACCACAAACACACACACGACCACAAACACTTGTTCCTCATGCTTATGGCATGCATCATGTGAGAAGTGGTATTTACGCTTTAGGTTCTGCAGCGTTCTCGTGCCCTGATGAGGGGAAAAGAGGAAACTTGGGTTAAACTGTGGTCATTTTACAACCTTTGTGACTTTCTGAATAAGGTGCTAATCCATCAGAGCTCTTTAGGGGGTAAACAGTTAGGTAGTGATGCGTCTTTGGCCTGAACTGGAACTCTTTGGTCCAGGTCTGAAACCTACCTCATTATACACATTCCACCAGTTAAAGCCTTTTTTAATGTATGGAAATTCACAGTAATCATACAAACACAGTGTGCGTAATGTCTGGTTTGTAGGCGAGAAAAGTTCGATGTGTTTTTGGTCTAAACACTCCCTGCTTTTTTCTTTCATTCCTCTTAATGTGTTGTCAACTAAAAAAAAAACAAAGACATGAGTGAAGATGAGTGCAGGAAGCTCTAGTTTGTGTTTTTGTGAGCATGAACAGATCAGAATGCACTTAGATAAATAATCAGACGCTTCCATCCAGTCCCTGTGAGCTTCATCACCATCATTCTGCAGCCTTTGTTCTGTTCCACCAGATCTTTGCTTTAATATCCATGCTTTTAGAGGCAGCCTGTTGCTCGTCCTATAAGCTCCTGATGAGCTATTGCAACCGAGCTCTGATTGGTCAGCCTGATTTTAATGCAGTAATTAGAACAGGCTCCGATTAAACATTTGACACAGTTTCAGACTCATTGTGAAGGACGGCTTTAGTGCTCTTTTTCGTCCGTAAAAATCGGCCTCTGTGTGAAAAGGCCTTAAGGCGGCAACATCCAGCATTTACAGACCGATTTTTATTTCCTGTTATAATTTATTGTCATTTTTAAGACCTGTATCATATAATGGGGACCTGGTTCAAATGAGGTCTGCATTAGTCGGTTCAAGGTTAAAGGAGTTCAGCCTGGCACATTTAAAAATGATTTCAGGCTTCTAGCACTTAGGCATAATAACTCCTCACTCCATTGGCTGCAGAGATGTGACTCTGTTCCATTTTATAATTATTGGTATTTCAAACATAGTGTTTTTTGGGTTGTGACTGAATTGCAGGTCTGTTCCTGTACCTCCAGGGGCGCTGTTTTACAGAACGTCACTATAGCGAATGGGAATTGTGGCCTTGTTTCAGTTGCTGCTTATGAGGTAACCGATGGTCTGCTTAATGAAATCAGTCCTGCTGAGACCTCTTATTACACTCCGTGTCATGTTGCTCTCACACAGGGGAATCCAGATGAAATGTCTGCTTATGTATCACTCCAATGCAAAATGGGGAACTAAAGGAATGATGATGGGGTGTTTAGAAAGCCTTTCAGCTTTAGAAAATTCTTTACTGACCAAGTTCTATCACAGAGCTATGTATATAAGACCAGAATATTTAATGTCACTACAAGTACAAGGCACAAATCTTGGAAAATATAATGTTGTGTCCAAGGGGAAGGGTCATGGATACACACTGGCCACTTTATTAGGTACACCTGTTCCACTGCTTGTTAATGCAAATATCTAATCAGCCAATCACAAAGGCAGAAACTCGGCGCATTTAGGGATGTAACCATGATCGAGACGAGCTGCTGAGTCAAACAGCATCAGAATGGGGAAGAAAGGTGACTTTGATCGTGCCTTGGTTTTTGGGATTTTCACACACAGCGCCATCTCTAGGTTTTAACAGAGAATGATCGAAAAAGGGAAAATATCCAGTGAGGCAAGTTCGTTCTGTGTGGACATGCCCTGAGGAGGACAGGAACGTAACAGTATAAGCACTCGTTACAACGAAGTATGCAGAGATGCACATCTGTGCAAACAACACGTCGAACCTTGAAGCGGATGAGCTACAGCAGCAGAAGATCCCAGCTAAGAACAAGAAACTGAGGCTACAGTTCACACGGGTTCACCACAATCGGACCGTAGAAGATTGGAAAAATGTTGCCTGGTCTGATGAGTCTCTGTTTCTGCTACGACATTCGGATGGTCGGCTCAGAATTTGGCGTGAACAAATAAAAAATGGAAGCTTGGCTCCAGCCTGCCTTGTATGAACGCTGCAGGCTGCCGGTGGTGTGATGGTGTTCTGTTTTCTTGGCACACCTTGGGCCCTTAATACCAGCTGAGCATGGTTTAAACCCCACAGCCTCCCTGGGTATTGTTGCTGACCATGTGCGCCCCTTTATGAGCACAGAGCACCATCTTCTGATATCTACTTCCAGCAGGATAACGCTCCATGAAAACAAAGCTCCGATCATCTCAAACTGAACATGATAATGAGTTCACTAACTCAGACGGCTCCACAGAACCAGATCTCATTCCCATAGAGAATAGAGCTTTGGTACGTGGAGGAACAGGAGATTCATCATGGATGCGCAGCCGACAAACCTGCAGCGAGATCTCTGCGTAATGTTTCCAGCACCTTGTTGAATCTACTCCATGAAGAATTAAGGCAGTTCTTAAAGGAAAAAGGGGCCCAACCTGGAACTAGCGAGCTGTTCCTAAGAAAGTGGCCGACGAGTGTAGTCTGGGTGGTGTTTTTGCAGTTTGTGTGTAGGATGTCTTTGCACATGTGGAATGTAGTTGAAGAATAAAGAAGTGAGCAAGAACGTGCCAAATGTACAAGAAAAGGTGTTAAAGTCCTGCTGCGAAGTGCGAGTGCGTCTGTGCGGTTTGCATTCACGTCACACTGCTGGGAGCTTTAACAGACTCCGCTCTAAGTAGGAACTCAGGTCGAGTTTTCTTTGAACTCTGATGATGCTTTTAAACAAGCGAGTGCAAAACCATTTTCAGCAATTATCCTCTTTGCACGGCGCTGCTGTATTACAGGGATAACGATTTTTCATTTCGCACGCTTCTCAATCATCTCTAGACATCTGCAGTATCACTGGGAGGATCGCATTAGAGGAATAACGCCACAAAACCCTACTGAACGCGCTCTTTAATTGCCTTAAATATCGTTCTGTCAAGACATGCTGGCTTCGTTAGTGTTGCTGTGGAGCTGCGAGTCTCTTTCAGCCAAAATGTCTTCTGTAAATACATGCCAGGTTCTCGATTCTATTGCTTTAATTAAACGATTTAAACTCATTTAAGAATAGCTTTTAATTTGGTAAGGTTACTCCTGTAATTTCACAAAGGAGAAATATTCCACTGTGTGCATAACATTCAGAACTTGGTAGCGTTCAGCCTTTAAAAGCACAGGACAGCACTCATAAAAAACACTCATAAGACAAACAACATGCATGTAAAACTGTAAAACAATGATAGTAGGAGAACACTATGGATGGAAACACTTGAAAAGACGAAAGAGAAAACAACAAACAAAAACACATTCCAGAGCTGTTGTTCATGTTGTTTTTCTGTCCCCAGATGTGTCGTTTGCGGCCGAGTCCTCGGCTCTGGCTGAGCTAGACCATCACCTTCAGCTTCCTCAGAACCACAGAGCCGTGCAGCACAGCAAGGTAAGAGTTAGCGTCTCCTCCAGAGCATTAACCTGTGATGATTTGACTCCTTTGTCATTTTTTAGCTTGTTTTCGGTGCCTATCATGGGTGTATTTGTTTAACTATTTACTTGGATCATGAGAGCTGCAGCGTTTACTCTCCCACGTTATCGGGGCGTTTCCCGTGTCACACTCATGAGGACACATTTTTGGATGCTGCGTTTTGCCCCATCGGTGTGGCACAGCCCATAACCGGCTCATACTGGTGTTGGTCTGTGTGCTCTGTCTGAAGCCAGCCGGCTGAGATGAATGGAGAGCGCTTCAGGTGAGAGAGAGGACTCCACATCTCTCTGTATAATGGCATCAGAGCCAGTGCTCAGACATGCTTCTTTTGTAGGCACGCTCTCTTTGTGCTGGCAGGTCTGTTTTCCTAAGACTGCCTACTTGCATTTCCGTGAGTAAGTCCTTTTGGAGCTGTAGCAGAATTCAATAGAGGAACCTAAACTTTTGCTGCTGTTGTGCTTTTTTGGTGCCTCTTTGTTTTTGTGTTCAGTACATGTCAGCTGGTGATACTGAGTGACCTTATTTTTCTTGCTGTGTTTCTTTTTGGAGTTTGCACACCCCTGCAAGGTTCCGTCTTAAGGAGATCTGAGAAACAAAAACCATATCCGGTGCCTGCTGGATATAATGTTAAAAAAAAAAAATTAAAGCTGTGTATCCCCAGTATGCATGACATCATCGTTTGATCTGAGAATCATTGGTGTTCGGTAGGTAATGAAGCACATTCCACTAATGGGTTGCCAAATAATAACAAGCTTTATGCACACAGACACACACACACACACACACACATATATATATATATATATATATATATATATATATATATATATATATATATATATATATTATATATATATATATATATATATATATATATAAACGACGCAGTAACTTTAATAAATAGCAAAATTTTATGGTTTAATTCTTAAGGGGTTTTTAGCTTTCATCCTTTTTTTTTTTTTCCCTTAATCTTCACTTATTTGCCACTTTGTGTTTTATGTAAAGTTTTGTAGCATCCCCTGTGCTACAAAAGAAGTCAGTTGTTGTGGACCTACTTTTTTGGAAGGTGTGCAAAAAGTCTTTAGCCACCATTAGATGTATTGTTTTATTAATGGTATTAATGACCCCATATATAATATATGGTTCATATATACATATATATATATATATGGAAATTTAAAACTTGGATTCGTCACTCCATAATCGTCTTTTCCACTGATCCTCATCCCTATCTTTGTGAGCTTTTAGCCTATCATAACCTTTTCACCCTGTTCCACTTCCGAAAAAGTGGTTCCTTGGCTGCTACCCTTCCACAAAATTCCTGATCAAGCTTCTTCAGCTGCTGCAGGAGGGTCCAGTGGATCACTCTGCTAATGGGTTGCCAAATAACAACAAGGTTTATGCACACAAACATGTATATACATACAAACGACGCAGTAACTTTAATAAATAGTTAAATTCTATGGTTTAATTCTTAAGGGGTTTTTAGTTTTCGTCCTTTTTTTCCTTTAATCTTCATTTATTTGGACTTTGTGTTTCATACTTTACCTTACATAGTTGTTTTATATAAATGTTTTGTAGCATCCTGTGCTACAAGTCAGTTGTGGACCTACTTTTTTGGGAAGGTACCGTCAGCATTAAAGCATATTCAGAATGAAATTCAGGGGTGTGATTGATTTTTCTTTCTTTAATTTGTTGTAAAGAACTGTTGTATAAAAGCAATAGAACACTCCGGTGGCCTATGGATTGGACTTATGGACCAGAAGGTCTAGGGTTCAAATCCCACCTCTTCCAACCTACCACTGTTGGGTCCTTGAGTGAAGCCCTTAACCTGCAATTTCTTGGATTGTTAGAGTCTATCAATTAAGTCGCTAGGAAAAGGGCATCTGCTAAATACCTGGATGTAGGCGTGTTATCGCGAATAACATGATGGCTGCGATTATCTACGGCACTCTCCTTCGGCTCGTGCTTGGAACCGGATCACAAACTATACAGCAGTAATCCTGGAGCACTGCCTTAAGAGGCTGTACCTAACTCACTGCTGCTGTGCCTTCTCTGGTCTGTCTCTGTTTGACCAGAATCAGGCCCCTCTGTGCCACCTACCACTTCACAGGCCTGCGTCTGAGTTCAGAACGTTCCTTAAGCAGAACATTTTTGCGGAAGCGCGTCAGTCTAGCAGAAGCGAAGCGTTGTCAGTATACGAGTCTGTTGCTCTATAGAGCGATGCTTTCTTATGATGATTATAGCTACTGACGGTGTTTCTCATTTGGGATGCCATACCTCGGAGGATGAGCGCTGAAAATGGGGACGATGCCTCCGCAGCCATGTTTGGCTGAAACAGATAACGGAAGCGCTTAGAGGCTCGTCGCTCCAGCTTTTTAATCACGCTGTTTATTTGCTCGGAACATCATTTGCACATGTTTACATCACAGATTAGAATAAGTGCCGTGCGCGTCGTGCGTTAACGTGACGCGTTCGGCAGTCAGGTCTTCCCTTTAAGGGGTGGAATGTAACAAATCAATGCGCTGTGAGAAATTGGTGCATCGAAGTCGGCTGTCAGCCTACAGTACTGTGCAAAAGTCTTTAGCCACCGTTAGATTTGCTGTTTTATTAATGGTATGCCGACCAGATATAATATATGGGTCACGCCCAGACCCAGATATTTAAAACTTGGATTCGTCACTCCATAATCCTCTTTTCCACTGATCCTCATCGCAATCTTTCTGAGTTTTAGCCTATCATAGCCTTTTCACCCTTTTCCCCTTCTGAAAAAGTGTTTTCTTGGCTGCTACCCTTCCACAAAATTCCTGATCAAGCTGCTTCACTCTGAAGCAGGGCCCAGCGTAAGGGGATCACACTCAATACTTGGCCTTTCAGTTTTTTCAAATAAAGACTGAGAAATAATGATATGGTCATTACACCATTACTGAACTAATAGTGGCCTAAGACTTTTGCACAGTACTACATTTCCTATGATGTAGGGTTTTTAGAATCTGATTGAACCATTTAAATATAACCACTGTTACTATACCAAGTCTCATGTCTATAGAAAGTGGAAAGCACAGTTTGAAAGCAATCAATCCTGCTTTGCCAATATGTGCTACGACCTTCAGTGAGGGCGCACTGCCAGATATTCAGTACCAGCCATCAATGGCTAAGAAAGTGCCCTTCAGGTTTGGATACCACCCTCTGAGTCCCAAACCTCTGCCCTTCAGGACAGACCTAGGGGGAAGGGAGTGTTTAAGCCAGTCAGTCAGCATATGGCCTTGAGCCGGCTAATAATCTGTCTTACCTACCTACCGAGTCTGCCCTCGTAGTCTGGGCGCCGCTGCTGCTCAGAGACGGACCTATTCTCGGTCCAGAACAAATTCCAACACGGACGTCAATGGAGCCGGGTCAGTTCCCATGGCTGAGAAGATCGAGCACAATGTCAGATCCTGCATTTATCTCCCCGCCCTTATAGAGCTCTTCCTGCGGGACCGTTTACCTGCCGAGGTGCTCTTCTCTTTCGTGGCCATGTGCTGGTTCTGGCCTGATTTCACGAAGAAGCACAGCGACGTCTTCTTAAGCTCTGCCCTGCTCGTGTTCCTTCGAATGCTGCAGGACAAGCTGTCCCGTCTGCTGGAGGACGTGGCCGCCTGCATGGCCTGCCACAGTACAGCTCAGGTGATCGCTCTAATGCTGACTTTCGGCTTAACATCCCGTTTCATTCGGGGTGAATTCGGTGTTATGTGATCGTTGGCTGTTAAGGACTGCAATTTGGGGATGTACCTTTATACAGGTAACGTCAGAGCTGATAACGGAATAAGCTGATCTACGTTTGGCGTGCTGCAGATATCGTGGCTTGGGATTTGTTGCGATCTGTGTCTTGAGATCTTGCCCTGATAGATGTTCACTATTTTGAAGTCAGTACCTGTGTTTACTGGTGCGTTATGGTTGATGGGGTTGGGTATCGTTTGCATTTTATCAATCCTGATCCTGCTTATCGATGTGCCGGATGTTTAGCTATAAAGAAATGCTTAATGTTGCTTAATGTACTAAAAAAGCAGTGACCTAGGAAACCAAACCTCTCTCAGTAATGAGCTCTACTGCTGGAACGATGAACCTGTGATCCAAAGGGAACAGAACCATTATTTATGTTAAACCTTTTACTTATAACAGGTTTAAATGGGAAGAAAAACTTAACGTACAAACATCTACTTTCCTTTTGGATCACAGTAGTAACTGAAAGAAGTTTGGTTTTCCAAGGTTATTGATTTGGTACATTCAGCCACGTTAAACGTTTTAGACTCATTTTGGATGGTTGAATATTTCTGAAAACATGGGAGTCCATAAACCCCTTCTACACCGTGCCTGCTGCTTGAGAAGTACCTTTGTGAAGAGGAACCATGGGACTGTGGTGGCCTAGGAGTTACGGTACCGGACTATAAACCATAAGGTCCAGGGATATGCTCAGAAAAGCATCTCGTCTATCACTATCACAATACGATAAAATATCATCTCATTGCCAACTCCTAGTTCCAATACAGTTGCTTGGATTGTAAGATTGTAATAGTTGCTCTTTAATATTAATAAGATAAGATCATGACCAAGTGTGAAGGTAAACCATTCAGATGTTTCTCTCTGTGTCACAAGGAGAGACTAGAATTATTATAGAAGTATCCCATAACTCTGCCTAATGTCCATTTACCAAGGGACACTGTTTTGTTCTCACAAGTCCCGGCTCCACTAAGGTGTTAAACTGCCTTATGCAAAAATTCCACTGTAGAATTGGTTCAAACTTTGTATAAAAATCCAAAATTAGAAATCGATTTGGTCTAAGGGTGATCAGACATTTCTGTTTTCTGTATCTAAACTTTGGAACAACCTGCATTTTCAAAGTCTTAATCCACAATAGAAATTAAGACATTATTAGTTCTACATTTCCAAGCTAAATCGTAGAACAGGAAATTTGGTTTTGTATTTGTTTTCCTTATCAACAAGTGTCTCCTCTTCTTGGACTGGTCTTCACTAAATCATGGGTGCAAGAAATGAGCATTGCAGCCTCTAATATAAAGCCCCGTGCAAGTCTCTTGGCTCTTGACGTTGATTAATGTGCTTGTGTTGTTATTTATCGAGCTTTAATACGAGGATGGCACTGTGGCACAATGGCACTTAGCTCAGGGATGAATCACCACCCGTCAGAGCTTTACTGCTGCATGGCAGGACGTTTTCCTCTGAGCAATGGGCAAAGTTAGCACCCAGGATGTCCCATATTTTACCCAAGCCTCTCTCTGTGGGTCGTTCTTTTCACTTTTCGATTGCGTTTGGCTTGGGCTTTAGAGTTGCGGTTGCCAGAGCTTATTTAATTGCATCGATTTCTGTTTTAGTGCCAGCGGTACATAATAAACAATGCATTAAATGATTGTTCAGTTGTTTGTGGGGAACATTTATAGTCTATAATGTAAGTTATTGGTGGAGGACATTTTAATTTGATGTAATAGTTCATACGCCCAGCTGTCTACTCATTTTAATCACAGAGTACTATCTTTGCGTCATTTTGACTTCTCTTAAGTAGAGCAGAGTACCGAAAATCAAAGTCTCTTAGTACTTATTGGTATTGCCAGATCTGCTCATATTGCTTGAGCTTTTTAAAAACTTGTTACACCTACAGTTAATGCTGGTTCATCGTTGATTGTCGCTGAAAGCTGTCATTCGGTTGCTTCAGTAAAATCCAAACAAGGCTGTGAACTCTCATGGAATTCATTAATATTTATTCCTGATGCCTTGTTTATTCACAATTCGAAGGCATTTCAGGGCATCGGTGTTGTCTCAGTAACAAAAGTATTTAACAGATTCCCAGCCCTACTTGCAATAAATGCAGTTACTGCCTGATTTCTCACTAATGCAGTCTTACTTTTACTAGAACAAAATGATCATCAGAAACATTAAGGTGCAGGTCCTGATCACCTCAAACGGGACACCTAGTGCTTCTCTGTGTTGGTACAAACCCATGCCAACAGTCATGGTTAAATATAACTCGTGTTGTTCTCGTTGACCCCCGGGCACCCGTCACTAGATCAGTTTGAGGCGTGGCAGCTTAGCATCCTGCTAACAAGAAATGGCAAATTGGGGCTAATCCTCTTTTTGGCAGACCTGTTCAGTTATTATCCTCCTACCTCCCACGTTCCCCCTCGTGACCTTACTGGAGGCAGGGCGGCTGGTTTTTTGTTCTTTCAGTGCTTTCTGTTTTGTGGTTTCAGTACTAATACACAGTGATGGTGCTGGTTTTGATTTTAAGGTACTGATGTGGTGTTATACGTGTGATTTTATTTATTGTGTGTGTGTGTGTGCTACACTATTCTTATAGTATGTAGTTTTATGTTCTGTATTTTTATCCTCTTCATAATATTGTATTTCCCTTAATTTTAGTCTATATAGTATTATATTTTCATTTATTACATTTAGGTTGGCTTGAAAAAAGTCAATGTACTGTTCTTCTAGATATTATTATTATTATTATTATTATTATTATTATTCTTGACCAAAGAATTCTTGGTCCCTGATCCTACTGACCTATATAGCATTCCAGGGGACATGACCTGACTTGACGACCCATTACCATGGGAACCTCGAAGCCCCAGACAGGGCACACATTGACTCTAATTCAGTCAGTTTTTGGCCTACGGATACAAAATTTGGCAGGCTTGGTCCCGGGTGCACCCTGAAGCGGCATACGATGCCATTGGGGTCCCTGGAAGGGCACACTGGTCAGGCGACTTTCAGGCCAACCTCAAGGCTTGTCCACAAACTTTTGCCTTCTAGTTTCTTTGTGTCTTCTCTTAATCTATTACTATAAACATATGAATTAGATAACTTTAATTCTTACACATCTTACCATCTAAGCTGTCCAAAGAGGCCGGGTCCCTTTTTGACCCTTGGTCCTCCCAAGGTTTCTTCCTTGTAACATTTAGGGAGTTTTTCCTTGCCACTTTCAACCTGGGCTTGCTTAATTGTTGCTGTGGGTCTAGATAATTGTAACGCTGATTTAAGACGATCGTACTGCACTGTCGTACTGCGTGTTGTGTGCAGTGCAGACTGGTTCAGCATTAAATTTGTTTCCAAGGCAGAACGTTCTGTCTGCTTTACAAATTTGCTTCGAAAGCTGAACCTGAACATGCGGAAGAAACTTCTGGTTTATGGGGGTGGTACGGGTAGTAACAAGCTCAAACCCCAGGTAATAATTAACTTACCCTTCCTGCATATATTACCCTTACCCTGTAATTTACAGGGAGGCTCCCATTGTGACATGTTACAAATCCCATATGCAGTCATACCAGAGTCATACAAGGACTGTTAAGAACTTAATCCTGTGGTCCGGTCTCACCCACGGGAGGATGGACATCCTCTGGGAGATTTCTCCTGACGGTGTTGCCTAGTGTTATGTAAAGCTGCTTTTCTGATTAATTTACATTTGTCTTAAAGCACTTACGCTCACAGCATTTAGAACATTCCCTTATAAAGACTGACTTTCAACTGTTATAGTCTATGCAACTGTACAATTGAAGCAGTTGTTGGATTGTGATACTTGGCGGTTAAGGTACTGGACTTTGGTTTCAAATCTGCCACTGTTGGGACCTTGAGCAAGTCCTTTACCACACAGTTTCCTGGAATGTAAGATTGTGTCAGTTGTCAGTTGCTCTGGATGAGGGTTTCTGCTAAATAACTAAATGTAAATGTGGGATAAAGGCCTTGCTGAAGGTCAGTACAGTTATACCTCGGTTCTCGACCACCTTGGAACTTGTAGAATTCAGTTTTCATGATATTTTAACTAGAAAAATGTCTGTTCTCGTTGTTTGCTTGGTACTCGGCACACTTGGTAAACTTGAGAGTCGAGCCGTACGACTTGTATCAGCTGAAACTTGATACACGATTCATGATTCAAGATTCAGTACACAATGATTCAGGTTCACAATATCTCTTTCCCAGTGCAGATCTGCGCTATTTATCGTGTTTTTCTTTATTTTTACATCTACAGTACTGTGTTCTTAGTGCAAATAAATCTCCATAGGTCCTAAAAAGGTTAGTAATGACAGCCAACCGATTGCAAAACAGGAACCGAATCCTCCAGAGTACAGGCTGCATTAGCAACTAAGGCTGGAGTTCAACAATAGAGTAAGTGTTTTGCTTTTACTTTTCACTTTCAATCCATGACTCACTAAATGATGGGATTTTTCAGCACTTCATTATATAATAAGCTTTGCATCAATGATTTTGTATAACTGTAGCTTAATATAAGTGTTAATGTGGAATCGGCTCCTCTATGATACAGTACAGACTATATTACTCATCAGTTCCTGATCCATTTAACTTATGATGGATGAACATATCCCCATCATAAATCAGGAGCTCCTGTACAATACAGCTCCATTAATGCTGATAATGACGAGAACCGAGTTGCCGCTGTAATGGTATACAACACCACCCAGTGGTCATTAAAGCACCCTGCTGCTGGTTTTGTTGGTCTCCTCGTGTCGTCTTTTGTAGCTTCTTTCTCAGATAACGTAGCAGCTTCTGTTCTCTCGGGAACTGAATCTATAATTAGGAGCTCTACTAGGGTTCGACCCAGGGGCGTACACAATTAACCCATATCCTAGTTAAAAGTTCATGTGTGTAAAGGGTCCTGTGTAATGAAACGCTGCGAGAGATCTGGGTTAGCCATGGAGTGTGGTCACACCTGCCAAGGATTAACATCAGGAGACCCGGACTAAACTAAGCCCCGATTTTCATGCCTAATGACTTTGTTTACTAGCAGCAGAGTCAGATCCCTTTGTCCTGTCTGCGGCTGGAGAGCTGGGTTTGATTTCTTCCTTAATCAGCTCCGATTAGAGGTTTGAAAAGTTAATGAGCAGTCCACTGGGCTTGGTTTTTGTATTGCCAAAGCTTTAGTTAATAATAAATAGGGGTGTGTGATATTGGAAAAAAATTGCAGATGAAGGTAATTAGACGATAACTTTGGCAGTGTATATCATGGTATATTCATTTATGTAGTTCTATATATCTATATCTGAATTTAGTGTTGTAGTCGAGATTACTAGAGCCAAATCTGAGTCAAGACCAGTGGTCGAGACCAGATTAAGATTTTTTGTCATCATATAAGAAGAAAAAGTAGAAAATGGGAAAAATGTGATTAGTTTGTAATTTATTATACAACATTATTATAATTTTTAATGAATACTATTATATTTAATCATAGGTTTTGTAAAATATAACATTAAATGTAACCTAAAATAGTTTTTTAATTGTTATTATATTATAGTCGTAGTTAAACTAAGGAAACAATCATTTTGTAAGTAAGTAATTTTTATTTTGTGTTCATTTTGTTTTGGCATCATGTCCTTCCTGATGTAATTGCTGACAGTATTTGTCTTCCCATCTGCTGCTTTTCTTGTCGTAAGGCATTCTTTTGGCCGAACCATCCCTCTAAGGCTTGCTGAGTGTGTTTTTGTGCTGCTACCATGGCTGGTTTATTTAAGCCTGACTTTTAAATGGATACGTCCCCTATTAACTACCAGTAGCTTTAAGTAGCTTGGCTTTACACACCTCTTATGTGCAGTGCATCCTCTGAAGTTTTGGTAACATGCTTCAGATTCTTTAGCTTTGCTCTTTGAAGCTCTTCGCCGCCTGCACCGCGTGTTTAACTCCGCCGAGCGTCAGGCCAAAGTTCCGCTCTCTGTTTTTTACAGAACAGTTACTGACTTAGGATAATAAAGTTAATCGCACTGTAGCCACTAATTCAGACTAAACTGCACACTGATGAGAGGGTCTCTTTTTAAACTTGCTCGTTACGTTTGTTCCACATTCACACTACTGAAGCGCTGCTCCTTTTAATTACGAGCTCCTTATCCCTTTAATTACACGTTCCTTGATTTGAGCTGGTTGTAAGTAGCTCTGTGTGAAATAATAAAGCTCTTTGTGCTCCCTAGTTTCTCTCGGCCTCAAATGCAGATGAAAATTTTTTTAGTTTAAAGGAGGAGGTTGTCCTAATACTTTTGTCCATATAGTGTGTATCAGATGATAATTAGACTGCACAGTAATTGGAAACCTGCTTGCTTTGTTCTAAGACACTAATGATCATGTTTTTTTATGAAGTCTAATCTAGGGTTAGTAGAAGTTTACCATCACAATTCCTCAGTTGTTATTTGTTATCTAAATGTCTTTAGCTGCTCTGGCCTACATCGTACGAAGCAGTTTATTAATCGTGCGACTGTGGGAACGTTTTCTGACCCCTAATGATCATGATCATGATCCTGATAGTCGGCAAACCGTACTGATGAATTACTTTTCCTTAATAGTGATGAGTATCTCTTCTGTCAGATTTATTAGCAGAAACAGAGCAGCCAGAAAATTCGTTTGTCATTGTGTTGGTGCTATTGAGAGGCCCGGCCTTTGGCAGTGCATTCACATGGTTTATCCTGTCCTTTATGTGCTCTGGAAGCTGCCCTGAGTCTTTTTTTTGCCAGCATGCACCCAACCACAGGTTTTTGTCCGTTCAACTTCAATTGATATGCAGATTTCAGTCGGCAGCAGCAGTTTTTGCCTCGCGTTCACAGAACCGGGTCTCTGATCGATCGATGGGTCTCATCGAAGCTCCTTAATGGGATCTTAGCCTTGCACCGACGTTCTTGGACTTTGAAATGCTTGATCATCAAATCAGATGAGCAGTGAAAGAGCTGAGCGTCAGCTGGCCATGAGAGTGAGGCTGACGGTACGAGAAAGCTTGATCTGAAGGAGCCCATAGTTCCTCTAGACACCATGCCGGCGTTCAGAGCGTGCAGGCTGAGGAAGAAGAGTAGCTGTTTGGCTCGAAGGACCAAGAATAAGGCCAGAGCCGCCTGGAGGCTCCTGTACAGGCTGCTCTTCAGGGTAAGAGTGTGAGCAGGCAGGTGGTGTTGATGATGTGGTTTATTTTGAGCAGTTAATCAGCATTTTTGCACATAGAGTTTAAACTGTAAAGCAGCAGACACAACTGTGGCAGTTATTTTCCTCAAATCTCCGGGTTCCGGGTTTTGTCTCAGTACTTTTTGGTCATATTTCATGTTTGTGCGTCGGTGTTTGCTGTGCCTTAGATTAGCGAATACGCCGCTGCGCCTGCAGGTTAGCTATCGATCGTGAACTGGCTTTCATATCGTCGGGCGCCGCGCTGGAATTCTTTCATCTTTTTCACCTTTCATTAGCTTTGCGGCAGGCTTCCAGCTGTGTGTGTGTGGGATCTGATGGTCCTGCTGAGCTCTCCTTCACCCCCTGGTGACTATAGCAAAAATAAACAGCCATTTACACACTCGGTAAATCGCGCTTGGCTGGCGGACTGAGCAACGATCTGTCTGCAGTCTCTGTGCCAGGCTGTTTGATTAATATATGATGTATAATGGAGCTCTGTCTGCTCTAGTCCTGGTGTGTGTGTGTGTGTGTGTGTGTGTGTGTGTGTGTGTGTGTGTGTGTGTGTGTGTGTGTGTGTGAGAGAGAGAGAGAGAGAGAGAGAGACTGAGATGTAAAAGTGTCAAACAGAAGCTTTAGAGATGTTAGTAGATAGAAAAACAATATTGTGTTATAACGGCGGCAAGGTGACGCCTCCCAGCTCCAGAGATTCCTGGTACGATTCCAGGCTCTTTTGGAGTATGCATGTTCTTCATGTGTCTTAAGTCGGGTTATTCCCCAGCTGCCCCTGTCCCTGATTTGGATTAAGCTCAGAATAACATGGCTTCAGATAGGGGTGGGAATCTCTAGGGACCACACGATTCGATTACGATTCACAGGGCTGTGATTTGATGATTTATCAGTGATATTTATTCCATGCAGGATTTATTTTTCTCACACTGAGCGCGTTAATAATTTGATAAATGCAGAAAATCTGATTTTGACAGTAATCCGATCAACATGCGCCTGAGTAATCAAAAAATGGGAAACTGGTGGGTTTTAGAAGACTCGGGTAATAATCAGATTTCTACCTTGCAACCAGCCAATAATCTCATCGAGTGATGTGACAAAATTCGATCTTTAATATTAAATAATTAAGTTATTCATTTTCTCATGTGTGTGTATATACTGCGTTGCTGCGTTCCGTGGTGCGTTTAATTCCAGGGTTGCCAGATAAAGTCGATGGGACCTGTATATATGTGGACCTGGCAACCGTGGTGGAAGGCTCACGCACACGCGCAGACCGAAAACACCGATTATAATCGGGTAACTGGTATACATGCTATGAGTAATCCGATTACTGGAATAAAATCCAGCTGTCTTTATCCAATTTTGAGATCGGAGTATGCTGTTACATGACCACTTGAATAATCAGATAACTGCAGAAATCTGACCAGCACCAAATGGGAAACTCCATGTGTAGATGGTAGGTAGACTGGTGTCTGACCAAATCATGGAAATCCCTCACTTGACTGTGCTACATTTTATTTCTAAATGGATTTTCTGTTCCTGTTTACTGTTCTGTATATTTATCAGAGTTCTGTGCAAATGACTGCGCTCTAAGGTGTAAGGGAAATGATAAAAACATTGAAATGTAATACTGTGCATTAAAATAATGAAAACATGTTCAGATCCCATTACAGTACTTAAATAAACTTATTTTATAGCTTGTGTGGCCGACTATGCTATTTATATTTAATGATTGATTTCTTTTTGGTTTGTTTTCTAATTATTTTAAATGATCTCTAAAGGAATCTAGTGGGAGTCTTGCACTTAGTGACCATGTAGAACCTCCAGCCTTTATAAAATCAGAGTCTGTGACTAAAAACTCTGGGACTTGTCTTTAGATGTGAGAGGATGTCAGACTTTAGTTGTTAAAAGTATTTCAAGAGTCTTTTTAACGTGTATGGTTAGAATGAAATATCTTCGAGACGGGATGCTGTATCGCGGCTCTCACAGAGCACAAGAGCCCTGGTTCCTAATGTCTGAATACTGATGCAAATCCCTGGAAAATATTTTTGGCATTCGTGAATTGATTGAGAATCATCCCATTCTGCATTGCGATGCATCTAAGAATTGATTCATTTCCCCCATCCCTTTACTCCATACCTTACTGGAACAACGCGCGTCCTTCGCGTGACTAAATGATGTTGATATGCATGTTATTTTATTTATCTGTTAATATTTCATTTGGTTTTCTGAACTATTACTACAGACCTATTAGACTAGATCAATTAGATTCATTCTTGCATGTATCATTTAACCCACCCAAGGAGGTTGGGTTCTTTTTTGAGTCTTGGTCCTCCTAGGTTTCTTCCTTTTAACATTTAGGGATTTTCCTTGCCACTGTTGCCCTAGGCGTGCTCAGTTTCACATTGGACCTAGATATTAGGAGATGATCTAAAATGGTAAAGCTGTTAAAGCTTATAGAAATAAATCTGACTTGATTTAACCTTAACATGCCACATTTGCTAAGAGATTAAAATCAGGCCACTGAAAAACAGCCAATGTTAGGTTGGGCCTGCAGACAGAGTTTAGGCAACAAAGTCTTGAGCCCTGAGCATAAATGATCTCTGCAAGCCCGTGGCTCTGATCACCGAAGCCACTTCAGACACCTAGTTTAAATAGCAGAGGATTGGGTCGAGGAAATGTAGGACAGGTGGGACCAGAGGAAGATAATCATCAAGTCTCTTCTCTTTACCGGCATCCAGGTGGTGGAACGAATCTCTTTTCGTCTTCAAACGCCGACTGATGACTCACCTCTTCCCTCAGCACTCGAGCAAAGACTGAGATTACTCTTACACATATAAATTATATATTTTGAAAACTGTTCCTGTGGCTGGTGATTATAATTTTAATGTAGAGGGAGCACATATGTATAATTTGATATACAGATTTGTGCCACATAACGTCCAATTACATATGTAGTGCTGTGCAAAAGTCTTAGGCCACATTAGATTTGTTGTTTTATCGATGCAATAACTTCTTCCTCTGATCTTCCTTCCAATCTTTGTGAGCTTTTTCATGTCTTAGCTTTTCGAAAAAGTGGTTTCTGGGCTGCTACCCTTCCAAAAAGAGCATTCCTGATCAAAGGTGAAGCTACCAGATACTGCTATTGTTCAAGTGTAAGGGGAGATTGCACTAAATACTCACCTACTTAGCCTATAGAAGCTGTTTATTCTGGTTTATTCCACTGTTTTAGTACAGCATACAATGTTCCTGTATTTTCTGTTTGGATTCTAATAAAGAGGCTGAGAAATAATTATATATGGTCAGTATTGTTAAAACAATGGTCTATCTAATCTAAAGGTGGCTTAAGACTTTTGCACAGCACTGTACATGTATGATCCAATAAGGTTAAGGTTGTTAAATCATATGTTATGTTGACATGTAGGTTGATTTTATTCAAATCCATATTTTTAAAAGGGTTATTTAGTTGACATAGAATTACATTCTAACCTTATCTCGCCTGTTATCTCACCAACCTCATCGCTTGCCATCTGTGAAGGCAGGACGGATTTCCCTATAGGCCTCTCGCCTTCGCCAAGGTTAAAATGTGACCAATGTCCTGCCAGTAATGAAATTCTACCTAACTAAGCTGCCGTGTTTCAAACCGTCACTAGGTGGTGCTTTAATCCTACTTTAAACTTGTAACGGCGGATGATGTACAGCCCCTGTCTGTTTTCAGAGACGTTATATAAGGTGGAAACCGGGCACTGGTTGAAATATGAATGGGGCTGTAGTACAGAAGCTCCACCCCATCATTAGAAAGAACCAATCGGCATATTAGTAAATGTGTCGGAGAGAGTGGCAAGTCTTGGCCCCTTTGTAGTGGCGATATGCGCATGTGCAGTAGCCATAATAACCTTAAAAATCGTATTTGTCTGTGTTATTTGAACCCAACAACGCAAGTACATCATATAATTTGTCAGATGATACCAGTCATTCTAAATCTGCATTTTAGACGTTAATTTCTTGCTCAGTTTCAGATATATATTTCTCTCCCCATTCAAAGAGACATGAGTCTGGTCTTGTATGGCTGGAAAGAACTGCCTGGTGGAGGTACCAAGATGGCGGCGCAGTGAACGGAATTCTTATAATGGCTGTTATGTATCACAGACTGGACTTCATGTACTTCACAGAAACGATTATCAATCGGGGCCTATTTCTCAAATTTGTGTAAACGAATATTAACTGTACATGTACGTACGTGTTTATGTACATTATAAATGTGATTGTACTATCATGAGGGCTGAAACAGGTATGAATGTTCATAGCCTGTTTTACCCATCCTTATCTCGGGTTCCAGTTTTTCTGGAGCTGACTGTAGTTCGTATTTCTAAGAGGCGTACAGTCAGTGTTTGTGACTGCTTCTAATCTCGCATTAATTAATGAGTGATAATGAGCTTCTGGGATCTGTAGTGTTGTGGGTGGTCTTGTCTTCTCTCTGCGTCTGATGTACAGCTTCTCTTTGATACCGAGTCCACCCTCTAATCTCCCTCTCTCTCTCTCTCTCTCTCTCTCTGATCCCATTTCTTTTCCCTGAGCTTTACAGACCAGCTTGTAAGGGAGTCCTCCATCGCTTTTCAGACTTACCCCCATCTATCACATACAGGCTATAAGGAATGTTTTGCTTTTATATAAGAAAATGGAATTGCAGCTGATGGAGTATTCCAGCTCCAGTTAGTGTAAACACTTATATTTCTAAACCACTTTCATAAATGACCTAGCAAAAGATTTAAATTTTGCCCATTAATCTTTAGAAATTGTCCTTTCAGGTCATTTGTAGTTGTGTTGCCAATGTCATGAGTCAAATGTTGTTTCAATGAACATAAAGCACAAAAGCTTGAGTAAGTGGTGGTGGAGTAGAATAGAAAAGCATTTAACCTGTGCCAAGAGGATGCCATCACCATTTAAAGTAGATAAAAATTGGAATTAGCTTGCCAAAGGAGTTAGTATCGTTGTAATAATGTCAGAACATGATGACAAATGTGACATTCGTTTTGCAGAGTACTGGAAGTACAGTAAGTCCCCCAGATACGAACCAGTTCTGTTTTGGGTTCGTGTGTCCAAAAGATACATATTTAGCCTAAGCATCCAACACCTGATTTCTCTTACTTTCATTTTAGAGTCCGTTGTTTTGGCTCACTGCTTCTTATAGAGATCACTGCTTTTAATCTTAATACCAGACATACTGGGTTTAAAATGGAAATAATTCCACAAAAAGGAGGTATGGACTGTACACGGTTTTACCAGACTACACTACCCAGCATCCATCGCTCCTTCCACGTCATTAGTTCAACTGTTTGGTTACTTAAATCCTGCATTTCTTTTGTTTGGCGCTGATTGAGTACGTTTCATTTCTGTACGGTTTGTGCTGTTTCGGTTTCCCTCTTCCTCGTGCTTGTATCACCCCGTTCCTCTTCGCTGCATTTTGATGTTTGTGGACTCGGTTCTCCAGTGTTTTTCAGTTCCTTAATAAAGCTCTGCCCTGTACTGGCTTTTACTGTTCATCTCCCGCTTTCTGCCCGAGCTCGAATATGACCGAGATCGAGTAAATAACAACGTTCTGCTTGCCTCCGTTAAGCTCCAGAGATGTGAACTAACCTACCGCAGTGACACACAACCTGAAATTCCACCACAGTTTTAATTTTTGCACTTTATTTAAATAATTTTCAATCTATTGCTCACGCACATTTGGATCTTTAAAATTTCGTTAGTCAAAGGTTCACATGTAAAGGACTTACTGTAGATCTCAAGTACATCTTCTCATCAATAGTTGCCTTTAGGATAAAAACAAATATGTAAATGGCACAAAGGCTTCCTAATCTGTGTCCATTTTGTTAGATTATTTTTTGTTATGCCGTGTTCGGTTATGATCAAAACAGGTGTAAATGTTAATGAGCCACATCAGATTTATTTTTGTAGCATTACAATGGAGCATTGTCTCAAAGCAGCTTTACAAAAATCTAGGCCCAAATCTCTGCTTGAGCAAGCCGGGGGCAACAGTGGCTAGGAAAATCAATTTTTTTTACCAGATTGGGGATAAAAAAAGTAATGGTGCATTCTCATGTTCCGTTACAGCTCAGTGATCTTTTCTGTTTTGTTAGGTTATGTCACAAACGTTTTCCTGTTCCTTTGTATCATTTCTTTCACCCATTATCAGTGTGTGTTTAATAGAAACACGCTTCTTGACAGACAACCAGAAACCTCTGCTCTGATAAACCATGAGCGTACACAGCTTTGAGAAATAAAGGCCTTTTCACACAGTCCGATTTTTACTCAGTGGGGCCTTCACACCAGGTCAGAGGTGTTGTTTTTTGTCTAAACCCTGAAAACTCCTTGTCTGCTTTTGCTTTCTTTAATTTTCCTTTTCTTAATTTGTCATGAAGAGCTCGAAAAACAAAGACACGAGTGAAGATGAGTGCAGGAAGCTCGTTTGTTTTTTGTGATCATGAACAGATTAGCACTTAGATAAATAATCAGACGCTTCCATCCAGTCCCCGTGAGCTTTATCACCATCATTCTCCAGCCTTTCAGTTCTATTCCACCAGATCTTTTCTTTAATATCCATGTTTTTAGAGACAGCCTGTTGCTCGTCCTATAAGCTCCTGATGAGCTGTTCTGCCCGGCAACAGAACTCTGTTTGGTTCGGTGAATTTAACACAAAAATTAGAACAAGATCTGATTAAAAATTTTATGCAGCATCGTGGTCTGTCAGTTTCAGACTCGGTGTGAAGGTTATGTGCTCTTTTTCAAAATTAGTGTTTTTAGTCCATTGAAATCAGACTTGGTGTAAATGCTCTCTCTGTAAATCCCCATTCTTAAGAGCTTTGTTGCAGTGTAACTGCAGATTTCATGCTATATAGTCCCATTTCAAATCTACGTGGACCGAATTGACCTTGATTATAAATGGAAACCCTCTGAACCGTTGCTTTAATCCACTTCTGTATGCAGTCTGTGCAGTGATTGTGCTGTAATTAACGAACACAGCGCTGCAGAAGGCTCTGGCTCCACCTGAGACCCTCCTGCTGCCACTGCAATATCACTGACTCGTACAAAACTCAGCCCCTCCCTCCTTCCCTGCCCCTTCCTCACGCACCATGTTTTCACTTTCCTGCTCGACGCACACACAGCTGTGGATTTATCGATTGTATGAGGACGCTGATTACACACAAGGTGAACGGGTTCATGAGCGTGTACAGATAAGATCCGCCTGATGAACCGCACGCTGACAGACATGCCGATATTCTAATCTAATGATCTTGCTTCTTGTCCCCTCCGCAGACCAAGGAGATATTTTTATCACTGGCTTGCAGCCAGATGTAGCTCCTGGGGTTTCATCCGTAGTACTGAGAATGAACAGACATGGTCACTGAATGTGATCGAGGAGAAGCGACTGGCATTTATATACCATAACAGGTAGTGGTGCCCGTATCGATGTTCTAGCTTTAGTAAAAAAGGGATTCATGGCTCAGTTTTGCTTAAGTGCTGACATTGCAGTGTGTCATTTCAGGGTCGGTTCGTATAGCAGAGCTGGGTGATGTGCTAATATCATAAAAAAAAAGTCTCCCGACCATCCGAATGTGGCAGCAGAAATTGAGACTCATCAGACCAGGCGACGTTTGTGGGTTAAGGGTCTTGCTCAAAAACCCAACAGTGGCAGCTTGGCAGAGTTGGGATTTGAACCCTGGACCATCTGGTTCAGAGTGTACAGTACCTTAACCGCTAGGCTACCACAGTCCCTACACTAATGTATGTAACACATGTGTAAACAAGCAGTAGAGCAGGTGTACCTAATAAAGTGGCCGGTGAGAGTACAGTTGAATGCTTTTAACCTGTAGTTATAATGCTGCGCTTTTTGGTTTGTCATCGCCACAATGTCTTCTGCATTATGAACGTCAGTAAAATAGCACTTCAGAGCCGCTGAGCTTAGTGATTTCGAGTGTAATGAATAATTTTGTTCAGGATCTGAAATATTGATTTCCACCTCGGTTCTTGGATATTTTAAGAATTTAAATTTTGCTCCTTCAGGACAGTCTCTCTCCAGTGAGATTTGCCTTTGTACCTGAGAATAAAATCCTGCAGTAGACACTCGGATGTGGTTCTGTCGAATTTTCTCACTGTACTCAAATGTAGCCAGGTGATCTTTGATGTACAAACTCGCTCATAATAAGAGATCTTTAAACGCTCTTGATTTTAAAGGGAGAGGATATTTGAGCCACGTGTTGTTTGTGTCTTTCGTTGAAAGGCTGTTGATTTGTACAGAAAATGGTCGTTACACAAATATTACATCTTTCCACCCGTACACATCTGTCACTTCATGGAACAGATTTTTGAAAAGTTTTTTACACGTTAAAGATGGGTTGCCTTGCTTGGGGTGGCACGGTTGTGCTCACCTGGGGTTTCATCCTTTTCCTTTGACGTTCCAGAGACTTACTTGGTCCCTCTAAAGTGCCCTCCTGTGAATGTGTCTGAGCAGCAGGGGCGTCATCACACCCACTTTTTACAGGGCTTACAACTCAATTTTATCCTGGATTGCTGAGCAGAACTACAGGACCCGCCTTACAAATTCACAACAGGCACTACATTTCCCATAATGCCCAACGTCTCTCCAAAAGCTTGAACGCTTTCAGTCTGAGCCACTTTTTTTCCACAAATATTTAAAAGAATTTAGATAAGGTATCGATAGCTCAATGTTTAGTTAATGCAATTAATGAAATCTTTAGTGTCAGTTTGTTCTTCATTTCTCATCCATGGCAAAGTAGCGCCCACTGTAGTGTTAAATCGCTTAATCCATTGTGTTTACCAGCCTTATTTTTGATGCACATTTGCACCCCTAGAGGGGTCCAGCTGTGCCCCTCTAAATTCTGTATGTGCCCCAGTAGGCTAGAAACACCCCGGCTGACAAGTATTGTTGCAATCTTGCTCCATGTGAGGTTAAATCAACAAATACAAGCGAAGCCTTGCTTGGGTGGCACGGTGGTACCACAGAGACCTGTATTTGAGTCTTGGGTGGTGCCTCAAGCCTGGTCATGTCTGAGGGAGGGACTGGGATCACCTTCCTGCTGTTGCAACAGTACATTAATAAATCGATGCAGACCCAAAGTGAGCTTAGTCTGTTCATCACTTTCATTGGCACCTGTTGGCAAAAAAAAAACGTGATAGTTGTCGGGTGCGATTGCAGAAGGATTTTGCCAGCTGTTTTATTAAGCAACAGATGCCGAGTCTCAGTTTCTTTACCGATGTGACGGGAGGAAAAGCTCTTTTTAGGAGACCTGGAAATCTGCCTTTACCGGATATTACCAAGGGACCTTTCAAATCCGACGGTGTTTTTTGCTTCATCCAGCTGGATCTAATATGTTTCTTTACCCAGCTCACTCTCATTCCCCTGTATGTTGCAGAGTGTGGAGACGGTGTGCACCCTGTACCACTCCTTCCAGGAGACTTCGGGGGGACTGATGGAGGCCCACAAGGAGACGGACGGCACCTTGCTTAGGCCCTGTCCCCGGCACATGTCTGCGACCGAGAGACTGCGCAAAGTCATCCAGGAGTTAGTGGACACGGAGAAATCCTACGTGAAGGTAAAAGTGCTGAAAGACCTTGTGGTCTGCATCGGTAAATAAACATTAAAGCAAATATATTGCGCTGTTTAAAACTGAAAGAAGGTCAAACAAGGTTTTCTGTGAAAGGGGCTTAAATGGGGTCTAAAAATTCTGGACCTTAAATAGTTGATGGAAACATAATTAATTCAGACAAGACAGATTATTAATTAAGCTCCGAGGTACCTGACATCGTAATGCGAATACTTTTTCCGGCTGAAGCTGGCACTGATTTGCATTAGAGGGAGAGGAGAAGCGCTGTGCCAGCGTCCAGTGCTGAACCGAGATCCATTTGTTTATGATGTGCTGCTGCATTGGCACTGCTGTGCTGCAATCAATCAGCCTAATGAGAATTCCCAGGTTCAGGCTCTGACAGCCTGCCGATGTCCTTAACCCTCTGTTATGATGCTGAGTTCGGTCTTAGCTGCTTTACCTCCTGACTGGAACAAACAAGGACGAAAAGCCGGATATAAATTTTTGGCAGGAGAGACAGATGTCGGTTTTATAAATGTGACATTGACAAGGATGAGATCTGTTAAAAACTGGCAGAGATATTCACGGTTTGCTCTGTGACTTTGAGCCTGGACTTAAGTCTCTGGTGTATGAGTCTCAAGCACACGAGTCTGAGTCCCGGTTGCTCGTGCCAGTCCCAGTAGACGCTCCCAGTGCAGCAGGCGGATTGGAGTCTCTGCCCTACAAGTCCCAAGCATTCCAGTCAGAGTCGAGGCTCGAGTCTCGGGAACTTAAACTGGTTCCGTCTGAGGCTTGAGTCTTGAGTTCTTATGCCAATTCTGCTTGAGACTTGAGTCCAGGGTGCTTGGAGCGGTTTCGGTCAGAACCTGAGTCCTGGTCAAGGCTTGATATTCGAGCACCAGTGCCAGTCCCGGTCGAGGATCATGTCCAGGGCACTCGTACCAGTTCTGGTTTAGTGGTGCCAGTTGTGCTCGAGTCTCGAATCTCTGGCGCTCATACCAGTCTCTTTTAAGGCTTGAGTCCAGGGTACTCGCAGCAGTCCTGGTCAAGGTTCGGGTCCCTGGTGCTCATGTCAGTCCCATCGAGGCTCGAGTCCAGGGTGCTTGCACCAGTCACTCAAGTTCTGGGCACTCACACCTGGCCTGGTCTAGCTTCAAGTCAAAGGTGCTCCGGCCAACTATATCGAGGCTCAAGTCCATTCCATACACCAGTCGCTAAAGTCCTGGGTGCTGTCACCATTCCTGGTTGAGGCTTGAGTTCAGGGTGCTCATGCCAGTCTCAGTCGAGGCTCGAGTCCTGGGCCTCCCAGTCATGGTTCGAGTCCGAGGCGTTTGTCTCGGTCGAGGCTCAAGTCCAGGGAAGCTTCAGGCATGCAAGTCGGAGTTATTGACTCAATTGTGGACTCAATTGTCACGTCAATGACTCAAGCCTGAACTTGGAACCTGGACTGGGATTCGGGTGCACAAGTCGAGGCTCAAGTCACTGGCACGGCGAGTCCAAGTCCAGCTGAATCTGTCCCTTAATTCCGTCTCAGTAATCTGGTATCTAATTGATTTCTTTGTGCCATCAGGACCTGAGCTGTCTGTTTGAGATCTACCTGAAGCCCCTGCAGAAGGAAACGTTTCTCACACTGGATGAGGTAAAGCACAAATGCACCAAGAGCTCTGATACTGAAGGTTTAATTGGAAATTCACACAGCTTGTAATTAGCAGCAGAATCAAATGCAGCTCGTTCACCCTCAAGCGTCTCGGTTGGACTGAACCCAAATTACGAGCATCTTGGCGTCGCTAGTTCCCACGTGCAGCTCACGGAAACGGTTCGGAAACATACTCTAACGTGGTTCGGTGTCTGAGGAGAGATCGGTCAATAAACAAAGAGAAGTGAGCCACATTAAAGAGCCGTTAGCGCACGACGACGTGACCTCACCCAGAATGAGTGACCTCAACAGTGGGTGCTTAAGCGTCAGCACTTAGGCTAATGGTGACAGAGTGGCAAATAAGCCCTGCACGTCAGGAGCTGCTGCTGTAGCAGAGTCAGACTTGACTTGAGGTACAGTTACAGATATTATTTCAAAGCGCAGTTCTGCAGTCATGGAAGCTTTTTAGAAATGCAGTAACACCCCACAGCATGAGGATCCACAGCCTGATCTGACACCGCCTGCTGTTTATTCCTTACATTTAGTGGTGCGACTTTGAAACTTTCCTTATGTAATCTAACCAATTAGGCTGTTTGCTGACAGCTTGCTTCAAAACTTAAGAGACTATGCTAATGTTTCAAAGACCTGTTTCACAGAACGGAAATACAGTGGTACCTTGGTTCTCGATCACCTCGGAATCTATGCATTTTGCCTGGAAGAATTTGTCATTTGCTCGGTACTTGGCGCACTTGTATCTACTTGAGTCGAGCCACATGAATCGTTTCAGCCGAAACTCGATTCATGATTCAGTACACAGTGATTCAGATTCACAGTAGCCCTTGCGCATTGAAGTGTTTGTGTTTTTCTTCATTTTTAAATCTACAATACTGTTTTTAGTGTCTCCATGGCTCCTAAAAAGTTTAGTTTAGTTTATAAGAGTCAACCTAAAGCAAAACAGGAACTGAATACTCCAAAACACAGGCTGCAGTTAGCTTAGCAGCTATGCTAGTGCCCGAAGTTCATCAATAGATTAAGTGTTTTGCTTTTACATTTCACTTTCAATCCATGACTCACTAAATTGAGATTTTTCAACCCTTTATTATAAAATAAACTTTGTTTTAATGATTTTGGCCAACTGTAGATTAATGTAAGTGTTATAAATATTAACTTATCATTATTTATCATAGTGTTCTTTCCATATCTCTGCTATGATACAGTATAGACGCTCTACCAAATGCTCGTTAAACTCATCAGTTCATAGTTATCTTATGATGGATTTGTTGAACATATCCCCATCATAAATCAGGAGCTCCTGTACAGTACAGCTCCATTAATGCTGATAATGCCTCATACAGGGGGATTTTTTGGGAGTTTGGAACCCATTCATTCAATTTACATTATTCCTTATGGGACACCTTTGGTCAGTACTTGTCGTTTTTGATTTTAAGCCTTCTGGAACGAATTAGCGATGAAAACCGAGGAACCCTTGGTGTGATTAAAGCTTTTTTCAGCGTTTTACCAGCTTGACATGCTGGGCCAGTGAATAAGGCACTGGTCTATAGACCAAAAGGAGGAGGTTTCAAGTCTTTAAAAAAGCCAAGCTGCCCCGTTGGACTCTTGAACAAGGCCTTTAAGCCTCAGTTGCTTGGATTGTACCTTGTGTCAGTTTGCCACTGCTGGGACTTGAACCCTCTACCTTCTCGTTCTCACCCCTACGTTAAAGGATAACCCCTTGTGTTGGGAAAGCAGCATTAATCGTGGTCTCCTTGCAGATGGAGAGCTTGTTCGGTAGTCTGCCAGAGATGTTGGACTTCCAAAAGGTTTTTCTTCACACGCTGGAGGAGAGAATAAGCTCATCTCCGGATTTTAACACACTGGAGACTCCTGTGCAGTTCAAGGTACGAGACACGGAGACGACTCTCTGTAAATACCACTGAACGATATGTAAGGTGGCTGTGAATAAGAATAAGCCGAAAATGAATCACAAGAGCCTTTTGTTTCCGTCTTTAGTTTGATCTCACGATTAAGCCGCCGCTGTTCCCTCCCTCTGTCTTACAGAAGCTGTTATTTTCGCTGGGCGGATCGTTTCTGTACTACGCAGATCACTTCAAACTCTACAGCGGCTTCTGCGCCAACCACATCAAGGTCCAGAAGGTCCTGGAGCGAGGTGAGGCACGGTTCCTAACGGTTGCGCTCAGGTTGCGTCACCGAGTGCCGAACGAGAAAAGCAGAAGTATTGCAGTCACTGTTAATGTCGTTAATTGCGTGATGGTCCTCGGGCAGTGGTGTAACCTCCATCCTCCTCCTCTGTGCCACTGTGGTGTTTTCCAGCCTAAAATTAAGTTCTCTGAGCAGGAGTCTGGAGCTCTTCAAATACGCAGACACTGTCTGCATACGAATGCGTCCTCGTTCTCTGCAGTGCAGCTTTTGCTGTTCCATCTGCGCAGGTTTAAAGCGTGTATATGGTTCTGTAACTGATTAAATGGTAATCAGCATTATTGTTGCTTAATTTGGACATAATTGTACAGTTCTCATTTCTGCTCCTTCTAATCAAAGTAAACTTGTTGCTTAGTCATGATTCTACTTTTAATAGTGACAGTTTTCCCTCACGGTTCCAATGACAGTACATATAAATTACAAGTACAGTGGTACCACGAGTACTGAGCAAATGTTTCCCATAAGGAATGATGTAAACTGAATGAATGGGTTCCAGACCCCCAGAAAATCCCCCTGTATGAGGCATTATCAGCATTAATGGAGCTGTATTGTACAGGAGCTCCTGATGTATGATGGGGATATGTTCAACAAATCCATCATAAGTTACATGTATCATGAATCAAGGAGTTTAATGAGTTTTTGGTAGATAATAGTGTATTGATAAGTAAGCTAATGTGTACAACTCTTCCATTAAGTGTTGGCCAAAATCATTAACAGAAAGCATATTTTATAAGTGTTGAAATAGCTCATAATTTAGTGAGTAATGGATAGAAAGTGAAAAGTAAAAGCAAAACACTCTATTGATGAACTCGTGGCACTTCCTTTGGGTTTTGCCTTATTATGAACCATTTTAGGACCCGCGGAGGTTTATTTACTCTAATACAGTACTGTAGATGAATCACTGAATCATGAATAGTGAATCGAGTTTCGGCTGAATCGAGTCACACGGCTCGACTCGTAGAAGGTTAAGCAAGAGTACTGAGCAAACGACGAGAAATTTTTCTAGGTAAAATGCATGGAGAACCGAGGTACCACTGTGTTTACACATTTTAGTCCCCAATAAATGTGCAATAAAACTTTTTATTTATAAAAAAGACAGTTCGAACAGAGAGAGAGAATGTTTATTGAAGTTCAGCAATTTTGTATCTCAGTTATTAGTTTTATCAGTTGAAAAAAAAATGGTGATATCGGAATTAAGTATCGGCCATCGATCTCCCTGCTCTCTAAATATCGGTCGACCACTAATTCTCAGTCGCATGTCTAGGGACCACTGTTCTTGGCTTTGGAAGAGTTTCTGCATAATGCCTCAGTGTTTACTGCTTTAAGATATAAAATTAGTTCTCGGGTTTATATTTGCACATTGACACGAAATCCAGGTTAGTTTTAATACGTGCTCTAATCGATCTTTTGTCCTCTAAACAGCTCTATAATGACGATACAATCATTAAAACCTTGCTTCTAATTCCGAGAAGTTTAAAATATGAACGACTATAAATGCGCAGTTTGATTTACGTTTGGCACATTGGCCTGGTTTTCTGTTTCGGGCAGAGTGCCCGGTAGTAAATGAATAAAGGAGTGGGCAGGCCTGTCGAGTGTCGAGGGGGAAATTGCACCCGAGCGCCTCTTTAATTTGTCCCATTACAGGACCGGAGTAATGTTTTGGCGGCGAGAAACAGAAACGACTGGTTGATGCGGGAGGGGAAGCCTGGCAGAGCCTGGGCCGGGGCTCGGCGAGAGCTCCTCTTGCGCCTGCAGTTTTCGTAATGATAAATTCTCGCGTACAGCTTTCTGTTGTGTTGAGAGCTGTGCTCGCGCGGTGATAAAGATTTTGTGCTTGCTTGTTAATTGCCTGCCAATTACCCTGTGAAGAGTAACTGCACCCGAGTGTGGAGAGCTTGGGTAATTGTTTTAATATCTCCTCTCGAGCCGGATGAGAATAAACGATGCTGTCATGTCGGGAGTCACGAGGCAGGCCGAGTGAACGTTCTCCTGTATGTCCAGCCAAAACAGATCGGGCCTTTAAGGAGTTCCTGGATGCCAGGAATCCCACCAAGCAGCACTCGTCCACACTGGAGTCCTACCTGATCAAACCGGTGCAGAGAGTCCTCAAATATCCCCTGCTGCTGCGAGAGCTCGTGTCTCTGACCGACACGGACAGCGAGGAGCATTACCACCTCTCAGGTAACTCCCACGCTCATAAATAAGGGCGTATCTGTAAAAGCACCATTTCTGTAGCTAACTCCATGGGGGACTGGACGTTGTTACAGAGGCCTTGAAAGCCATGGAGAAAGTGGCCAGTCACATAAAAACGAGAATGCAGAAGATCTACGAGGACTTACGGCGCGGTGTTTGATCATCTGGTGGCTGAACAACTGTGGTCCAGAAAAAGAGGTAAACAGCCTCAGACCTGTTTGGGGCTACCCTCCCACAACCTCCTAACGAATTATGGGATGACTCCCACGGTGAGCGCCTTCAGACAATCACCGTCGCTAACAGGCTCAGTTCCCGCTCTCATGCCTGCGCCCCCATCTGCTCTTTCCTCCGTCCTCATGCTCTGAAACATCCTTGATCCCCGTCTGTGTCTCGTTCAGGTCACGGAGATTTCATTTGGGGAGAGTTTCTCATGCAATTCCTCAGTGATCTGCTACAACCGTTCGCCTCTCTGGGGCCGCATGAAGAAGGAGCGAGCCCGAGCTCGGGACCGTATTGGTGGGGCTCTTAGGGCTGGGCTCTCCGATTTCAGTCACAGATTTCTTAAGTGCAAAAAATGTGTGAAGCAGCTGGTGATAAAAGAGCTTAGGATTATTTCTGAAAAAATCCCCCCCCTTTCAAAGTTTTATTTGTAGGCAGTTCCCATCGTATGCGTCTCCCCCCGTTCACACTGCAGCATGACTACACGGTGTGAGGGACAGAGAGAAGGAGGGAGGATGGAGAAAGAAATGGAGGGTGGAGGAGACAGAGGAATAGAAAGACAGAGACTGAGAAAAGGCTGGAGAGGTCAGATGGAGACAGAGAGAGAGAGAGGAGAAAAGGGAAAAAGAGAGAGATTAAGGAGGGGACATGGGAAAGAGGGAGAGGGAGAGGAGGAAGACAAGATCAGAGGCAGGGAGAGCGTCAAAGAAGAAAGAGAGGGAGTTTGGAGTGTTGGAGACTGAACGGGAGATTACAGGAGGCAGGGGAGAAGAAAAGAGGGAGAGGACATGGAGACTCTACGGAAGGAAGGAGGAAAGGGAGGGTTCAGAGATTCAGGGAAGGAGACAGGAGAATGGGCGAGGAGGAGGAGACTGGGGGGGGAGAAGGAGGGGAGGACGGAGAAAAGGCGGAAGGGACGAGGGAGGGAGGGAAAAAGGAGGGAGAGATAAGAGCCACCATACAGGAGTGAGGAGGAGAAAGGGAAACGGGAAAAAAGAGGGAGAAGGAGAAAGGAAGAGACGACGGAGGGGGATGGAGAAGGGACGTTGAGAATTAGGGAGGGGAGAACAGAAAAAAGAGGGAGGACGGAGGGAAAAGTAGATAAGGAGGGAGAGTGAGACAGATTATGCTTATAAGTCTTGATACTGAAAAATATTTAGACGGAGAAATGTGATTCGATGAGTGAATATTTTAATAAAGATTGAGCGAACCATGCTTTAGCGGAGAAATATATGCTTGAGTGTATACGGACATAATTATTTATCCTGAGAAATTGTAGGAGGGAGAAGGAGAAAAAGGAAGGGAGACGGAGGGAGGGGATAGAGGGAGATGGAGGAGAAAGAAAAGAGGGATGCAGGGAGAAGGAGGGAGAAGGACATGGAAAGAGCAGAAAGAGAGAAGGAGGGAGACGGAAGAAGGAGGGGAGGACTGGAGAAGGGGATAAGGAAGGGAGACGGAAAAAAAAGAGGGAGGCGGAGAAGGAGGGAGAACGGAAAAGGAAGAGGGAGGGAGGCGGAGAAAGAGGGAGAGGAGGATCGAGAAAGAAGAAAAAGGGAGAAGAAGGATAAGGGACCGGGAGAAAGGAGGGAGACGGAAAAAGCAGAGAGGAGGCGGAGAAGGAGGGAGACGGAAAAAGAGGGGGAGACGGAGAAAAAGGGAATAAGGAGGGAGACGGAAAAAGAGGGTATGACATGAGAAAAGGGAGTTCATAAGGAGGGAGACGGATCTATTTCATAACATATCATGGGTGATGAGGGACGGAAATTACACTAACGCTTCGTTTGTCACCCTGGGATGTGTGTCCTCTAACCGGCCAATTGATAAAGTGGATCAAAGTATAGGTAGCACTCGCAGGCACACTGTAGTGTACGACCTCTCCCCTATCTTGACCGTCACTTTATTGTCTTTGAGTGAAACGCGGGTGCACGGGTATACGTCATCGGAGCATCGTGCATTCTTCCAAGGTGAGTACACTATCGCCTTGGTCATTGATCACTCGTTTAAACATTATGTGGTACTAGCCTTCAAAAACAAGAGGCGGAGAGATTCGCCGCGACGGAGGGAGGACCAGAAAAAGAGGGAGAAGGAGCGAAAGGGATAAGGAGGGAAGATTGAGAAAGAGGGAGGCGCGGAGAAGGGAGGGAAAGACGGAGAAAGAAGACCGAAAGGGAGAAGTAGGGGAGAACGGAGAGAGAAGGAGGGAGGACGGGAAAAAGAGGGAGTTGGAGGAGGAGGGGGAGACGGGAGGGAGACTGAGAAAGGGAAGAAGAAGGGGGCATGATGGAGAAGGAGGGATGGAGAAGGAAGGAAAAAGAAAAAGAGGGAGGCGGAGAAGAGGGAGATGACGGAGAAGGAGGGAGAAGGAGAAGAAAGAAAGGGCATGGGCGCCCAGAAGGAGGGAGAAGGAGGGAGAAGGAGGGAGACGGAAGAAAAAGAGGGGACGGAAAAAAAGGGATAAGGAGGGAGACGAAAAAAAAAAGGGAAGGCGCAGGCACAGAAAGAGGGAGATGGGGAAGGAGAGAGAAGGAGCAGAGGATTGTAGGGAGATGGGAGGGGGTGGGAGATGGGGGGGGGGGGGAGCAGGAAGGGGGAAACGGCGAAAGGGAAATGGAGGGAGACTGAGAAAGAGAGAGACGGAATTAGGGAGAGGGAGGTAGAGAGGGGATAGGAGGAGGGGCAGGGAGAGGGAGGAAGGAGAGAGAGACTTAGAAAGGGAGACGGAAGACGGATGAAAAGGTGGAAAACAGACGTAGGAAGGGAAGGAGACAAAGACGGGGCGGGGCAAGCAAGACGGATAGAGACTGAGAAAGGGAGACACGGAGAGGGGAAGGGAGATGGATGGAGGAAGAGGAGGGAGAGAGATGGAGGAAATGAGGAGAAAAAAGGGGGGGGGGACAAGGACTTGGCATGGAGAGGAGGAGGTAGACTTAAAAAGGGAGGAAGGAAGATGGAGGTAGGGGGAGAGTGATGGAGGAAATGAGAGGAGGCAGAGAGGGAGACCTGGGGTGCCCTGTACGGGACGCCGGTTCGTCTCAGGGCTGGGTAGGGGTAGCTGTTGCCGTGCTGGGGGATGATCCCCTGATCCTCCTCCTATCCCTCAGACACAGCCAGTTGTCCTGCACCCAGGTCTGTGTGTTGGTGGGTTAGAGTGCCAGCGTCTTTAGTTTGATTTTAGCCCAATTATTTAAAGGTAGAGTCTCGGTGTCGTCATGGTTACCACACTGACTGAAATCTCTCTCCTGCAGTGTTTAAGAAAGCAGTGATTCTGGTCTACAGGGAGAACAAGCAAGCCAAAAAGAAAATGGTGAGACGTTTAACCGATACCTGATCCTGCGCGGGCTTGGCTAATTAATAAAGTTTTTAATTGTTCCGCGTCCGTTTGCGTTTTACAGAACGTCCCGCGCTCGGCGCATTCGCACGGCGATCAGGACCCGTTCAAGTTCCGCTGGCTCATCCCTCTGTCAGCGCTGCAGGTCAGGCTGGGCAACACGGCAGGTAAGACGCGTTCTGTCGGCACACGCTGCCCCGCGCCACCGGCAACCGATCGCATTTAACGTCTGCCTTTTCGTTTCGGGCCCAGAAACCAACTGCGTTTGGGAGCTGATCCACACCAAATCGGAGCTGGAGGGCCGGCCGGAGAGCGTGTTCCAGCTGTGCAGCAGGTCAGCCCTGTACACACGGCTCGCTTCCCAATCAAACTGCCAGTTCATGTGATCAAGTGCTAACCATCAGCTGTGTGTCCTCCTCCAGCACGCCGGAGTGCAAAGTCAACACGGTCAGGGTGATCCGCTCGGTCCTGAGAGAGAACGTCAGGAAGGGCATGAGAGGAACCGATCACATGGCCGAGAAAACCTGCAAAGCTCAGCTCGCTCCCATGAGACGCAGCTACCTTCGTCCGCATTCAAGATCGTCACGTCAGTCCGAGTCACGCATGATTTAGTTTAACCCTGTCAGTGCCCGTCGCTGCCACTGTTGGGTCGCTCTGGCTAAGGGGCGTCTGCTAAATGCTCTGTAAATGTAATTCTCTTTAGGATTAGGCAGAGATCTGGCAAAAACCGTGTCGGGTTAGGAAAATCGGGTAACTGGTATACATGCTAATCCAATTACTGGGGTTAAATCCAGTATATGGGATTTCTTAATCTGACCTTCTAGATGGGAGTTTGCTGTATACAGGAACCACTTTAGTAATGAGATAACTGCAGAAAATCCGATCATTATCGATTTATTAAGGGCATTGCTTTATTCGTAGAATGAACCTTCAAAGAAATAATTTAAATTCAATGTGCTTGACAGAGAAGGACTGGCAAAAAAACGTAAGATTTGAAATAAAAAATAACATTTTAACAGTATATACAGAACAGTACTGTGCAAAAGTCTCAGGCCACCATTAGATTGTGGAAATAATTGGACTATTATAGAATTATTTCTCAGTTGTCTTTATTAGAATACAACCAGAAAATACAGGAATTTTCTATGCAGTATTTAAAACATCAGAAAACCAGGCTACTGGGGTAAGTATGTAGTGTGACCTCCCCTTAAGCTTGAGCAATAGGAGCATCTGGCAGCTTCAACTTTGAACAGGAATGGTCTTTTTGGAAGGGTAGCAGCCCAGAAACCCCTTTTTCAGAAGGGTGACAGGGTGAGAAGGTTAAGATATGCTGAAGCTGAAATTTTTGGGTCCAGTCGTCGACAGTATGTTAAATATGGTCAGTATAGCCATGCCAAAAACAACAAATCTAATGGTGGTCTAAGACTTTTGCACAGTACTGTACGTCAACAGTGAGAGATGAGTAACTAGGATGATAAAAAATAGAGTGAAAACAAACAAACAAGGGTAATAGACAAAATAAGAAATTAAAAACAGTCTTGTAATAAATTTGCATATGTGGGTCTGTGATTTCGCGCAGTAGGTCGCAACACGTGAAACAGATATCACGTTTAATCGTTGAAGCCAAATCGGCGAACAATCAGACCTGGGAATGCTGTGGGCTGACTGTTAGTAACAAACCTTCTCTGCATTAGCTGTTTCGCATCTTTTTTTACGCAATTGGCGCACTCATCCATGCCTAACACTGGGGAAAACGAAGCTTTCTGAACAACAATCACTCAAAACCCTGAGCTTTAGTGACATCTGCTGGCCAGATTTGTGCAACTGCCTCAGAAAATCCAGAAAACCTTCATACAAACAATCCTGAATGTACTTGTTCCTTAAATGAAGTGTTTACAGAACTACTGGCTGCTGTCCTTGTACTATTGTAACTTAAGAGTAATGGGATTACTTTTTAATAACTGATTTTTTTTTCTCAGCAATCCGAGTTTCTGTAGAACGTAGAAACAGCTCCTCTGTAATGTGAAGCGCTCCCGAGCGAAACGCTGTTTTCACAGCACAGATGGGACGGGGTTAGGTGTGGTGATCGGGACACGGTTTACCCCCCATAGGTGTGCGTGCATACTGATTAGAGACGCCAAATGTCACAGAGAGAAAACGATGGAAAACAAACCGGTTTTGTTTGTAATACAGATGAACAGGATTTAGTCAAATACAAGGAGATTCATGTTCCTGAAAGACGGAGTGTTATTACTGATCTCTGAACATGAACAGTGATTACAGATCTTCTCTTTGGGTGGTGAGATGATCTGACCTTTATGCTGCACTGAGCAGCACAGGAGAGAATAGCATTTTTTCCTTTAAATATTGATGAAATATTGATCTTTGAATAAGATGACTTTTACAGGGTTCTAAAGAAGCCAAGCTTTTTCTTTGTTTGCGACCCAAGAACAAACAAGAAAAAGGCTGAAATGTTTTGGTCGTGACCGAGATGCAGATCTGAAGACGTAACGCATGTCGGGTTTTGAAAAAGAATGCGTATATTAAGGCCATCCTTCACACAGAGTCCGAAACTGACGGACCGAGACGCTGCATAAAGGATTTAATCAGAGCCTGGTCTTAATTTCTGCGTTAAAATAAGGCTGACCAATCAGAGCTCGGTCGCCGGGCAGAACAGCTCATCAGGAGCTTATAGGACGAGCAACAGGCTGCCTCTAAAAACATGGGTATGAAAGAAAAGATCTGGTGGAATAGAACTGAAAGGCTGGAGAATGATGGTGATAAAGCTCACAGGGACTGGATGGAAGTGTCTGATTATTTATCTAAGTGCATTCTGATCTGTTCATGCTCACAAAAACACTAACTAGCTTCTTGCAGCTTACTAGTGTAAGCCCTTCAGCTTAAAGCCGAGGAACAGAATGACCAATAACTTTATCATACAGACAATAAACACAAATATATCATTGGTAAGTTTTAGTTTATTAAACAGAAAGTTTTTACATTCACCAAATAAAATGGGTGGGGTTTATAAGGCAGGCTGTTACTAAGATCCACTTTTCTACCGACTGAAGCAGATCGGAGTGAGATCCCGGTGTTCTAACCAAAGTCTAGATCCGGTTTGATTAGCGATTATAAATCTGATCAGTCAGAAATGTAAGGGCAGAGCTACAGAGCATCAGCAGCTTCTCTGGGTTAGAGCTGGACTTACAGATAACAAACCTGCCAGAGGAACGAAGCTCCGATCAGCCGCCGATGGGGTTTAATGGAAGAGCCGAGTTTAACTCCAGCAAACGACGTCTCTGTGAGAGATGAAGCTGATTCAGCATTTTTGTTGATGGGACTAAAAAACTGATCTTCAGTCTCGTTGCTCTTCAGTCGAGCTGTGAATCCATTAAGAGCAGGACGTTTGGTTTAAAGGACTGACTTCGTTTGGCTTTTCCAGCTTCCAAATCCTAAAGGTGATAAACCTTTGGCTCAGGTTGGTCATTAATAGCTTCATCTAACACATTTAAATCGTTTTCAAAACCAATAGATTTTCTAAACTAATGATAGCTTTCATTTCAGCAGTGTGTTACTTGTCTCATTATAACTTGGCTGCTTTTTAGGGCGGGCATTGTTGCTAGGTTACGTGTGTATGCTGCAGAGTAATACTTATAGAGCGTCAGTCAAAGTGCTGTTATCGGTAATGATGTCATGGCCGGAGTGTGCCAGTCAGATTGCAGGGTCGGAACTAACTGTGATGTGATGTAATAGTCATGCGTACTGAGGATTAACAATCATATAATCAGGTTTGCATGAGGCTGGAACAGAAGGAACCCATCTGCTGTGGTACTGCGCTGTGATATCTCCTCAACAAACACACTCTGATGGCACACCGCTTCAACCAGATGGTTTCCCTCTCGCTCAGAAAACCGCGTGTGTTTGTTTTCCAGGTTCCTCGCGAGCTTCGCGGCTATGCCAGGAGCCCGTAGACGACCTGGCCAAAGGTTTCTCCCTCAGGCCTCCTCATGCCGACTCGGACGGTGCGAGCGAGAGCAGCGGGGCTCCGTCTCTCACGCTCCCATCTGAGACCCCACCCTCCACTGACCGCGCCCACAGAGACAGCAGCATGAAGGAGTCGGACATCCTCGGCGACGGAGATGACGGGTTCAGCCAGCGTCTCTCTCGACGCGGCTCGGCCCCCGGTTCGATCGACATCCGGTTCAGCGAGCTGCGCCTGGAGCCCGAAGGGCGCGAAGTCGACTCCCCGGAAGGGCCGTCTCCACTCAAGCGGGCACACTTCTGCCCCATAAAGCGCAGGGAGCGAGCCGAGCCCAGCTTCAGGCGCGGCCAGGGGGCGTCACGGAGCCTGAGGCAGTCGGAGTCGACGGCGTGCAGCGTGGACCTGAACTCGCTGCTGGAGAGGGAGTTCAGCGTGCAGAGTCTGGCCTCGGTGGTCAACGAGGACTGCTTCTTCGATAACGCCGGCGTGGCCGCCCGGGCTGATCTGGAGGGAGTGGAGTTCACACTGAATGTGCTGCCTTGAGGTAGATGAGGAAGGCGACTCTTAAGTCTTACTGAGTTTCAGGTAGATCTGCAATAACAGAGCTTTACTGAGCGAACACTAGTCTGGATTAACGGATCTGTTTGGCAACGGATCAGATGGTTTTAACCGGGGTTCGAATCCTGTGGGGCTCTCATTTGAGGATAGTGGGGGTAAAAGGGGCACTTTGCTTTCTGTGCTTTATGTTTTAATCCCATTTATCGGAGAATCCAGAGCCTGCTGTGGTACTCGGGTCACCTCCTCTCCCTCGTGCCCATGTGGCGTGTAGCCCTGGTAAGATAACGCCCTGGTTCGAGGGTAATGTAGCCTCTAACAGCCCCGGTCATCTTTCGTTTTGTGGTCAAAGACAGCAGGGACGTCACATTTAAAAGTTTGCGTTCTGTTTTCAGCCTCTAATGGCTCCCTAATGGTGTTTTAGTTTCTTGACGTGTTCTACCACATCAGGTCTGTGTTTACGAAACGAAGCATGGAGTGAGGCGGAAAATCTGCAAACCTCCGTTGCCAAACTCTTCCTTTTCCAGCCCAAGAACTGATGGTAAAAATGCACACTGAAGCCTTCGGTGTCGGAGGCCCCCCGATAAAACCGGTACCAGTCTCCTAATTCTGCCTTGCTGTATTGGTGCGTTACGCACGCCATTGCCTCTTTTTTTTTTAATCGTACTTGTGTATGTTTTATTATTTATTGATACGTTTCTGTTCGGTCGGAAGCCAAACCAAGGTATGATTTTTTGTTCAGTTATCACAGACTGTACTGCGGTTCGTCTTTATCACCGGAGCAGCCATGCGTAGGGTCCGACCGGGTACGGATTACCCGAGGGGCCACGCCGGGACCTCGCCGTCAAATTACTTTTATTGAAAACAGATATGTATAGTATTTTTTCACGACTAACTGTACTGTAACTTAAGTTGTTTTGTTGTGTATCGATCTGAGATTGCGAGGATTTAAAACCTGCTGTAATGGAATAAACAAGGTCTGATCATCTTGAAGCTTTCTTCTGTCTCGTGGGTGATGAGCCTCGGCGCGTTGGACACGTCAGGCTGGTCATCGATAGGTTCGTCTTCCAAATTTGAATCTGAAATACCGACTCGGGTCGGAAATCCAACAGGAAATCGATTCTCAATTCTTGTGTGTGTGTGATGGAGAGCGAGGTACGGAGGGGCCGATCGAATCAGCGCTCTAGATGTGGTAAAAGCTCCAACTCGGCTTAAATTGGTAAAAAAAAAAGACAATCAGTATGTGGTGATCCATGCTGATATGAAATAAATCAGAGGATGAAACATCTTGGCTAGTTAGTTCATTTAAATCAATTAAAATTTAATTTGTAATTTTGTGCAGCTGATAACTTTTAAAAATGGTTTGGTAGCTTTAGTAGGGATGCACCAAAGTTTGGTTGAAACCGACCACGAACATTTTTCTTCAGGTTTTGCGGTTTAAATTTCTCTAGTTTATTCCTCCAGAGGCATGAATAAACATGTGGAAAGAAACATGAGGAAATTCTTAGGGATGGACCGAAACCTGAACAAAATGAAACATTTGGCCAAATTTTTTTTTTTTTTGTTGCAGTTTTTCATTCATTTTGCCACTTTTAATGCCACGCATTAATTAAATAGCGTTTAAATATTTTTCTAAATATATTTTTATTAAGGACGTTTGTACCTACATGTGCATAAAATTTAAGGATTTTGTGGAAAACTTAAAAATAAAACTGAATGCACCTGTTCTGTATCTCAGGTGATAAATATGCATGTAATGGTATAGATGTACGTTTTATAAATTTCACATTAATACTTAGTCTTTAATCAGTTAATTTATTTGAATCAGACCAGTTCTCATACAGGGCTTACATTTCCCTAGTTCCTGTATTAGCTTCTCTACATTTGAACTGTTCCTCCAAAAAGAGGCCTTAAGGAAATATTAAAATGGAAAAGACTAGATTCCAGACTTGTAACACTGCTAGTAAACTGTCTCATTACCCAGTCTTAGGGTTCCACTGTCGGTTAGAAAGCTCTGAGGGAGGGAGCACCCTACATAGGCAGCAGGCAGCAAGGGCACTCGGTAGGTGATGAGACGGAGCCGATATGGAGGTGAGTGATTATTATTGGGGGATAACAGACACAATGGATCCATTTTCTGCACTGTACCACCTCTTCTCAGTCTAGGAATCCCGTCACACGCCCCGCAACGCCATCTGCTGGAGCCTGAATTTAATACCACCTTAAAAGTATAGGGAGTATATTTATTTTGGACTTTGGTGGAGCAGTTAAGGTCCTGCACTTCAGTCCTGGCACTGTTGGGCCCCTTAAACCTTCTCATGGTAAGCCTGGCTCAGGGTTCAAACCCAGGTCCTGCTCTTCCTGCAAGCTGCAAGAGAATCTATGAGGTGACCTCGATGCACAGATGTCAGATCACTCTGACAGATAGCAGATCTTCCTACATGAAGTGCCGTGGGAAGCTTTTGCCTAGGCCGGCTCTGAACGCCTGAGTCCTACAGAAGGGTGCAGAGACACGATTTGGATGTGATTCATAAAGGCCCTACATCACCAACTGCAGTCTTATGTAAGGAAGATCTGTTTATTTTATGATAGAACACTTTTTCAGAACTACATGCAGCATGATTTATACAGAAGTGCAGTGTTTTTTCAAACCAAAGTCAGTTTTCCTGGGACGGATCTCTGTAAAATATTCATCCCTCGCCTGCACCTTGGAGCTCTGTGTCATGTCCTGGTCCGGCTCTGGCGCTTCCGTCTGCGCTCTTCTCTGAAGTCGTAGCTGAACAGCGCCTCGTCCTGGGCGCACAGCTGCCCGTAGGCGTCTGCCAGCGCCCCGAATTCCCTCACGGAGATGTCGACGGGCCGCAGGGTCGAGTCCACGTCGGCTCGCCGCAGCAGCTCGCTGACCAGCCTGAGCCGCTGAGCTTCGGGAAACAGCATCCTGAGAACGAGAGGAACAAAGGCTGGCGTGAAAGGGGCACGGTGTGCTGTCCAGATGTTCACTTAGTGCTGCCCGAACCGAATCACGATGCAAGAACAGCTGCTGCCCTTACGCAAGCTCATCCCCCTTAGGATAACTGACGTCTCAACAAATCAGCTGCTGCTCTCACTGGGAAGGCTCTCTGGTTAAGCACAAAATCGAATTTACAGCCCAGCTTCTGTCAAACGTCTCCAATCAGCCAAGAGGTGCCGCCACCCAGAGGCTGCTGCTGCAGAGCCAAAGGGGCCAAAGCCTCCCTGAGACCCTCCCAGACTCGTTCTTAATCACAGAAGCAACTCGGTGCATTCTGGACATGATCGAGATGAGCTGCTGAGTCAAACTGAGCATCAGAACGGGGAAGAAAGGTGATTTAAGTGACTTTGAATGTGACATGGTTGTGGGGTATTTCAGAAACTGCTGATCTACTGGGATTTTCACTCACAGCGTCATCTCCAAGGTGTAACAGAGAAGGGTCAGTTGGTGCAACTGGATTTTTAGTAGATCTAGGGCCAGATTCTCAAAAGCTTTCTTAAGAAAAACTTCATAAGAATGTTCATAATAATGTTCTTAAATGCAATTCTTGGAAAAAAAGTAAGATGTTCTCAAATTTAGGGATTTACCCTAAGAAAATCTAAATTTCTTTTTCTAAAGCTGCTGTGAGATCATGCCGTCTAAAGCTCTAGCTAAATAAATTCAATCTTGCATTTTAGAGCTTACAATATCCAGTGTGAGATACAGTTTGAATTGGTATTGAATTTGAGGACAGTAAAATGCAGGAAGAAACATCAAACCAAGCGTTCAAAAACATTTAGCAAACGAGAGGTGCTGCTTTTACAATGCAGCACCGTCTCAGAGCATTTTTAGACGATCTTCTAATATCTAAGCCCGATCCCAGACTGAGCAAGCCTAGGGCGACAGGGGCAAGGAAAATCCCTAAACGTTATGAGGAAGAAACCATGGAGGAAGGTGGAGGGCTCTTACTCGAGTCCGTTGTGGCACTGCTTCCTGCGGAACTGGAAGACGTTCCTGACCAATTTCTCCACGAGCTTGAACGGCTGCTGGATGTGCGGCTGAGCCAGAGGAGTGAAGTGTACCACCCCCACGTCCACCTACACACACACACACACACACACAGAAAGAAAACACACAGGCGCTGGTGTGAATGCAGCTAAGTGTGCCAGAGAGACCGCAGACTCCCTCACACACAGACACGGAGGAAAGAGGCGAGGGTGAGGGATGGATGGATGGATTGTGATGCATCATGTGATGGCAACCCAGCTCCGGTTGCCACAGTAACACCTGTTAAAAGGACCATGAAATCGAGGCCCTGCGGTCCAGGATACTAAGCGGCGCTCTCTGTCTGCTCACCAGATTTTAATCCCAAACCCATCGTGCTTACCTAATGAGATGCTGGGATGGATGTGTCTTCCTTCCCCGCCGCCTCCTCGGTCCCCCAGTCAGCCTTAAGCTGATATGACAAACTGTTGAAGTAATCGTGCCAGAGCTATAGAGCATCGCTCCTCCTCAGCGCAGATCTCCCTCCCTCACTGGCTCTCTTCCCTCCTCGCCGAGGCACGGTTCCTCCTCTCATTGTAAGCAATAAAAAACGGGATACGAAGACCAAGCGAAAGCCAGAGTGGACCCTAACGATCTGGAATGAAGGCCTGACGGATTGGACCGATGTTCTTTTATTAGCTTGCTCTTTCTCGTGGACAGGCTGAGGATTAAACCTAAAGCCCATCGTTCCATCTGGAGGGTTTGTCGGTGGTAACGGGAGAGCCACGAGTACCAAATCAGGTACGTCTTAATCTTTAGTAAACGCACGGTTAATTGTTCATGCCTCCCTTTTTAATTTACCGGGAAGGAGGGGAGGAAATTAATTAGCGGTGCTCGGTGCCATGCATGCTGTTGCAAGCTTTGCCTCTGCACTGGATCCTTGCGGTTTAACTTTGGCACGGTGCTGCAGCGATGCAGGGCGCACCTCTGAGGGCTCGATTAGGGATAAGGCGCGAGCGTTAGGATCCCGGCGCCGCAAAGATCGCCGAGTCACGCCCGATACGACGTGAGGGGAACCATAAGATCGCAAGTCAATCAATGGGGCAGAAGATACTAATCGATTCGGAAACCTGTCACTTACGCAGGTGAGGATTAAAAGGCTTAAAAGGCTCGGTTCTGCACCGGTCCGACCTCCGTTCAGCAGTACACAGGCACCTCTCACCTGCTCTACTGTGCCCCTGACATCGGGCTCTGTCCTGCAGCAATTACCCCGTCTATATTCTGTACCCGCTGATTTAGGAAGGCAGCTAAGGGAGGTCGATATCGCAGCCATACATGCAGTGGCATTTCTGCCATCCCTGCTGTCCCACTCACTTTGGCGTCTGATTTGTGGAGCAGCTCCAGGACTCTTGCTACTCCATAGTAACACCTCCCGTCCCCATTACTAGGGTCTAAAACATCCCTAAATCACGCCGTCCCAAGGCGGTCGCACCGATTAAGATTCCGAGTTGCTCTTCACTTATTTATCGCCCCGTCTCGGATCATATCTGGAGCAGCCGGATTAAAGTGTTTCATTTGCAGTGGAAGTCATAACTTCTAATGAAGTTCAGCTTTGCAAATTAGCCAATTGCGTACGACTCTACACTTCGTATCTCCAGCCAATTGAATCCTATTTTAAGCCGCATCAAAGATATTTGGAGTTGAAGCCACTGCCCAATTTCCATGAACATAAACTCATGATGATGACCTGTAGTCTTTCCCCACAGTGGTTGATGGCTGATGCGCTCGGGAACACTAATAATACAGTCGTAACTCGACCGTCTCGCAACTCATCGAGATCGGTTCTCGACGCATTTTGACAAGAATGCGCCCTCTCCAGCCGCCACAGAAGAACATCTCAGCTCAGTACAGACCTCCCCTCAATTCCACTAAACTTTCTAGTATTTTAATTTGTCATTACATATATTCCTAGTGCAAATAAGCCACTGTGGGTCCTAAGCAGGTTAGAGATAACAGCCAACCAAAAGGAAAACTGAAAATGAGTACCGTGCAAATGTTTCCCATAAGGAATAATGTAAACTGAATGAATGGGTTCCAGACCCCAGAAAATCCCCCTGTATGAGGCATGATCAGCATTAATGGAGCTGTACTGTACAGGAGCTCCTGATGTATGATGGGGATATGTTCAACAAATCCATCATAAGTTACATATATCATGAACTGATGAGTTTAATATAGTCTGTACTGGATCATAGAGGAGCCGATTACACATTAACATTAACTTAGTTACCCCAAATCATTAATGCAAAGCTTATTTTATAATAAAGTGTTGAAAAATCTCATGTCATTTAGTGAGTCATCGATTGAGAGTGAAAAACAAAAGCACAACACTATTGGTGAACTCAGGGTGCTTTCCTACTGGTATTCTGGAGGATTCAGTTCCTGTTTTCCTTTCGGTTGGATCTTATAACATTTTTAGGACTCATAGAGGTTTATTTGCACTAAGAATAGAGTACTGTAGATGTAAAATTAAAGAAAAACACGATAAACAGCGCCGATCTGCACTGAGCTATTGTGAATCTGAATCACTATGTGAATCCTGAATCATGACTCAAGTTTCGGCTGAAACAAGTCACTCGACTCGACTCGGAGCACCGAGAAACCAACGAGAACCGAGGTACCATGGCAAGCGTACTCTACCTAAGAGGCTGTTTTCAGATTTATATGAGGCACAAGCAGCTCAGGTTTTATCCACATTAGATCGACTCAGTGTGACACGACGAACCAGCGCACGCATTAATGGTAAAGTGGGACTAACTTTATAGACACCCTGTGTATAGTGTTTAAGTATGAAACACAACTCCATTAATGCATATAGTGCCTTATACAGGGGGGATGTTCTGGGGGTCTGGAACCAATTCATTCAGTTTACATTATTCCTTATGGGAAACATTCTCTCGGGACTCGCTTTCGGCACTGGACGTGACTTATGAATGAACAATGAGCGTCATCAGTATCAAATAATGAAATATTACACAACACAACAAGTACAAAAGCCCAATCTCAGCGAGTCCAGGGAGACAGTGGCAAGGGAAAAACACCTTAAACATTACAAGGAAGAAACCTTGGGAGGACCAATACTCAAAATGATCAAATTAATCCACCTTCTTCTGCTGGAGAACTGGCTTTACACGGCCTGAATTGACAGACCCGAACATGTTCTCGTGCTTTATGACCCAATAACACTTGCTTGTGCGCCATCAGGTTTTCCAATAAGCTTCTGAGCTCCTTGTTTATTGGAGTGCAAGAATGTCCTGTGACCAGTCTGCACATAAACAAACTGTACTAAATCCATAAATGAATTTAAATGAATGCACTAAAATCATAAATATTTACACATATCTGGATTTTACCATGATCTAAAGGCAAGCTCCAAGATCAGCACAACATTTCTTAATAATCTGTTTATACTGTCCTGTAAATATTACATTATATAAAGCCGTAACACTTAAGATTATGGTATGATGGACCTGATACTTTTGTTTGACTGAATCCAACAATGGATTGATGGAGAGACAGAACACAGAAGACCAGCCAGATGAACCAGAGACTCAATGAGTGAATGTGATCCAGTTTATGTAGTTATAAGTTAGAGAGAAGATACAGGTACAAAGGAGTACTACTCACACTAGGACAGGTACAAATACATAGAGGAAAGACAAACTTACCCAAAAAAGTCTAAATGAGAGCAAGTTAGAACAGTCTCTAGAACAAACGTGAAATAACGAGAAAGCCAGGACTTAAACTCCCGCCTCTGCTCGTCTATCTGCAGCATTGATTGGGTGTTTAGGGATGCCTCGTCCAGAGTTAAAACAGAGATTTTTATTTTCTAATATAGTTTATTTTCCAAACTGCCAAGCCTTTCTCTTCCCTTGATTCACAGCTTGATCAGAATCATTACCTGTCCAGATCAGACACTGTATCCTCAAAATCCCTTCACGCATTTTCACCCTAACACCGACGCTGCAGCTACAGAGGAGTGCGAAGCGTAATTTGCCACTTTTTACACTGAACGATCAATGCGAGGTGGCAGGCCCTGGATGAGGCAGGCCCTGGAGGACAACCGCAACCCGACATCCAGCAAGCAACGGGATGTACAGCTGGAAAACAGAAACTAAAGGGAGTGAGAAAAGACATCCTGAAAAGAGGGATGCATAAATCATGAGCCCACATTCAAGAGACACGAACGACTGCTAACAACCCGCGTTAGGTCTGTGTGTGCTGTGGGTGTAGAAGGTACAGAGCAAGTACACTCAGAGATCAGCCTACGGCAGGAAGGAGAGCAAAAAGGGTTCTGTGGAGGTGTCAGCCTAAAAACAGTGCATGTGACGAGACAGGTTAAAATGCAGAGCCAGGCAAGCGTTTAGAGCGCTCACGAAATGAAATGGCTCGTCGTTCCTCAGGAGCAGGAACGCACAAGCAACATTCGATGGCTCGACACGAAAGAAAAGCATCACGACAAACCGAGAACACAACTCGCATTCATATTAAAGCGAAAGCAGTTAGGACGGGCATCGTTATCGACGTGCCAGCTCAATAGAGGTCATTCTGAGGCCGACCAAACCGCACACGACGGCGAAAAAGTGAATGTGTGATGAGCACATAAAAAACAACATCTGTATCCGGCGAGAGGTCATGAAATCGAAGCACCACATGTTTAATAGCGTCCCGTGCCTTCACACATCACCGCCAAACGCTCCCTCGGTACACCTTAACACCTTCCACCCTCCCCAACATCAGCACTTAAAGACTTCCCGACAGGGACACCGATACCAGCCAAAAACACCACAGGACAGCCCAACTGAACCTCAGAACATTTTCTGAAGGTCAGCAGGAGCCATAGATTTGCGTGAGGTGTTGCTTGGGTTTGCGTTTGGTTTATTGATCGACTCTAATCAAGCTGGACGCCGATAAGCTGGACAAAGGCCATAAAGACTGAACGGCGTTGCATTTTTAAGCTGTACCATCCTATCTTCAGGTTTATCTTTCCGTCCTCTTTGGCGTTCATGAATCAGGGCCGTGTAACCACTCCCTCTGCTCTCCATCCTCTGCAGAACAGAGAGGACTGACGAAGGACAGGCAAGGAGGGAGGCAGCAGCTGGGAGTTTGGATTTCTGCTTTATAGCAGGGATATATTAATGCAGAAGATGGGCTGCTGAGGTCAAAACAGACCACCTTAAGAGAGTACCGCAGAAACGGGGACACGTCCACGGGGTGCCTCAAACATCGGGCCAAATGAGATCAAGGATACGCCGTGTTATATGCACTAATAACAATGTCATGCATGACAAACGCAATTATGTATGGTTAAGCGCTTGGGTGGCGCTGCGCTGCTTCACCAGCCCACCGACGTGGTGACCCGGGTTTGAGTCCGGACGGTTACTTTTGGACGTGTTGAGCTTCTCATAGCAAATCAGATATTTTTAGGTAGTGATATAGTATTCGTTTCTTTCTCTACAGGCTTAAATAAAATCTGCACTCTGATTGGCTAACACGGAAAAACAAGTTCCTGCTCTTCTCGTTCAGGATCCAATCAGTGAACACGTTTTATTTAGAATATTCTGATGTTAAGACTGTAACACGCTGCCTCTAAAAACATGGATATTAAAGAAAAGATCTGGTGAAATAGCTGGAGATGATGGTGATAAAGCTCACAGGGACTGGATGGAAGCATTTGATTATTTATCCAAGTGCATTCTGATCTGTTCATGATCACAGAAACACAAACTAGAGCTTCCTGCACCCATCTCCGCTCATATCTTTGTTTTTTTAAGTTGATGATGTGAATATGACAGGGCGAAATCTCAGTGACACATTAAGAGAAGAAAAAAAGAAAAAGAAAAAGCAGACAGGCACTGGACTTGGTGTGAACAGCCCTTAAAATTAAAAAGAAAAAAAGATTTGCCCAGCAATAGTAGTAGCTTGTTCTATATTTAACCCACACACTGATGCACAGAACCTCCCAGGGTGTAGATATGTAGCGTCAGCAAAAACCCACATACCTCTGCAATACGCATCATCGATATCCTCAATGAACCAAACCATAACATCTACAGTAACGCTCTGACTACCACTTACAAATGTCGCCTCTCTAAGTAGTTTCCTCTGGCCAAAGTCAAGCACAAAAGAAAAAAAACTTCTTGTTGGAATTACGATGTAGGATTAAGATCCTGACGCACCGCCCCTATGTACACAAATCCATCGGCTACTGCTGACACGCAACTGCATTAAGTAAAGCACCATGCTCAGCTTTTCACGCTTTACCTATGAGTCAAACTCAAGGACAAAACGATACTAGATTTTAACATTAGAGTCATTAAACAGAACCGACTCTGTATCATATCACTATCACAGCGTGAGAGCAAATGCAGAGCGATACAGGAGAAACTCATTTCCCAATTCCATCTGGTGCCTGAATAACTCCTTATACACACTGAGCGCTTTATTACTAATACCTGCACACTCATTCAGGTAATCCTCTAATCAGCAAAATCTTGTGGCGGCGATGCAACGCACAAAATCATACAAATACAGACCAGCAGCTTCAGGTAATGTTCACATCAACCACCAGAACGGAAAGAAAAACATCATAGTGATTTTTCACATGGCCCTTGAGGCGGATGGGCTATAACAGGAAGGTCCTACATAATACTGGTAAACTATGGCTAATAATGTGCTCTGTGAGACCTCAGTTGCCCAGATACTTCTGTCGGCTGCAGCAGGGTTTCACACTCAGCTGAAGTATGTGCGCTGGATTAAAACAACGTCTTTGCAACGCAGCCACCAGAAATAAATGTGCTCGTTTCTCAGTTTCTGCACACCGCCCAGTTCTGCCCAGTCGTAACTATAACAAGAAAAATGTTGAGCTGTCACAAAGACAGTTTCTCATTCCATAAACGTCAAAGGTGAATTTCATCTATCGTAATGAATAGAGAATACTTTACTGTATGTACACTATGCATGTATGCACCCCTGCTCAAATTACATGCTTTGTTGGTTTTCTAAATTTTACGCAACATCTGTTGGAAAATCGAAGACGTATTTCTGGACCTTTAAGGAACCATTAGCAAGCCAGTTAAGAGACTGTATAAAACGCCTAAACTGGAAAGGTGGCCACAGTTTTGTACATGCCCAATTTTTCTTTATACATTTCCTATATGTTTTACAATGTGTTTGTTCCCTGCAGAAGCTGTTTTGAGTTCGAATGCGTTAGAAACCAAACAAGACACAGCTATGTTATATGACCAGAACTCGAGCACCTTGCCATACATTTACACAGCAACGGATAAATATAAGCTCGTATTTATCAATATAAACGCGATACAAGGTTTATATTGTATTGTACACGTTAACACCAGTGTGTTTTCGTTTTATATTCGATGCAGTAACTTCTTTAGTAACACATACCCTTAAAATACAGGGTTAATGCAGGGGGGTATCTAATCTTTATGGCCAAGGTTTGCATGGTGTTGGTTCGTAACGGGGTGACTGGTTTGCTTTCGCTAATCAGCTTAAGTGCTACTTAGGCTTCGTTATACGGCTTAAAAGGGGATACCTGCTTAGAAAGTAAGTGCGATTAACAAACACACTGCTTGTAGCGGGGGGAAACGGGTTTAAATCGATGTTAAAGATTAAAATCTACCGTTAGCGATAACAAGCAGCCGTTAGCTACAACAAACGCTTTCGGTTTAAACCTGAGGCGAAGAAGCGGAGCTCGCGCCGAGTGACGCAGATATGCAAAACGAGTGTATTATTTCACGGAGAAACGTACGCGTGCTCGAATGTGTGTGTGGTGCGTGAGTGTGTGAGTGTGTGTGTGTGCGAGAGAGAGAGAGAGAGAGATGGAGTGTGTGTGTGTGTGTGTGTGAGAGAGAGAGAGACGGAGAAGTGAGACGCCGGGGATATCCTCTCCTCCGCTATTCTGCTGCTGATGCAAATATTGATGATATTGATTGCATCCGTACGATTTAAACCCGCAGCCCTGCTCACACCGCGTGTATGTGTATGTGTGTGTGTGTGTGTTCTCTGCCAGCAGTCTGACGCGTCGTAGCTCTGCACCAGCCTGAGGTAAGGATGCTTTCCTATAAACAAATCTCTAAACCAGCCACGTCCTGCTTTATTCTGCATTTTGCAGACATTTGCATGAGGATTTTTCATGCTACTGTTGAACAAATCGTGAATCACGAAGTTCAGCAGCACTAACAGTGGTATAGTCACTTTATTTGCTTTACCTGATCTCTATGGGACACTGTTTTGTAGCTAAAAGATGCTGCAGCTAACAGTCGAATCATTGCTTGTACAAGAATCGCTTGATTCTCCAGAATCGGTTTCGATAAAGCAGGCTGTAAAAGTGCAACCAGAATTAAAAGGGTTCGCTCGTCATCCTTTGTTCCCGCTGAGGGAAAGTGCAGGGGGGAGGAGGACGGCTCGCTCAGTTCTCTCTCTCCGTCTACAGGAAGGCGCCGGTGCCGAGGAGGCTCTGCTGCCGAGGACAGATAGACGGCTGAACAGGAGGACGAGGTGCCCGGGTGAATGGTGTCCGGAGGTCCGGACTGGTCGACATGGCGTCCACGGGTACGCAGATCTTCGGCTTCGTGCTGGCGCTCCTGGGCATCCTGGGCGCCACGGTGGCCACGCTGCTGCCCAACTGGAAGGTGAGCGCCGACGTGGGCGTCAGCATCATCACGGTCATCTCGCAGATGCAGGGCCTGTGGATGGACTGCACCTGGTACAGCACGGGCACCTTCAGCTGCACGCTCAAGTACTCGGTCCTGGCGCTGCCCGCTTACCTGCAGACGGCGCGCACCACCATGGTGCTGTGCTGCGTCCTGGCCGCGCTCGGGCTCTGCCTGGCCTCGCTGGGCCTCAAGTGCACGCACTGGGGCGGCGGCCGGAGCGGCAAGCGGCACGCCGCCCTAGCGGCCGGCGCCTGCTTCGTGGCCTCGGGCTTCCTGTGCCTGGTGCCGGCGTCCTGGTACACCAATGAGGTCATCGCCAGCTTCTTGGACGCTAACGTTCCCGAGAGCAACAAGTTCGAGCCCGGAGGCGCCGTCTACGTGGCGTTCGTGTCGGCCGGCTTTCTCTTCGCCGGCGGCTCCATCTTCTGCCTGTCGTGCTCGCCCAAGCGGCACGGCGCCCAGGATCTGGCCCTGCTGCCCCCGGATAAACTCCTGCTGCAGCAGCAACAGCAGCAGCTCCTCCAGCAGCAGCAGCTGGACCAGCTCCAGCACCAGTACTGCACACTCTCGCCGCTGGACAACAAGACCGGCTACAGCCTGCAGGACTACGTGTGAGGGCTCGGATCGGGTTTGGTTGATTTGCAGATAGACCGGAGCGGAGGAGGACCAGGACCAGGACCGGGCCGGGTTGCGCCCCACCTCCCCCTCTACTGATCAGCAAGCACAAGCGGAGGAGGAATTCCCCCATGCACGGTCTCAGAACCGCCAAAGCAGCGGGTGGATGAGAAACGCAGATATCCGGTGTCCAATTAAATCGTGCTCCGAGTCCCCCAGGAACCGGATTACCTATAAGTAAATAATCTCCCTTTCCCCAAAGATTAGAAATGAAAAGCAATCGTTTAGCTGCTTTTTTGGGGGGGTAAACCTTTCTTTAAAGTCATTTGGCAATATGTACATCCCTTCGAGGCAATAGTTCGGGAAGGAAGCCAGCGTGGGAGCCTTCCGTGGTTCTTCTGGACGTTTGACTAATAGCAGGACTAATGAAATATCTTGTCTTATTTTGTTAGCTGATAGAGTGATTGATCTTCTTGCCTAAGCATGCTGTGTAACGGAGCCTGCGCGTAACATAATGCAGCGGAATGCCTGCTTAGAGACTTAGCCACAATGCCTGTGCCTATGCGAAAAAAAGCTAGTACGTTATACTAAGGGAATTGTTTCGGGGTGAGACGTGAGGAGTGTGTAAATGTGTCTGCCGATTCTCGAAGGAAACACACACACGCACGCACAAGCTCCTTGCGACACGTCGGGGACAGAACACGACGCGTTGCTGCTCTGCGCTTTTCATTTCGACCTAAGCCTGCTCGGTGCATGCTGCTCACCGCTTCATCACCCACACAGCTATCGGTGTGTGTGTGTGTGTGTTAGTGTGTGTGCGTGCTTTTATGTCACTGCTCACTGCTATGGAAACCGAATCCTGCACCCAAATATGTGTCTACATTGTCTGAGGGTCCGTGCGAGTCCGTCGGCTCTCGCACCACAGTTTCATCGGTTCAGTTAATCCGGGAATCGATGTAAATATTACAAACCCTTTATTACCCCCTCTCAGGGACGAGGAGCAACCCGAGCCGAGTCAGTCACTATTATTTGGACGCATCTTCTGCCAAATGCAGACGTGTAGGGAAAGCTAGAACGGGGAATGTTTCGTCTCAGAAGCGAGGCGGGTTCGAGCTGGCTTTGACACCCATGTGCTGATTTCTGACTAGACGTCATTCCTTAAATGAATGCTCCAGCATTAGATGAACCATGAGCAGCAAAAGGAACCCAGTCAGTGTCACATCAGACTTTACCCCTGAATGAGATCGATTAATATTTAGCAGGTAGGTTAAGGACATTGCTCATGGCAGAGGTGGAACCAGTACCTTAACCGCTAGGCTACCACAGTCCCTATATGAACCAGGAACGTTACACACAAGCTCACTGTACCACAACATTGATGTAGACTCTGTTAATCAAACATTTTTGGCATCACTACTCCATTTCAAGTGATCTTTGAAGTAGTGAGGCACCGAAAAAGTGCTTGGCCGATCCAAAGCGAAAATTTGGACACACACCAGACTTTAACATCTGAGGTCTTAAGCATTATAATAGGAAATAAAAATCTGTCTTAAGGCCAATTTTTACGGACGAAAAAAAAGCACGTCTATTAAGGCCGTCCTTCACAACGAGTCTGAAACTGACGGACCGCGACGCTGCGTAAAGTGTTTAATTGAAGTCTGTTCTAATTTCTGCCTTGTTAAAATCAGGCTGACCAATCAGAGCTCGGTTGCCGGGCAGAACAGCTCATCAGGAGCTTATAGGACGAGCAACAGGCTGCCTCTAAAAACATGGATATTAAAGAGAAGATCTGGTGGAACAGAGCTGAAAGGCTGGAGAATGATGGTGATAAAGCTCACAGGGACTGGATGGAAGCGTCTGATTATTTATCTAAGTGCATTCTGATCTGTCCATGATCACATAAACACAAACTAGAGCTTCTTGCACTCATCTGCTCTCGTGTTTTAGTGTTTTTAAGTTGACGATGTGAAAAAGACAGAGAAATCTCCAACACATTAAGAGAAGGGAAATTATTAGGTCGAAAAATGCTGGAGCTTTCCTTTAAGATTTGCACTTTAATGTCCAACAGATCCGCGGTCAGAGCTTCAGTGATGTCTCTGTGCCATACTCCTCCTCTCCCATGGTCCTGATTCTTCCATAAGTCTGCGCCAATGCTAATTTGCACTGAAATAAGTAGCGCCCATGTACAGAGCCGCCGTCCGGCTCCTGTGCCACACCGTGTGCCGTACCACGCTTCTACGTTCGGCAGAGAGGAAGAATTCGCATTCCGTGTTGCTGCGCTTTGGCCAAGCAAACTTTGGCAGTGATGGATGGCACAGCGCATTCTTCCTCTCTAGCAGATTCCCACAGGCGAGCAGATGGCTCTGCCCAGCCTCCCCTCCCCCGCAGGCAGCCATGGGCATGCTGAGTGGGCACGGAGATGCCCTTCTGGGACGGATTACTCCACCCCTCAGCCCACAGCGCTTGCATCGCGATGCAATAAGCCCCCCCCCCTCCTCACGCACTATCCACGCACTGCCACGCCTCAGTCGTCAACGTGCCAAATCCACGTCCATATCTGCCAGCGTACGCGTTTGTACCACCTTCTACTACAGTTCTATTGTTCCGGACGATTTTCCGTCAGTTTCACGCTGACGTGACGGCGAGGTTTGCCTTTACGCAAACACAAAGTCACGAAGCCATCCAGGTCCGCCAGGAGAAGATTTATAGGAACGTCAGGACTTTTAAAAACCCCGTACCATGCTTTGGGATCCATTCTTCTTGGCTGCTTGTTTGATTTCACTTCTGTTCGAGAGAATATGCAGTTCTAATCTCAGTTCCGACGCCCAGGCATGTTTGTAGAGAACCTTCTTTATAAGAAGACGAGGCATTTTACACCTTTACTTGTGTAACCCCATCTTACTGCACACGTGTCATCGTTAATAGTGCTCGAGTATTATTCAGACGCTCAAAGGCGTGTTCCGATGTAAATAGTAGTGCGTGTTCCGATGTTTCAGGAAGAACCGAACCCAAGTTATGCAGCGTAGCTCGTATTCACATTAAGAAAGGTTTCAGGTAGACCACGCCTAACACGGAGCCCATTTACACCCGGTCCTGTCACGCGTCTGGATAAGATTTTAATCACATGAATTATGACTAGCTAATCTGGTCACGATTATCGACCTTTCTTTTTTTTTTTTACTTCTGTAGCGTAAACAATGCAAAACAAGGCACATTTTCTTGTACAAGTTTTTAAACAAAAAAGACTTTAGCTCTGGCAATTAAAAGGGTTAAAATTGTAAACAAAATGTTCTACTGTAGCTTCAGCATATCTTAAATAACCGAGTGAAATTCATTCGCTAATTCTTACATGTATTCATTCACCGGAGTGAAACTTTCCTCTTTTAATTCTGAAGTATGACTTTTCTCTATAAAAGTTTAATCCTGCAATTCAAAGAAATGACTAGAAGAACAGACTTACAATTGTAAACAAAATGCTCCGTTGTAGCGTTAGAGTGAGAACAGTCCTTTTTCTTTTTCCTATTTCTGAAGAATAGCAATTTTTAAAAATATGTACTTTACTTATAAAAAATTCAGCAAAAATACAGTGGAACCTTGAAATTCAAACTTAATTGGTTCCAAACTCAGATTTGTTCGTAGTCTACTTCTTAAGGGAAAATCTGATTTAATGTAAATGTACATTCTCGAGCCCCCAAATGATTGTTTCTTATGTCTATATTGTACATAATTAGTATAAAATAATTATGATATGATGTTATTGTTATATTACGTATATGTATATTATATTAGTCGTTGGGTCCGAAATCACACCCGTCGACTAATATAATATACATATACGTAATATAACAATAACATTATATAATATAGGTGATATGTCTATGATCGTGTCCTAGTTCTTCCTTTTTTGGGTTTTATGGCGACTGGCATACCGAATTGGTGCATTACTGCCACTGACTGGACTGGATGTGCATCGTATTTGGAAGATCGCACCATTTAGTGCGTTATTTAGGGTGCCTATGTTCAAAATCGAAATTTTTGTTCGAAATTCAAACGGCCTGTTTGATATCCGAAGTATTTGAGTGAAGAGGCGTTCCAATTCCGAGGTTCCACTGTAATCTTTAGTGCCCCGCAATTAAATTAGGAGTTACACTGAGAACAGAAGATATGCGCCCTCTGGTGTTAAAAAAATGCAATTGCATTAGATGGCAAAATAAACAACAAGCAGGAGCCAACTCGATAGTGCACATCGTCCCACTTCTGCATCGCGATATATCGTTACACCCCTAAATATGACCCTGTGTAAATGTGTCTCCAGTCAGCCTGAGTCAAATCCGGTTGCTGTTTCCAATGTATTTAAATCAGTTCATATATTATTAAATATTTAAATCAGTTCATAATGCTGGACCCACCCCCTTACATTTACATTTACAGCATTTAGCAGACGCCCTTATCCAGAGCGACTTACAACTGGTACAATCTTACAATCCAAGCAACTGTGGGTTAAGGGCCTTGCTCAAGGACCCAACAGTGGCAGCTTGGCAGAGGTGGGATTTGAACCCTGGACCTTCTGGTCTAGAATCCAGTATCTTAACCACTCCCCTTCCTGTATTGGATGCGGTGAATGTTTATATCTTCTTTTTAAATTTCTTTAAGCTATTCTGATGAAATATGATTAATGAAATTCCACATTTGGGCAAGAGAAAGTGTGTGCCAGTCCACTTCCATTTGAGTTTTTACAGCGCCATCAGTCCAAATGAGTTAAATGTAAAAGTGTCTTGTTCAGCAGCCATTAGGGTTTCCCTGATCATGCAGGGATGAACATCAAATACAGGGCGTCCAATGCATTTACACCCGTTTAATACGTAGCTTTAAGGCGTGTCAAAGCTCCTCCTGAAAGGATCCGATTCAAATCAGATATCAGTGCGTCTGAGGCTGAAGTGACACACACTTATGTTGTAGCTCTACAGATACAATCCTGACACTCGAGACGTGTGGAAGGACCGCCGGTAAACGGGATCGGAGCGGCCCATGGTGACCGTACGGAGGCAGACGTTGTGGTTCGCAGCTGAATTTTTGTGAATGCTTCAGCACTTTTTTGATTTGGCAGAGAACCGAGGTTTAAATGTCATGCTACTGTCGTTTGAGTCTGCTTGTGCAAGTAGTTCTATTTTTTATTAATAAAACTATTTTGTGGACGCAACATATCTGTATAAAGGCTGTTATTTTATTTGATAAGTGTGTGGAGTGTGGTTATTATTAATGTGAACGATACCTGAATGACAGCAGTTCTGATACGCGACTATCAGTCAACAACGAATACTGAACCGGCACTGTCAGTACTTTTTTATGTAAAAAAAAAAAAACTGTTATATTTTGCAAGCAGATATATGAAGTGCAAAACAGCTAAATTTATTTATATGAATAAATATATATAGCCTAGCCTACATTAAACATGCTTAAAACACATACATTAACCTACAGTTAAAGCAAAATCATCACTCCCTACTTCACACATTACTGGTTTCCTCATTTTGCCCAGGGAAAAAAAATCGAAATTCAGAGTACAGTTGCTGCTGAATGTGTATGTGTGTATTATTGGATTCCCATCATAAAGTCGAAAAACCATCGTCAAACTGGGAGTACCTAGAATTAAAAGAGAGGGTGGTGTAGCTGAAGTGCTGATGTAAAGCTCAAACACTAAATCCCTTTTTTTGTATTCCGGATTCAGACACAGTTGGGGATAAAACAGAGAGCTAAGTATATCTTGTCATATCAGGGGAACCCAGGGCACTTGGGTGGCACTTAAGGCAATTGCTAGCTCATTACTCCAGTGACACTGAACCATGTCCCAGCGGTGCCTTCCTGCAGAGAAGGCAAAAAATGTAGTTTATTTAATGTCAGCAGGGCTATTCATGACAGGAGCAAGGTAACATCGGCATTAGCCAGTCTAGGGATGTAGTACTCCAGTCTCTGTCTCTGTCTCATTTAGACTCGGCCTCGTCTCGGTCTCAGGGTGAGGTGGGAAATTGTTTCGAGTCCGATGCGTCTGTCTGAGGTAACATTAATTATGAACCGAACTTTTTCTGTTGTTGCTGAATATCGATAATCCATTCAAACAGAATAAATCAGTCCTTCTTTACAGGCCTAAATAAAATCTGCACTCTGATTGGCTAACAGGGAAAAGCAAGGTCCTGCTCTTCTCGTTCAGCATCCAATCAGTGATCACGATTTATTTTGAATTGCCTGACCTTATTTAATAATAATTGTTATTATTATTATTATGGTTTCACATTTAATGATAGACATGTAGAATGGATGTTGTTGTTTATATTCAGGTGACTTTGGGGTGATTCTGATTCAGTTTGAGAGGGTCTTCACTCATAGTCTTGTCTGCAACACCATGTCAGCCACATTCACACTGGGCCAATTTAGAGCAGCCAATTAACCTACTGCATGTCTTTGGCCTGTGGGAGGAAACCAGAGTACCCGGAGTAAACCCACGCAGGACACAGGGAGGACATGTGAACTCTGCACAGGCCCCAAAGTCAGGATCGAACCAGGGATCTCTGGAGCTGTGAGGCAACTGTGCTGCCCATCCGACAAAAGGTTAATGTCAGGTTGGGCGGAGAGCGGCGACTGCAGACGGCAAACAATCAGGGCTTAGCCCATGGCCATACCAGACGGGGGTTTAACTAGCAGAGGGTGTGATTAAGGTAAGGCGGGACAGGTGAGAGGAATTAGTACACGGTTCACATACCTAGTATATGGTCCATGGTAATCTATGGGTGCTTTCGCACTAAAGGAACTTGTTCATGGTTCTTACGACTGCGCCCCATTTGTCCCAGGGACGATTGTACTTCTTAGAACACTGTGTAAAGGGACTTTTTTAGCTTTTATGTCATGCCAAGGCAGTTCCTCCCAAATGAAGGCCTTTTCACAGGAGGTAAATTTTTATGGATGAAAAAAACGCATCTCAAGTTTTGAAAACACAAAGTCCAAAACTGACGGACCGAGACGCTGCGTAAAATGTTTAATCGGAGCCTGATCCAATTACTGCATTAAAATCAGGCCGACCAATCAGAGCTCAGTCGCCGGGCAGAACAGCTCATCAGGAGCTTATAGGACGAGCTGCCTCTAAAAACATGGATATTAAAGAAAAGATCTGGTGGATCCCTTGGTCCCGTCTTGAGGCTTGGTCCTCCCAAGGTTTCTTCCTCATAACACTTATGGAGTTTTTCCTTGCCACTGTCGCCGTAGGCTTGCTCAAGTTGGGATTGGATGTAGATATTAGGAGATAATCTAAACTTGTAAAGTTGCTTTGAGACAATGCTCCATTGTAAAAAGCGCTATATAAATAGATTTGACTTGACTTGAACAGAACTGAAAGGCTGGAGAATGAAGGCTGATAAAGCTCACAGGGACTGGATGGAAGTGTCTGATTATTTATCTAAGTGCTTTCTGATCTGTTCATGATCACAGAAACACAAACCAAAGCTTCCTGCACTCATCTTCACTCGTGTTTTTTAAGTTGTGAAAAAGACACGGCGAAATCTCAAACACATTAATAGAGGGGAAATTAAAGAAAGCAAAAGCAGGGAGTTTTCAGTGTTTAGACCAAAAAAAACGTAGCGCACTCGGTGTGAAGGTCCCACTACGTAAAAAAAAAAAAAAGAAAAAGAAAAATCGCATTCATTTTGTTTCTTATGGAGAAGTTCAGCAGAGGGATTCAAAGCTGCGTTAGATTCCAGCGCCTACGTTAATTGATAAATAATGAATATGGATAAAATGCAGATTCCCATTAACAATACAAGGAAGGCCTAAAGCCAGCACTATATTTAACGACACATTAATTATAAACCATGGTGTTTAAGGCATTCACGGGGGATTTTTCCCCCTCCTGGTCTATTTTTATAGCCCCTGTTGTGCTGTGGCGTGTGTAGGCTGGAATGCCTTTTGTGTATTCTGTGTGTTATCTATATAGGCAGAATAAATAGGGAATGCAGAATAACAAAGCGCGGTACTGGAAGCTGCAGAAGGCGTGATGATTCACCCTTCATTAAGCCATCACTCACTGTCAAAAGCGCTGCTGTCAATAGACATCCCGGAGGACGTGGGGGTGACGAGATGTAAATGTGTGCGCGAGTGTGCGCGAGTGTGTGTGCGTGGTGAGAGTCGGATGGCGATGGAGCAGCGGTAGGTTAGTCATCCAGGTCGCAGCACAGCGTACCCCAGCTAAACACACTCCTGAGGGAGGAGACGGTGCTGAAATGGATCCGAAGCTCTCCCCCTCACACAGACTGGGCATCGTGCTGGCGTCCTCACAGACCTGCCGTCTCTCATCATCTGCTTTCAGCCTAATGAGCCCACCGGACACGTGGCACGCCTGGCCTCCGACGTTATAAATGGGCACTTTCTCAGGGCGGTATGCAGATACCTGTGGCGTGCATCATGCATCGCCCGCTTGACTCTGCAGTCTAATTACGCATTAAATCAATACTGGCGTTTCCATTTTGCTCCATGGATATTTAGAGGGAAATGTTCGGGATGCGGAAAAATAAATCTCACAGGGGAAAGGTAGAATAAGAGCAGGTCTGTGTGTTTAACCTACATTTGCTTAATAGCCATCTCTGGCAGTCATGACAGATTGTGGATAAACACACAACCTCAGAGCTTTACTGCACACAAACTCCTTACATTTACACCTCTCAGCCCAAATTTTTAAAAAATCACGTACTGCATTGACATCCACTATACGTTCTGTGGAATTGTCCAAACGCTGTGTTATATAAGTGCTTATATACTTATTATTACATAACAAAGCACTATGGGATACTGCAGTGCACCAGTGTTGACTAAATAGCCAAGATCCTTTATAGTGCTGGTCCAAGACTTCCCACACTCACTCATTCACAACTAGGGGCAATTCATAGCAGCCAAAATACTAACCGGCACTTCTGAACAAAAAAAATCAGAGTACCTAAAATAAACCCACAAGGAACGGGGAATAACAAGCCATACTCCACAGAGGCAGTAAATGCAGGCGAAGGTCGAAGCGCTTCCTGGAGCTATGCGGCACCAACAGTGCAACTGACCTCAGTCCTCATCCGCTTTAAATCAGCGATGCTTCAGCTATCAAATCTGCATTAGCACCAACGCCAATCTATAACCCAGCTCTCTGCCATCTCTCAGCACTGATGAGAAGAGCCATTCTTCCACGAACAGCCCAGATAGGGCAAAGATAACAGTCCAGAGCGAATGACCTTGCCCTGATATCTCAGCATCTGTAACCTCGGGGCAGATCTTCCAGGACTGATGATCCTGCCCTTGCCTGGTAGGCTATAAACTGCTGAGACAGGAACAATGGGTTACGGAGACAAAAGGGCCCACGAGAGAATGATCCTGTCTGACAATTCACAGCTTGTAATGTTCCACACAGAGCACGGACTTGCCACTTCAGGGCTTTTTATGCTCCCTTACCTCAAATCGAGCCTGCAATAAATAGAAGGGTGCGCGGGGAATATTTATAGTACGCTCGCGCTGCGCCGCATTGTTATCCGAGGTAACGTTCTGGGACAGGTTCTGGACAGGATGTAAACTTTCTGCAGCATTAATTAGCAGAAAGCAGCTCTTCCCAAAGCTCAGCCATACCCACTTTTGTTTCCCACCACAGAAAACCGTCTATAACGAGCAGAGAATGTGGGAGGTGGTACGGCGTCACACTGAGCAGATCCAGCCATCTGCTCAGCGCACACTTCCATGATTCAGACATGTTCGCTGCTAAAGGAATGACTCAGCGAAAAATCCAATTCGCACCACGTCCCTGATCAGAAACAACGCGCTTGGTGCTCAGGGACCCGTGTAGTTTTGCTAATGGAAGTCAATCATGATGCAAAACGTGTTGACAGTAGAAGTATACGCCGATGTGCCAAAATACTAAAGCCATCTGGTCTGTCATGATGCTCAGATCGGTGTTGTGTGTCAAATTAACGTCCACATGAAGGCCCAGATCCAGGCTCTCCCAGCAGAACATTCCCAGCAGATTCCTCCCAGGTAAGCGCCGCCCAAGTACCCGATCGAAAAGAAAACTGGACTCAACGGATCAGACCATCATCTTCCACTGTTCCACGGTTAAGCCCAAGCTGTACTACAGAGAGACGGAATATGATTCGCTGCACCCTCGCTGGTCAGTGGTCTGTCCCTCCTCGGACCCTATTGTTAGATACTCACTGCTGAGTGGGAGCATCCAAAAACCTTTGCTGTTTAGGACAGTGGGTCCCAAACTGTTTTCTTGGAGCCCCCCTACGAGTACCTAAGAAAAGCTGCCCCCTCTCACCCACACATACAAAGAAAGTGATTAATTGCAAATCTTTTTTTTCGGTAAAAATGAACTTAAATTACATCTTCTTCCTATTCTCTTGGGTCCCTTTTATCGTTTTGGTTCTTGTTTAATTTAGGGCTGCAACTAACGATTATTTTAATAAACGATTAATCGGTCGATTATTATTATTATTATTATTATTTTTTAAAAACCTTTCCATATCTTTATTCAGAAATATAACATTAAATAATACAATATTTAATATAATTTAAATTTAATTATATATAATATAATTTAATATTTAATAATATTTCAATAAATTTAAATAACAAATTAAACAATAAAGAAAAATAAGTGTTTCTCTGATGCAAACACTACATACAAACTCATTTACGCTCTTTCTTTAGGAACTTTGCATTGCAATCCAAAAATGTTAGCATGTCAACATGCTCCTGGCTTAAGCTGGCTCTCTTTTTAGAGACTATATTTCCTGAAACAGAAAATAGACACTCAGACAGTGTTGAAGTAGCAGGAATGCATAAATAGGACTTGGCTAGCCTGGCTAATATAGGATCTCTGTCTCTTAACTCCATAACTGTCATTATCCAGCTAACAAGCAAAAACAGCATCAACCGTGCTATTTCCGTTCCCATAGTGTGAGGGCGCCGTTACGTTTCCTCACTTCAAAACGGAACAAACTCGGGATATTGTGGTGACTTACGCTGTTGCTGAGCTCCCTTCATCCTCATCGGTGACGCCATGTTTGTGTTTCGAGGGCTGTATCAGCACCGGGGTGCCCCCGTGCCAGGTCAGATCACTTTTGCAAAGCTTGCATGTTACACATTGTTTAGTTGTGTGAAGCGTGCTACTACACTTTTGAGGACTTAAGCCGAACCTTTTTCTCTGCGTCAGTCAGGTTTCATTTGTAGAAGTTATTTAATTCTTAACGCTAACTTATTTTGAAGATTCCGTGTCCGCGCCGGCTCTGCCTCGCTCCGTTCAATCGCTCGTGGTTTTTTTTCCCGTCGCTGGCGAAGTGCCGCAAGTAACGTAAGTGGATATGATAAGGCAAGGGACACATAAATCATGCGACACAACGAATCGATAATGAAATTCGTTATCGACACTTTTAAGGATCAATTATTATCAATTTTATCGATTCGTTGTTGCAGCCCTAGTTTCATTTTGACTCCTAATCATTTAGACAGCTAAACATAGTGGGAGATATGGTAAAAATATTTCACATCACGATAATTAAAGACATTTTCACACGATATTTATCACGATACACATGATTGCAGACAAAATGCATCAGTAGCAACAGATTCTTGAAAACTGGTAAAGTGGTTCATATTCCAAATGTGCTGCACTTCAACCAATTAAACAGGACTAATTACACTCTCTATAATGAAATATGCAGTTGGTTGGTGTTCCTTAAGCACCGACGATATCCTCGATCTGCCCAGAGAAGCATATCGTCTGTCAGGATACGATAAAATATAGACAAATTGCCGACCCCAACCCACACATCTAGCTAAAAATCAAACAAGCTGGGCATGTTTCTTTTAACATCCCAACAGTGTAGACCTGTACACAAATACTTCCAAAAGAATAGTAACGATTCATTACGAATAATAAGTGCCTACTCTTTTTGAGCAAAAGTATCTTTTTAAGGTTGTTTGTTTGTTTATTTGGTTTATTTAACGTCACTATCAGCATCAGTGGCCATTTCATCAACATACACAAGGTTATACATGGCTACTGATGCTGTTACCGTATTTTTCGGACCATAAGGCGCACTTAAAATCCTTTAACTTTCTCAAAAATCGACAGTGCGCCTTTAAATGCGGTGCGTCTAATGTATGAATTAATTCTGGTTGAGCCTTGTGACCTAGAACCGATTGTAGATGGTACACGGCACTCATAAATCTGTCAAAATGTTTTAGCACGGTCTTGGTAAGTTACGAAGCTTACGGCCACCGTAGTGCGCAGCATCGCGGAGTAATATGGTATGTGCTTCAGCATTAGGGTACGTGCATTCATTCATTCTCGAAGCGGATTTCAAACACAACGCTATCAGTACAACATGGACACAGAGCAGCTGCGAGAGAATTCAACATTAACGAATCAACGGTACGGAAGTGGAGGAAGCAAGAAGACGCCCTGAGCCAGGTAAAGACCAAAACTGAGCTTCCGACGGGAACTTAAGAGTTTTGTTTCATTTCATGCGCCTTATATGCATTTCATGCGCTTTATGTATGAAAATATACCCGTTAGCAGCCCGATCGTTGATATTGTGTCTTATAATCCGGTGCGCTTTATAGCCCGGAAAATACGGGTAGTTAGTTGTGTAGCTTACTCTACTGTCAGGAGTACAGAGAGTATTTTTATATATATATATATATATATATATATATATATATATTATATATATATATAAATAAAAGCCCCTTTGGCTTTTTGTTTTTTCAAACTCTGCGTATTCAGCGGGGTGATGTTGATTTAAACGTCTTATTAAATCCGTTATTCTGATTGTATTAATAGTTGATCCTTCTCAACTTCTTTTCCCATGTATGTAATCCAAACAGCACGCTGCAAAAGTTTCCATGCAGGGACATGGTTGTGTTCAAAATGAATCACTAACCCCTCAGTAGTTGTCCCTAGTCCATCACCAGTAATGTGGTATTTAGGAGGCCTATCTAGTTGACTAGCTAAGTAGCACTCAAAGCACAGCTGAAATCTAACACGCTTCCTCCTCATCATGTCAGCAATCAAACCCTTTAAAACGTCTCTCTTAAACCCCCGAGTGCCTGAAACTTTGAATTATGATCTGACCCGAACTGAATTATGAGTTAAAGTTAGTAAAAGCAGTGTGCTGTTCATTGTGGTTGGCCGGCACAGGATCAGTTATATGAGACCGCCGAGTCCGTCTGATATATCGTATTTATATATATATATATATATATATATTAATATATATATATATAAATAAATCTAAATAAATAAATAATGAAGGCTTTGATCACTATAAGGTTTTACTTCGCCCCCAAAAAATTACACAAATCAGGAATGCATGAAACAGTAAGCCGAATGTAAACAGATTTTATTGTAAAATCTGCAGCGCCTTACAGACGGAGCTTACAAGAGAAAGGTGACTATTTTTTTAGCTGAAGTATTTTCACTCCGGTAAGACATTCCCTGAATTCGGGTGGTTAATCATTACTCTGAGTCCTCCAGAGTTACTGCCTTCATAATGGGGTTCTTCTTTTGTATCTCCGATCTCACTTTATGATCCAGTTCTGTGTGTTCTGCTATTTAATCTGACGGAGCTCTCCCAGCTGATAACAGACTCTGTCTAGGCTGTGATGCTGTTATGCTACCTGGCTAGCGAGCTTTACCCAGCATGCTGTTCGATGATGTAGTTCTACTCAGAGCTCAGTAGCACTCGTAGCGGCGATAATTATCACATAATTTGCTGCCTATTTGTTAGAGCTGTTTTTCTGCTATGCACCAGTATGGAGGTCTATGAAAAATGGGAAATTAACATCGGTGTACCAGTTGAACCGGTATAACGCCCAGTACTTCTATATAAGATGGAGTTTGCATGTCTTTTGTCTCGTCAGTCCACAGAATGTTTTCCCAAAAGTCTTGGGGATCATCAAGATGTGTTCTGGAAAAATTGAGACGAGCGTTAATGTTCTTTTTGCTCAGCAGTGGTTTTGGTCTTGGAACTCTGCCATGTAGGCCATTTTTGCCCAGTCTCCTTCTTATGGTGGAGGCATGAACACTGAGCTTAACTGAGACAATGTAGGCTTGCAGTTCTTTGGATGTTGTTGTGGGGTCTTTTGTGACCTCTTGGATGAGTCATTGCTGCGCTCTTAGGGTAATTTTGGTTGGCCGGCCACTCCTGGGAAGGTTCATCACTGTTCCATGTCTTCACCATTTGTGGATAATGGCTCTCACTGTGGTTCACTGGAGTCCCAAAGCTTTAGAAATGGCTTTATAACCCTTTCCAGACTGGTAGATCTCAATGACTTTCTTTCTAATAATAAACACCTTCATTTAAAAATTGCACTTTGTATAGTTCATAACTAATCCAGAACACGATCTCATCAGAGCAGAGCATCCATGTACAGGCCATGACATTTGGACACGGTTACAGGGAAAGAACAAAATACTTTTATGCTTAAAGGGAAGATGTTGTGCTTAATTAATTCGTAACGCTTTAAAAACATAATTTTATACTTTCTCAGATGCTTTACAGCTTTCTGCAGAACCATTAAATGGACGCTCACACGGCTCCGTTCATCCCTCACACACTAACGTACTCTGTCTCATTTGCACTTTGTAGTGAACCGATGACGCAAAAGCATCAATAAATTAAATTAGAGTAAATTAAATATCACCATCTCTGACAGCACCACTATTACGCTTCCAAAAACAAATAATCATTACCATCAGACAGTCATTGTCTTTCCATTTGTTCCGTTTAGTGATGATTAGGCAGACTCTAACGATCCACGACGGCACACAGCTCAGACAGAAAATGAAATGCACACACAAACGCAACCCTGTTCCACCGAAGAATCAAAATCAAATATAAAATCTCAAAGACTTCTCCCATTTAGCATAAAAACGTCCTGCAGCAATCCACCACACGGCACACAAAGCCCTTCTGGGGCTCGTAGCTTGTGTGCAAGATAGTTAAACAAACAAATGGTTAAATTGAGATACAATCTATCAATTTACACTGCCTGGCCACTTTATTAGGTACAGCTGTTCATCTCAGTGCATTTAGGCATGTAGACATGACCGAGACGAGCTGCTGAATCAAATAGAGCCTCAGAGTGGGGAACAAAGGTGTTTTAAGTGACTTTAAACATGGCATGGTTATTGGTGTTAGTATTTTCAAAAACTGCTGATCTACTGGGATTTTCATGCACAGCGCCACCTCTAGGTTTAACAGAGAATGGTCCAAAACAGAGAAAACATCCGGTGAAAATGCTTTGATGACGCCAGAGGTCAGAGGAGAATTCAGACTGGCCACCGAGGTATGCAGAAGAGCATCTCTGAACAAAACACTTAAAACCTTGAAGCAGATGGGCTACAGCAGCAGCAGACCTCTATAAGTTCATTAAGGTAATGCTGCACACTAGTGTTGTAGTCAAGACTGCTAGAGCCAAGTCCGAGACAAGACCACGACTTTTAGTAGAAAATAGGAAATAAAAATCTAATTAGTTTGTAATTCACTGTACATTCATTACACATGATATATATTAAGAAATAATACGAATAAGTATATTTCATCATAGGCTTTGTCAAATATAACATTAAATAATATACAACCTAACATTATGATGAATTATTATTATTATATTATATTCAAAATAAGGTCATGTAACTTTTGGAAGCCAATGATGGTGATGATTCTGTTTACCTTCTTCTCTCAAACATCACCACAAAGTCACCTGAATATAAACAACATCCATTCTAAACATTATTATTATTAAATGTAAAAACTTCGTTCATGGTCTCAAGACAGAGACCAGACTCGAGTACACTTGATTGTTTCACACGATCCGTCGCCGTCTTATGATGCATTTTGTTCTAATACGCCATGCAGACAGTGCAGTGGGAAAGGAGCTCGTTTCACAGGCCAGATTATTTCAAATCAATGTTTTTACAGAGGCACGAGGGAGAGAGATTTATAGCTCTTTCTCCGTGTGTGGGGCGTCTCTCGGCTCCCAGTTCCCCAATAACATCCAGTCATTACCGAACTGGAGACTGAACCATAAATGACTGAACTCTCATCTGATATTTGATTTCAAAAACCCTGCGCAGGACAATAAGCAGCGCGCACACACACACACACACACACACACACACACACACACACACACACACACACACGCGCGCATCACATCTGAATGTAAACAGACTGGTCTTGGGCATAATCCAGCACCGTGCTCTCCTGATCCACTTCTGGCCAACATCCAGCCGGTTCGTATTAAAGAAGTGTATTTTTAGATTTAACCTTGAGACAGTGATGTATCGAGAGAATGGTGCCACGGGCTTCCAGAGACATTGGGATAACTTTCATACGCACCTGATAGCTCAGTTGACCCCATTTGTTTAAAACGAACCGTTTTGATACCTAATCCGGTCCCATTCATCATGAAGGGCTCTGTAATTTGCTCCGGGGTTGTGCGGTGCTGCTCTCGACCTGATTCGGCGTGCTGAGAAAATGGTAATGGTACACTTTCACATGCAAAAGACTTACTTAATATAGAAGAATTAGACACTATATGGACAAAAGTACTGGGACACACCTCTTGATCGTTGAATTTAGGTGTTTCATTCGGTCCAGGTAGCCAAAGGTGTAAAAATCCAGCACCTATCCGTGCAGTCTGCCTTTATAAACATTAGTGAAGACATGGTTGACTGAATTTGAGTGTGGTTCTGTTACAACAAGGAATCAGTGGGTGACATTTCTTCCCTGCTAGATTCCACCATCAGCTCTGAGAGGTTTTATTGAAAAGTAGAAGCATTTAGGAACCATGCCTTAGCTCCAGTGAAGGGAAATCTTAACGCTTCAGCATCGCAAGACATTTTGGACGATCGTACGCTTGTAATTTTGTGGGAACAGTTTGGGGAAGGACCTTTTCTGTTTCAGCACAAAGCAAGGTCCATAAAGGCAGGGTTCCCCGATCTCATTTCCGTTCAGGCCCTCTCGTCCAACATCAGTGTCTGACCTCACAAATCCCCACAGACACAGTCCAAAATCTTGTAGAAAGCATTCCCAAAAGAGTGGAAGCTGCTTTTGCTGCAAATGGGAACCAACTCCTTGTTAACGCCTATGGATTTAGAATGGGAGGTCATAAAAGCTACTGTAGGTCTAATGTGGAGTGTCCCAATACTTTTGTACATAGTGTGTATATATAGTATAACCAAAAACAGTGCGTTAAGCCACCATAAAGAAACTCCAGTCATGTGTGTCTGTCAAACTTAAATCATTTTTTGTTTCGTTTTGTTCTAATTTCATTAGTGATAATCCTTCACGCATGTTGCTGCATGTCTGAATTAAAGCCGACCTGACGACAGAATCTAATCTCTCAACACCCCTTATACACCGATCAGCCATTATGGGTATGTGTTTCCCAACAGAACATGACCCAGAGCATCACCCTCCCTCCACCGGCTCGTCTTCTTCCCACACTGCATCCCGGACCCATCACTCCCCAGGTAAGCGCTGCAGACGTACCCAACCGACCAGATCGCCTTCCTCCGTCGCTCCAAGCTCCAGTTCTGACACTAGTGCCCACTGGAGGAGGTCTGGATGGATTTGATGCATCCATCATACCACCCAGATAGCCAGCGGATACCGGCGCTCCTCACTCTCCTGTCAGAACGATCTCTGTCATTAATCTGTCTCCGGCCACCTTCCAGTTTTGAAAGTACAGAGAAGGCTAAAGCACCAGCACATGTCCAGGGCAGGTCACTAAGCAAAGATCTAGCGCTATGCTGAGCCTCGTATGACGTACGACGACATGCAGACTTCCGAGTCAGCCATCCGCTTTGAATTTGATAAACAGCAACCCTCCAGACGCCGCTGGGCTTCGAGTATGAACACTTAAAAAATGCAAGCATTTCAAATGGATTATCCGAGCGCCGAGTGCAGACACAAAAACTAAATTACACACACTGCTGGAAAAGTCCATTTAAACTGCAGCCTGTTTACTAAAATAGTCCTACTATTTTTTCCAGACATACTACTGTGCAAAAGTCTTAGGCCACTATTAGATGTGTTGTTTTAGCTATGCTAGAATGTCCATATATACTCATTGGCAAAAAAAAAGCACCCAGATAGAAAGTGGGATTGCTGCAAAACTCGGCATGCAGTTCTGTCTCGGGCAGATGTAAATGATCACAGATGTGGTCTGATTAGATAACGGGTCTTGCCACAAGAGGGCGTAAAAGTGCTTCTCCCGCTGCCCTGTAAAAAGGCTCTCAGAGGCTACTTTTTGGTAGTGTATCTCTTGGTGAGAGGCTGACTGCTAGACATGCCTCTATGACACACTCGAAGACATTTTGCCCAGTTGTCAGACTTTATGAGAGAAGCAGGAGGGTCGTTTCGACAAACTGCCCACCATTAAAGGGGTTCTGACCTAGCTGTTAGGGTGTTGGGAGCAGTGGTGTTATGGGGGCACACACACACGGTGAAGACAGCCCAGACAGACCCCCAGTAGAGAGGTTCGTTTGATCCGCCGACAGACACTAGCAGCTCCTACAGTTTCCTTATCCACCATCTAGACACAGGGGGCGCCTTCACTGCACACCCGTCTCTCTGCTGGTGTGATGATCTGGGGAGCCATCAACTACGACAGTCGGTCACCCCTTGTAGTGATACGAGGGACACTAACAGATCAGCGATATGTGCAGAACGTCCTGCTGCCACATGGCAGGGCTTCCAACTGACATTTTTCAGCAGGGTGATGCTCACCCACACAGCAAGGGTTTCCCAGGAATCTCTCTGCCTTGTTGTAATACCTCTTGGGCTGCCCGGTTGCCAGATTTATCACCAATCAAGCATTTATGGGACCAGCTGAAACGCCAGCTTTGGCAACCTACGAGCTTAGGGGATCTACAGGACCAGCTGCAACATCTGTGCACAAATCTCATGTTGTATCCAGGCTAGAGGCAGCCAAACAGGGTAACTAGAGCCTCCTTTCTTTTGTACAGTTTTCCCCAGTAAATGTCTCCTGTCGCTCAAATATTGTAATCACGTCCATATATCATCATTACATTCATACACACAGTCTCAGTCGATTCCAACAACTAACTCTTGGGGAGTTTTGTTGATCTATGGGTGTCTTCAATTAAAAAATAAAATAAAATCATGTCTGAATTCTACGTCAAGTCTCAAGTCATGAACACCAAGTCATGTCGAGTCTTTTAGCAATGTTAGTCAAGCAAGTCTCAAGTCTGACTCGAGTCAAGTCAATAATAAAAAAAAAACATTTAAATCTTTTTTTAACCCATCTACAGCAAGGATGCCAATAATTCTGCAGACAGTGGAGGATTCACCCGCCTGCACAGCTGTAATTAGCAGTTATTGTGGAGGCGGTGTGTGTGTGGTTAAAGCCAGGTGGGGAAAGTGTGTGTGCGCGTTTGATCCATGACAGAGGCCGAGAGTGCAGCGGGCCCGAGGCTCACGCTCCTCAGCCAATCAGCATGGACAGCAGCCTTCAAGGACGTGCCAGTTCACCCGATGTGACAGAACAAGGTGCCTGGCAGCAGTGAAACAGGACGGCCAGACATAAAGCAGGGCGCATTAAAAACACCGCAGCTGCCATGTCAATATCAGTTAATGCCTGAGATTATAAATAGACCTGCCCTGCACTGCTCTTAAATAGCACTCCCAACTGCTTTTGACCTTATAAAAGAATTCCACGGAGCATTAATCAAATCTGCACGCGCTAATTAATCCATGGCGCATTGCAGCGCGCAGTGTAATGTCGGCTAATTTGGACGCATTGTCTGCCCAGAAAAACAGCCTTAATCCGAGAAGAAAGCTGCAGAACGCACACCGAGAGGAAACAAAGGCCGTTTCTGGTAAAAACCTTAAAGCACAAACACGCCTCGGCTACACCTGCTTATTTCCAGCTGACGCAAAACCGCGGGACAATAACGAGTGTGATGCACGCTACGATGCGCACGAGAAGATCGGTGACGGAGAAATGATTCACCTCTGGAAATGACAGAGCATGAAGAAACAATTAAGCACTCAAGAGACGAGGAGTGTAGGAGTCACACTAATGAGGCCAGATTTTATAAACAAGCGCTGACATTCATCAGGAACAAACTGTGATCCGATGGATGTAACGGATTATATAGCTCACAGCAGTCCTGCACATCAGCTTGGAGGAATCTTAAACCCATTCCTCCGTACAGAACAGCTTCAGCTCTGGGATGTTGGTGGGTTTTTCCTCACATTAGCTGCTCGCTTCAGCTCCTTCCACAACATTTCCATTGGATTAAGGTCAGGACTTTGACTTGGCCATTCCAAAACATTACCTTTATTCTTCTGTAACCATTCTTTGGTAGAACGGCTTGTGTGCTTAGGGTCGTTGTCTTGCTGCATGACCCACCTTCTCTTGAGATTCAGTTTCATGGACAGATGTCCTGACATTTTCCTTTAGAATTCTCTGATATCATTCAGAATTCATTGTTCCATCAATGATGGCAAGCTGTCCTGCCCAGATGCAGCAAAACAGGCCAAACCATGATACTACCACCACCATGTTTCACAGATTCTCTTTCTCCAGACATAACACTTCACATTTAAATCAAAAAGTTCTGTTTTTGTATCTCATCCATCCACAAAACGTTTTTCTAATAGCCTTCTCGTTTGTCCATGTGATCTTTATCAAACTATATTTTGAGCTGAAAATCAATGTAGTATATCACGAAAATAAATATCGCAATATATTGCTGTATCGATTTTTTAGCACAGCCCTAGAGAGAGTGCACCGTTATCTCTTAAAAACACATTTAGAGTGACGCCTTACTGTCTAATTACCCATCCTACCATCCTATTATCTTTCAAAGTAATACAAGAACTAAAACCAAAATAAAACCCATGTTGTTTATGCTATAGTTTCATATTCTCCATTTTACATTCTTTATAAGATTACATTTTCTTAAAAACATTAGTCTACATTTTCCATTTCAATATGTTTTCTCTGTTAATATTTACTCAGCTTCTGTTTATTTAAACTACTACTACTATAAAGTTATTAATTACATCACTTGGTTAATTCTTGCACATAACACCTAAGTCGCCCAAGCAGGGACCCCCTTATTTCGGGTCTTGGTCCTCCCAAGGTTTCTTCCTTATAACGTTTAGAGAGTTTTTCCTTTCCACTGTCGCCCTAGGCTTCTAAATTTGGGACTGGGCTTAGATGTTAGAAGACAATAGAAAACTGTAAAACTTTGAGACAGTGTTTCATTGTAAAAAAGTAAAATAAATCTAAAATTGGGTCACTCCTGCAGGCAAACCCAATCGTATACGCACAAGATGCCCAACTCGGCCCGAGGGCGGTGTCAGGACTTGAATCTTTGACCCTATGATGGTGTGCTTTGGGGTTCGGCCACCTCACTGTCCTAAAACTAGAGTGGTAGCTCAGTCTCAGCACCACAGTGATCCTGACACAGTGTTACACCTCTCAGTAGCATCAAGGTATCCATGTACTAACCAAAAATATCCAGCCAACAGCATCCTGTGGTTAAAAACAGACACTGGTGAAAGACTGGACGAGCGTTACTACAACTTGCATGGAAAGTACAGTACATAAATAAAAAGCCTCCTACTCGTATAACTTCAGGCTGCACGGTGCGACACACAACCGCAGGACGGTACGAGACGAGCGCCGAACAGCTTGCACAAGCTACGACGCGGTAGGCGTCCAATAAGCCGCGGCAACACCCGTGCTGCACACGAACACGTGAACGCCACTGCAGTTCTGAGAATTACAATCCTAATTATTACTCAACATGCTCACTCAGCTGCTGCCCGAGGCCCATGCGACGTCACCGCGAAAAATCAGAGCGTGTGATGAAATAATTCATCTGAAAGAATGCAAAAACCTGTCCCACTTCCACCCTCTTCAGCTCGCACGCTTCTCAGATTAAATATTTACACATAAGAGCGGGCTTTCTCGCTCAGGGGACGCCCTCCGGGGTTCCCCAGCGCCTCAGGTAAATCAAACGAGGCCGTGTAGAGAATGCCCCGTAGGCCTCATTATGTGCAATGAGCGTCACCGGTTCCGATCCAACAGACCTAACGATGAGGAAAGATGAAGGATAAGGACTCACGTCTGGTTTGGGAACGAACGCTCGGCCGGGGATGGTGAAGCAGTTCTTGACCGTGCTCAGATACTGAGCCATGATGGACAGACGGCTGCGCTGGGAGCTTCCAGGGCTCGCTGATAATCTCTGGAACAGAACAAAGAGCCGTTCATGCAACATGTATCTGAGGCTTGTAACTGGGATCTAGGGGGTGTTCCACAAAGCCATCCAAAATGCAATACAATTTCACCCAAGTTTATTTGTGGCTCCTAACGTTCTCTTTTAACTGAGAGATCCATGCTGTGTTTGTGGTGATTTTATTCATTTTTACATCTACAGTACTTAAATAAGTCTCCATGGGTCCTAAAAAGTTTAGTTTATAAGAGCCAACCGAAAGCAAAACAGGAACTGAATCCTCCAGAAAACAGTGCACTTTCAATCCGTTACTTACTAAATATGAGATGAGATTTTTGAACACTTTATTATAAAATAAGCTTTGTGTTAATGATTTTGGCCAACTGTAGATTAATGTAAGTATTTTAAACAGTAACTCACTTCTAATAGTATCCTTTAGACATCTCCGCTATTATGCAGTATAGACGCTCTACCAAACACTCGTTAAACTCAACAGTTCATGATATATGTAGCTTATGATGGATTTGTTGAACATATCCCCATCATAAATCAGGAGCTCCTGTACAGTACAGCTCCATTAATGCTGATAATGCCTCATACAGGGGGATTTTCTGGGGATCTGGAACCCATTCATTCAATTTACATTATTCCTTATGGGAAACATTTTCCTTATTTGCTAGTTACTCGTCATGTTCGGTTCTCGACAAGCCATATAAATAAAACGCACTGCAATTCTGAAATGGAATCGCTAACCCTAACCCAGATTGCACCTGAATTTTATTAATGGACTGGAATGAGCCTGAAGTGAATTGTTCGGCTAACTTAAGCAAGGCTTACACAAATAAGCGTGGCCTTTATAAGCTCGCTTTGTGGAAAACCCCCCGGTCATGGCATGTTCTCTGTGCTTGCTGGGGTTGTGTGACTTATTTTTGCCCTGCCTAACATCAGTGTGACTCACAGACAGTATTAAGCTTATTAAAGTGATGAATCACCGTTGTTTAGTCTAATACAGTCCAAATATTTAAGCTTTCAAAAATGAATCACGCAAAAACAGCTCAGGTTTCCTCACTGAGACTCGCATCGCTTTCACTGATCGAGCACCAGCTTGATGCAAACAGTCTGCAGCGTCTGCGCAGCCTAACCCATCAAATGACTTCAGTCCAGCCGTCCTGTCATTATACTCAGCTCAAAGCATCTTACATTTACTATTTACTATTATTTCATTGCAGACAGTATGAACCTGAGATATCTCTGTTCAACTTCCTTTCATTTGTTAATAAACATCCATTCCTGCATGTCAGGCCTGCAACACATTCCCAAAAAAGTTGGGACGGGGCAATTTAGGGCTAGTACTGAAGTAAAAACCTAAATAATGATGTGATTTCATACAGGTATTAATAATCATGATTTGGTACAAAAGCAGCATCCAGGAAAGGCTGAGTCTCTGAGGAGTAAAGATGATCAGAGGATCTCCAGTTTATCAACAAAAATGATTGAAATGTTTAAAGACCATGTTCCTCAAAGAAAGACTGGAAGGGATTTATATATTTCTCCCTCTACAGAGCATAACATCATCAAACGATTCAGAATCTGGAGGAATTTCAGTGCATAAAGGGTAAGGACATAAGCCTACACTAAAGAAGGGTGATCTCCACTCCCTCAGGCGGCACTGCATCAAGAACAGTCATTCATCAATAGCTGATAGAACCACATGGACAAGGGATTCCTTTATCAAACCTTTACCAAGCTCTACAATACAGAGTTACATTCACAAATGCCAGTTAATACATTACTGTGCTAAAAAGAAGCCTTATGTTATAACCATGTCCAGAAGGGGCGTCGGCTTCTCTGGGCTTGGAGGCATCTGGGATGGACCATCACCCAGTGGGTACGGGGATTGTGCTCAGACCCATCAGTATCACAGATCTTTTTTGGAAGACATGGTATGGGGTCGGGTCAGGGCCCTTGGTAAAGGTCAATTACACATCAGCATTAATGCAGAAGAGTACACTGATTTTAAAGCAACATAAGCTGCCTTCAAGACGACATCTTTATCAGGGACGTCCCTGCATTTATCAACAGGACATCACAGGAGTGGAGGAATGGATGTTTCCAGAAAAACAAACATGAAATATCTTGGGTTCATACTGTCTGCAATGAAATAAAAGCTAAAGCAAATTTAAGACACTGCATTTTTTATTTCCATGTTTCATATTGTCCCAACTTTTTCTGAAAAAAAAATCCTTGCACACCATCTTTTGTCTCAACAAGCTCTGCTCCTCACCTCTGCCACCTCTTTTTGGAAGGTCAGTGTGAGTCTTGTGCGTCCAAACGCGAAAGGTCCGGACCTGTTGGACATCTCCTCCAGCCATTTAATGATGAGCGGTGTGGAGACGCTGAAGGGAAGATTCCCGATGATGTGCAGATCAGGAGGGTCTGATAACAAACCGAACAACTTTGTTACAACATCACAGCACTTCATCGGGTCTAATCTCAAGAGCAAATCAGGTTATGTTATATCAGCAGAGCTTCTGAAGACCTGAGCGTTCATGGATTAACACAACAGCCAAACAAGAATTACTAATATAACACCGGTACCTCGGTTCTCGATTCGAATCTGTTCCAGAAGGCTTGTCCAGAACCGAAAACGAGTACCGAGTAAATTTGTTTCCATAAGGAATAATGTAAATTGAATGAATGGGTTCCAGATCCCTAGAAAACCCCCCTGTATGAGGCATTATCAGCATTAATGGAGCTGTACTGTACAGGAGCTCCTGATTTATGATGGGGATATGTTCAACAAATCCATCATAAGTTACATCTATCATGAACCGATGAGTTTAATATAGTCTGTACTGTATCATAGAGGAGCCGGTTCCACATTAACACTTCCATTAACCTACAGTTACCCCAAATCATTAATGCAAAGCTTATTTTATAATGAAGGGCTGAAAAATCCCATTGAATTTAGAGAGTCATGGATTGAGAGTGAAAAGTAAAAGCAAAACACTTACTCTATTGGTGATGGTTCATGCTTATAACTAACCTTTTGCACTAAGAATACAGTACTCTAGATGTAAAAATAAATTAACTCCAAAATAAGTGTTAATTGCACCAGTTTTACTGCATTAATTGAGGTTATTCACATTTTTCTTCAGCCATATGGGGAAAAATGATGCAGTGTACATAAGTGCTGAATCGACGTCAGTATTTAAAATGTTAGGTTTCTCTGTCGTGGCTCAGCTGTATATACACACAGGCGACTATGTAAAGTGAACACTAAAAACAGAATCGCTAAAACACTAAAAACACCAAAAAAGAAACACCAACATTGCTGGGATACCCATTTCTCACGCCATTTAATTTGGTACTGTAACACAGATGAGTGTTGAGGCTCAGGACCTCAAGGCTCCCCTACATCCAACGTTATATCTGCTGCTTAGCCTATTTTTAAGGTGGAAAGCACCTAAGTAGCCGTGACACAACCAAAACCCGGACCATTCCCAAATCCAAAGCTTGAGGTTTTCCACAATAAGCGCAGCAGCTGATCGCTTGGTTAAAAGCGACTCCTTTAAAGGGCGTCACATATTTATTCATTTCCATTCCTCTTCTTCTTCTAACTGGGGATTCTTACCATCTTCCCATTTTTTGCCGATGTGAGCTGGGAAGCCTCTGTCCATTCGGTATGAGAGAACGTCTCCGTGGACGATTCGGACTTTGCCTGGAGCCGCCTCAGACAGGAGCTGCTCAAACACACAACACACATCACCCTACAGATATCCCACACTAACAAAAGCAACATTTAGAAAAATCTGATCAGTTACTGTCACATTAAACAGCAACGCAAGGTTAAGAAATAAACCATGTGTTCATGGGTGAATGCCCAACTTCAATAGAATGTACTTACTACTTTTTAATGACTCAAAAAAATTCAGAAATAAATCAAATAAAACACAAACGCAGAGACTTCACCTCATTAGCAACTTCTGGTGAGAGACAGCGTGTGCATGTCTCTCATCTACAGCTGTTTGAAATGCTATAAAATATTATACTTGGTCATTTATTTATTGAGGAAAATCCAATATTACTTATTTGTAAGTGGAAAAAAGTATGTGAACCTAGAATGTTTTTTTTTATGTTTTTATTTTTTATGAGAAGCGCTATGTTTGGACAAAGGAAAATCCTGCATTCCAGCATAGGAACCTTATACCATCTGTGAAACGTGGTGGCGGTAGTATCCTGGTTTGCTGTTTTGCTGCATCTGATCCAGGACGGCTTGTCATCATTCTGAATGATATCAGAGAATTCTAAAGGAAAATGTCAGGACATCTGTCCATGAACTGAATCTCAAGATTTCTCAAGGCTGTTCTACCAAAGAATGGTTACAGAAGAATAAGGTTCATGTTTTGGAATGGCCAAGTCAAAGTCCTGACCTTAATCCAATAGAAATGTTGAAAGCAAAGGTTCACATACTTTTATCACTCACAGATATGTATTATGGGATGATTATATAGATCCATCTAAAACGTGCTAACCTCTAAACCAGGTATAAAGCGCGAGTCCTTCTCCACAACCAGGACGTCAGCTGCTCCAGCATTGAGGATGGACCTGGTGAGTCCTCCAGGTCCGGGTCCCACCTCACACACACAGGCGCCCCTCAGGTTCCCCGCCTGCCGGACGATTTTATCTACGAACAACAGATGTACGTCATTTCTTCTCTCGCTGATGAGTCATAATTCATTAATGCACCGTACCAGCAGTCAGTGTTTCTCACAATAACACACACACACACACACACCTGTGAGCCTCAGGTCCAGGAGGAAGTTCTGCGACAGCTGCTTCTGCGCTCTCAGGTTGTACAGCTTTATAATTTCTCCGATGGTGGGGAGAGGAGGAAGACGAAACGACGCCACTTTTCCAGATGCTGCCATGTCTTCAGAATGTCTTCAAAATCTCTAAAAGGAACAAAATTTGAGAGACAAATCAAACACTACACCGGTCTGGAGTTTACTGTTCACAGGTAAAAGCGTGCCCTGGACAGGACCTCAGTCCATTGGGTCCCCATGCAGTACCAAGGCATGTTTTCCATTAGATCCGTGCATAAGGGTTATAATTCTGATTGGGTGTCCAAACTGGTGGCATTTCAAAGACAAAACAGAGACCTGACCATTAGTTAAGCAGCTTCTAATAGGGATCGCTAAAACGCAGTCGACAGAGACATCTTGTGGTCATACTGCCAAGCTGCAACTAGAGAATGTATTTGTGATGCAATCGATTATACAACCCCAAATCGGAGAAAGTTGGGGCGGTATGGGAAATGCAAACAAACGAACAAAAAACCCCGAACTCCTTACATTGGACTTTTATATCATTGTAGGCGGTATCAACTCAAGATATTTCATGTTTTTCTGATCAACTTCATTTCATTTGTTAATAATCTTCCATTCCTCCATTTCAGGCCTGCAACACATTCCAAAAAAGGTTGGGACAGAGCAATTTATGTCTAGTAATGAGTTAAAAAAACATAAAAAACAACTGATTATAGTCATGATTTGGTACAAAAGCAGTATCCACAAAAGCCTGAGTCTTTCAGGAGTAAAATGGGCAGAGGATCTCCAGTTTATCAACACGTTTCTCAAAGACAGAGTAAAAGGGATTTACATATTTAGTGTTTTAATTTAATAGGTTTTGCGTTGTCTTGTTGAAAAATGCATGGATGTCCCTGGAAAAGATGTCACTGTACCTTTGACAATCCCATACCCTGACAGAGCCTGGCTTTTGGACTTGGTCCTTATAACAGTTTGGATGGTTCTTTATTTCGTCTTTAATCCGGAGCACACGGCGTCCATTTCTTCCAAAAAAGATCTGTTATACTGATGTTTAATTTTACATTTAATAAAAGACATTCCTTTTTTATTTCTGAAGTGTAAACACCGTAAAACCACGCACATTTTCATGTATAGGTTTTTCCTTAAAAACTTTAATCTCCTGCAATTAAAAGAATTCTAATAACTAGAAATATAAATCACTACAGTGGCGTGAAAAAGTGCTTGCCCCTTCCTGATTTCCTTTTTTTGTGTGTGTGTTTGTCACACTTAGTGTTTCAGAACATCAAACCAATTTAAATATTAGTCAAAGACAACACAAGTAAACACAAAATGCAGTTTTTAAATGAAGGTGTTTATTATTAACAGAGAATAAAATCCGAACCTACATGGCCCTGTGTGAAAAAGTGATTCCTTGTTAAAACATAACTATGGTTTATCACACCTGAGTTCACCGTCTCTAGCTACACCCAGGCCTGAATCAGGACATCACTTAAATAGGACCTGCCTGACAAAGTGAAGGACACCAAAAGATCCTTAAAAGCTACACATCATGCCGAGATCCAAAGAAATACAGGAACAATTGAGAAAGAAAGTCATTGAGATCTATTAGTCTGGAAAGGGTTATAAAGCCATTTCTAAAGCTTTGGGACTCCAGCGAACCACAGTGAGAGCCATTATCCACAAATGGAGAAGACATGGAACAGTGATGAACCTTCCCAGGAGTGGCCGGCCGACCAAAATTACCGCAGCATTAGCATGCGCAGCGATGACTCATCAAAGAGGTCACAATAGACCCCACAACAACATCCAAAGAACTGCAGGCCTCACTTGGCTCAGTTAAGGTCAGTGTTCATGCCTCCACCAGAAGAATGAGACTGGGCAAAAATGGCCTGCATGGCAGAGTTCCAAGACCAGAACCACTGCTGAGCAAAAAGAACATTAAAGCTTGTCTCAATATTTTCCAGAACACATCTTGATGATCTCCAAGACTTTCGGGAAAACATTCTGTGGACTGACGAGACAAAAGCTGAGCTGTTTGGAAGGTGTGTGTCCCATTACATCTGGTGTAAAAGTAACACAGCATTTCAGAAAAAGAACATTATAGCAGCAGTAACATATGGGGGTGGTAGTGTGATGGTCTGGGGCTGTTCTGCTGCTTCAGGACCTGGAAGACTTGCTGTGACAAATGGAACTATGAATTCTGCTGTCTACCAAAAAATCCTGAAGGAGAATGTCCGGCCATCTGTTCGTGACCTCAAGCTGAAACGAACTTGGGTTCTGCAGCAGGACAACGATCCAAAACACACCAGCAAGTTCAGCTCTGAATGGCTGAAGAAAAACAAAATGAAGACTTTGGAGTGGCCTAGTCAAAGTCCTGACCTGAATCCTACTGAGATGCTGTGGCATGACCTTAAAAATGCCACTCATGCTGGAAAACCCTCCAGTGTGGCTGAATTACAACAATTCTGCACAGAGGAGTGGCCAAAATTCCTCCACAACGCTGTAAAAGACTCACTGCAAGTTATGGCAAACGCTTGGTTGCATTTGTTGCTGCTAAGGGCGGCCCAACCAGTTATTAGGTTTAGGGGGCAATCACTTTTTCACACAGGGCCATGCAGGTTTGGATTTTTTTCTCCCTTAATAATAAACATTTTGTGCATTTTGTGTTTACTACAAGTTACCGTCCTCACTTTGCTGGTTTGGGATTGTATTAATTACTTAGACATAAGATGTTGGCGTTCACAAAGCTTACTCATGTATCGTGGGTGTACACTACATGGGCATGAGTAGTAATGCCTAACGTGAGGATTAACACAAAAGCCACGGTAAAGTAGTTTGCACGACCATTGTTAATTATTAAACAGTTATGAGCTGTCTATAGTGCTAATTATTCAACAGGACAACATTTTAGTAGTTTAATAAATAAAAGATTGTGCAGCTTCAGCTGTTCCCATCACAGTACTCCTATTACTGTACTTAAGGTCTCATGCTAAGCTAAGCAGCTAAACTAACTACTTATTACAGGTCTGTGAATAATTACACTTCCTGATAAACTTTAGCATTTCCCTACAAACCCAAGCTCAAACGCGCATGCATATTAAATTAAATTAACCCCATAAAACAAACATAACGGGATCCAACAGTAAAACACGCTTTCCTCACCGGTGTCATGCTCTGATCTTCCTGTTGTGAAACTCTGACAGACACTCTCTCGACCAATCAGATATCTGGATAGATTCAAATAGCCAATCAAAGACTACAAAGGCGGGGCTTCTGCACGCCCTTCAATACTACACGTTCTCCTCGGCGTTCAAGTTGATCCCTTTGAGTGAGTCGATTCATTTGATTCGGTACACTACAGCAATTCGATTCATTTAGTTTTTCTACGGTATTTTGATTAAAAAAATACGGATTATCGTGACTTTTCTGCTCAGGCTTGAGGTTTATTACAACTTCAACGGTCCATGTAAGAGTAAGTAACACATTAATCTATTTTATATATTAATTAAATTAAAATATATAAATTAAATATTGTGTTCAGTGCATCAAAACAAAATACACTATATACATGTATAGACAGATGGACTACAGTCTGTAATTGTAAAACTACAAAGTGCTTCTAGATTGTAAGTGGAACTGATACAATGGACAAAGAGGTGGACCTAATAAAGTGTAGCTCGTGCAAAAAGTATTACAAACCTAACACAGCCATCGTGCCTTAATTTTCTCAAATGTCACGCAACACAACCAACAACCAGGAACTTTTATTGTAGGATGACTCCTACGCAAAGACCGGGAGAACATGCCAACTCTACACAGGAGGCGTTCAGACTGATTCTCTAGACCTGTGAGGCGGCAGGACTAAACACTGTGCCACTAAATCATATGTTTATTATTATTTCTATTATTACGTGTGCATAAATACGCACACATTCATTCAGATCAAACCAGACATCATTTTCCAAGCTGTTTAAAATCCATGTATTCCCTTTGCCACTATATAAGCACCACTAAAGGTGTTATGCATATAATAAAACTCTTTTAACTATTAACGACCTTAACTATTCACTGTATCAACACGATAGACAGCAGTTAGCTTTATGTTTGTGGTATTTCAGTGCCATCTAGTGGGTAGAAGTGAAAAAAAACTGGACAATTCCTCACAAATTACACTAAATATCTTAAATACGCACAGTACTGCTGGAGCTCTTGGGGTGGTTCAGTAGTCTAATCTAATATAATATAATCTCCCATTGGTGCCTAATAATAATAATAATAATAATAAATTAGTATAACTATTGTTGTTATTATTGTGATTTATTAATTTTATCACCATATCACATTTGCCAAAAACATTGATTAACCATAAACAGTTCAGCATTAAATAATAATCAGAGGTCTCTCATCCTCATCTCAGTCATCTGCTGATGGTTGGAGTGAGTCCAGAGCCTATACTGAAAACACTGGGCGCAAGCCAGGAATATACCCCTGGGCATGGCAGGAATACATCACAGGGCATCACACACACATGCACACCTGGGCACTGCTGTAGGGGGTCTGACGCCTTTCCTGTAATTCAATGATCAGTCCATCGCAGGGTCGATATTGCAGCGGTGGGGAATGCCTTCCCCATTCAGGACCCGTCCCTCAGACACAGCCAACCATGCCTGTGTGACTCCGACCCGAGTAGAAGGCATCTCTAGGACTGGAACCTGGGGTGCAATTTATATTCAGTTTAGATCCAATCCACCAAGTGGTACATTTTTTTGTGAGATGGAAGGAACCTACCAAGAACATAGCATACTTAAAAGCCTCAGGACCAAACCCTGGAGCAGTGCAGCACCAGCACCAACTACTGCACCGCTGTCCCGACACATAATTAGAGGTATGGAACTACATTATTAAAAGTGTATAATTAAAAGTGCCAATAATTTAGCTGTAGGTGCTCTATGCCATAGAGTATAAAGAACCTTTAATTACATTTGTTCATCAAAGGTGTGGAAGTGTGTCTAATGATCGACTTTTACACAGATCCACCATGTGATGGTAATTCACACATTTATATAAACTGAACTATCTACGGTGGTGCTCGAAAGTTTGTGAACCCTTTAGAACTTTTTATATTTCTGCATAAATATGATCTAAAACATCATCAGATTTTCACACAAATCCTAAAAGTAGATAAAGAGAACCCAGTTACACAAATGAGACAAAAATATTATGCTTGGTTATTTATTTATTGAGGAAAATGATCCAATATTACATATTAGTGAGTGGCAAAAGTATGTGACCCTCTGCTTTCAGTATCTGGTGTGACCCCCCTGTGCAGCAATAACTGCAGCTAAGGGTTTCCTGTAGCTGTTGATCAGTCCTGCACACCGGCTTGGAGGAATTTTAGCCCATTCCTCCGTACAGAACAGCTTCAGCTCTGGGATGTTGGTGGGTTTCCTCACATTAGCTGCTCGCTTCAGGTCCTTCCACAACATTTGGATTGGATTAAGGTCAGGACTTTGGCTTGGCCATTCAAAAACATGAACGTTATTCTTCTGTAATCATTCTTTGGTGGAACGGCTTGTGTGCTTAGGGTCGGTGTCTTGCTGCATGACCCACCTTCTCTTGAGATTCAGTTCATGGACAGATGTCCTGATCATTTCCTTTAGATTTTCTCTGATATCATTCAGAATTCATTGTTCCATCAATGATGGAAACAAGTCCTGGCCCAGATGCAGCAAAACAGGCCCTAAAACCATGATTACCACCACACATGTTTCACAGATGGGATAAGGTTCTTATGCTGGAATGCAGAAGTGGTTTTCCTTTCTCCAAAACATAACGCTTTTCTTTTAAAACCAACCAAACAGTTCTATTTTGGTCTCATCCGTCCACAAAACATTCTTCCAATAGCCTTCTGGCCTCGTCCACGTGATCTTTAGCAAACTGCAGACGAGCAAGCAATGTTCTTTTTGGAGAGCAGTGGCTTTCTCCTTGCAGCCCTGCCATGCACACCATTGTTTGTTTAGTGTTCTTCTGATGGTGGACTCATGAACATTAACATTAGCCAATGTGAGAGAGGCCTCAGGTTGCTTAGAAGTTACCCTTGGGGTCCTTTGTGACCTCGCCAACTATTACACACCTTGCTCTTGGAGTGATCTTTGTTGGTCGGCCACTCCTGGGGAGGGTAACAATGGTCTTGAATTTCCTCCATTTGTACACAATCTGTCTGACTGTGGATTGGTGGAGTCCAAACTCTTTAGAGATGGTTTTGTAACCTTTTCCAGCCTGATGAGCATCAACAAGTCTTTCTCTGAGCTCCTCAAATCTCCTTTGTTTGTGCCACAAACACACAGTTGTCTTGTGGAAATACTTTTTGTATTCATATTACAATCGCATAAAGGACTACGTGACTACGGTAGTGTCGGGATAACATCCATTTCGGTCAGCGTCCTCTTTCACAGACCGTAATGCGGTCGTTAAACGGTACATACCTGTGTGTTTGTGCTGCATGTGTGGTCATTCCAGAGTATGTACTGATTATTATGTCCACTGGATGGCAGCAGGTGTTCGAGGAAATTTCTTCTTTTGCTCAGAGTGAAGCTTAAACGTCTTTGCTCAAAGATTTAAATGTTTTCGAATACAGCATTATAAAATGTACGCTTTGTGATCGCTAAAACGTATTTATTTTTAAATTCACACACAGTAAGGGAGACCAGGGATTGTTTTAACACTGACCATTGAGAAGTTATTGGGAGTAATGGAATCATTATATACCGTACATTCTGAGGCAACTGTTTGTGCACACCTTCAGATTTTCTAAATAAAAAGCAGCTAACAGAGTAACTGAGCTTCTGATATTTCTTCCTGGGTGGTAAAACACCATCTACAGGATTCATCGGAGGAATACATACATTTCTGACTAGAGAAGCTGCACAGATCATCATCACCTCATTTCCAGGCTTGATCACGACACTGTTTTGCCTGCTCCTCCTCCATCATTCAAGATGCAGCAGCCTGTCTGCTTCACAACCTCTCAAAGTTTTCTCATTTAACACCTTCAGTGAGACTTCACCGGCTTCCCGTTGGAGCCAAGATCAAATTAAAACTCCTGTTCTAGCTTTTCAGGCCTCAAAAGGTTCTGCTCCATGTTATTTATAGTCCTTTGATTCAGAAGCACACCTGCTCACCGGCTCAGGTCTCCAGCTTCAGGGCGTCTGGTACATCCTTCTTTGAGATCCAGCCATGCCTGCAAGTATCCTGGCTCCTCTTTGTGGAATGACCTTCCCAAAAGTATACTTACAGATCATCGAGTACTTGTATCATGACTGTTTACATATTGTTAGTCGTACTGGACAAGAACGTCTGCCAAAGGAATGTACGTGTTAAGATTTCAGTGAACAAACTTGAATACGACAATGTTAATGCAACATTAAACCACATTAGATTAAAAAAAACATTAACTTTGGTATTTGCAATTAGATAGGTGCAAGTTTCTAGATCCTCTACTGTTTCTCTAAGGTCTGAGATCTTACACATCTTTAGTTCATTTAGAAGTTCCAATAACAGAACTATGCCATACAGTGGTGTGAAAAAGTGTTTGCCCCCTTCCTGATTTCCTATTTCTTTGCATGTTTGTCACACTTAAGTGTTTCTGAATATCAAACCAATTCAAATATTAGTCAAAGACAACACAGGTAAACACAAAATGCAGTTTTTAAATGAAGGTGTTTATCATTAAGAGAGAAAAAAATCCAAACCTACATGGCGCTGTGTGAAAAAGTGATTGCCCCCTAAACCTAATAACTGGTCGGGCCGCCCTTAGCAGCAACAACTGCAACCAAGCGTTTGCCATAACTTGCAGTGAGTCTTTTACAGCGTTGTGGAGGAAGTTTGGCCACTCATCTTTGCAGAATTGTTGTAATTCAGCCACACTGGAGGGTTTTCCAGCAGGAACGGCCTTTTTAAAGTCATGCCACAGCATCTCAATAGGATTCAGGTCAGGACTTTGACTAGGTCACTCCAAAGTCTTCATTTTGTTTTTCTTCAGCCATTCAGAGCTGGACTGCTGGTGTGTTTTGGATCATTGTTCCTGCTGCAGAACCCAAGTTCGTTTCAGCTTGAGGTCACGAAGAAACAGATGGCCGGACATTCTCCTTCAGGATTTTTGGTAGACAGCAGAATTCATAGTTCCATTTATCACAGCAAGTCTTCCAGGGTCCTGAAGCAGGCAGAAACAGCCCCAGACCATCACACTACCACCCCCCCATATGTTACTGCTGCTATAATGTTCTTTTTCTGAAATGCTGTGTTACTTTTACACCAGATGTAGAATGGTACACACACCTTCCAAAGAGTTCAACTTTTGTCCTGTCCAGTCCACAGAAAAAGAATGTTTTCCCAAAAGTCTTGGGGATCATCAAGATGTGTTCTGGAACAATTGAGACGAGCTTTAATGTGTCTTTTTTTGGCTCAGCAGTGGGTTTTGGTCTTGGAAACTCTGCCATGCAGGCCATTTTTTGCCCAGTCTCTTTCTTATGGTGGAGGCATGAAACACTGACCTTAACATGAGCCAAGTGAGGCCTGCAGTTTCTTTGGATGTTGTTGTGGGGTCTTTAGTGACCTCTTTGATGAGTCATTGGCTGCGCTCTTAGGGGTAATTTTGGTGGCTCGGCCACTCCTGGGAAGGTTCACCACTGTTCCTTGTCTTCTCCATTTGTGGATAAACGGCTCTCACTGTGGTTTGCTGGAGTCCCAAAGCTTTAGAAATGGCTTTATAACCCTTTCCAGACTGATAGATCTCAATGACTTTCTTTCTCAATTGTTCCTGAATTTCTTTGGATCTCGGCATTGATGTGTAGCTTTTAAGGATCTTTTGGTGTCCTTCACTTTGTCAGGCAGGTCCTATTTAAGTGATGTCCTGATTGACAACAGGTGTGGCAATAATCAGGCCTGGGTGTGGCTAGAGACAGTGAATTCAGGTGTGATAAACCATAGTTATGTTATGTTTTAGCAAGGGGGGGCAATCACTTTTTCACACAGGTTCGGATTTTTTTCTCCCTTAATAATAAACACGATTTAAAAACTGCATTTTGTGTTTACTTGTGTTGTCTTTGACTAAAAATTAAAAAGTGAAATAAATTAGTGAAAGAACAGGTCTTTCTAAAGAGCAGCAAGTCGGCTGGTGAAATTTCTTCCCTCCTAGATATTCCACCATCAATGGTGAGTGGTTTTATTGAAAAGTGGAAGAGTTTAGGAACCATGATGTGTCGGACCACGTAAAGTTACAGAGCGGGGGCACCCAGTGTTGAGGGGCACAGGGCATAAAAAATACCAACCAAAGTTTTGCTGACCCAATACTTGCAGAGATCCAAACCTCTTGTGGAAAATTAACATCAGCATTAAAACTGGGCACCAGGAGTTTCATGCCATGGATTTTCATGGCCGAGCAGCACAAGGCCAAGCATCAGATGGAGTGGTGTAAAGCACGATGCCTCTGGACTCTGGAGCAGTGGAAACATGTTCTGTGGAGAGACGAATCACGCTTCTCTATCTATCTTACATCTCCAAGGTGGAGCAATAAGGTGAATATCTCTAATAAAGTGGGCAGTGAGTGACCAGTTTTTAAAACTCCAGCAGCACTGCTGTATCACACGCACCACTGAGCATGATCCACCACCCAAACAGTACCTGATCTGTGCTAGTTCTGTGCAAGTCCTGACCATAATAGAACAGAGAAAAGGGGGCGAATAAAGTATGTAGAGAAACAGATGGACTGCAGTCCCTAATTGTAGAACTACAAACTGCTTCTATATGGTAATTGGAACTGATAACATGGATGAGTGTAGAAGGAGGTGTACCTAATAAAGTGATCCGTGAGCGTATATAAACACACTATTTATCATAACGATAAACACGAGGTATTTCCAAAGCTTCAAGTTTAAAAATGGGCATTAAAACCCCATATAAAGCGTATCCACCTACCGGTTTCAGATCTGAACGCTGGTGTGATTATTCGCACCTCCGAGGCAGCTTGCTTGTACGGCACATCAGTCAATTAACAAATCAGAAATGTGCCTATGATTCCAATTTGGTGCCGAGTCCTTGGTTGCCTTTAGTTCTCTCCCCCTTGTAGATTTTTTGCCCTGACAGTGACAAATTACTCCTCCGCTCGCTAAGATTGGAAATTAAAAGCATTTAGAGTTGCTCATGCATTTATGCTAATGAGAAATTCAGATATGATTTGCATGCAAAAGAGGCCAGGCTGAAAGCTCATCATTTTCCCTCCTTGCTGCATGTTCTCACCTCCTTTTCATTTTTTTTTAACCACTGCCATGAGGGAAGACACAGACACACACTAGCTATTTCATACACATGCGAGAAGCTAAATGTCGTTACAAGTCACAAGCCCTTATTTTTCTGTAAGCGATGACTTTGAGACGATACATGCCCATGTGAAACATGGGATCCATGATAAAAATTAAGACTTTTTTAAATGATTAAGTATTAGTATTAGATCAACTGTACAATCCTGGATTGTATCCATTTTATGTACATACAGGGGCGTCACTACGAGGGCCCAGCATTGACTAGGGGGGACTTGAGGTAATAGGTAATAGTCCTCAAACATGCATCTGGTCTGTAGGAGCATTCATGTTTAAGAACTTGGATGACTGAATTTTTAGGACAATGTGACATCTGAAAGCAGAAAATTAGTTTCTCAGTTTAATTTTTATTTATTTTCACACAAGGAAATGTTAACAACTCAAAGTCCACTATGTCCCCAGCCAGAGAACAAAAAGGCTATAAGGTAAAATCCCAACAAAAAGGAATATAATCTTAAATTCAGAAGCAAAGTCAAATAACTTTCCTTATGAGAACACTATTTTATATCTACAGTATTTAACATACATTTGAACGGTTGAATAATCATAATATTCCATCAATCATATAACAAGATCTTAGATGTACTGGATTCATATGAGACGTTTTCACTTGCATGTTTTAGTAAAGTGGTGTAGAGCACCGTTTCAGGGATGTTATGGGGCAGCAGCACCTCCCCCAGGTCCTAGTGCACCAAATTTAATTATTCATTGCCTTTATTTTAAACTAATAATGCATGCTTATTTGGAGGGGACTAGAGAACATTTTTGGGGGGGTTATGGGTGGGTGGCTACAGCCCCCCTAAAACAGTTCTAACAATGTCAATATGTACATACTTTACTTACTTTACACTTGTGAAGTATACATTTTTGAGAAAAACTTGGAGGTAGCATAAAGGATCAGCTGCTCCTAATGTTCGACATGCTAATTAGCTCTTAATATTATATTCATGTCACCAATTCTGTTCACATCAACAGCAAAAGAAATGACCGTGAATGTTTCTGAGGTCTGAAATCTAAAGTACAATTACTGTCAGAAATACTCAGCTGTCACAGTGGCTCTGAAGGCAGTGTCGGTGCTGGAACTTTCACGCTGTATTTTTAAACCAGACGACCTGCACTTAGAGAAATTTGCTTTAATTCCAGTTGTTAGATGTTTTATCTCTGTAACATCATTCACACATTTCATGTGAACTGAAAAAGACATAAACTGTAATGGTACAAAGAAAAAAGTAAAGCATCCTGTTTTAACCCCACTTATCCTGGACAGGGTCGTGAGATTCCCTAAGCACATGACTCGACCCTCCCAGGACTTGAACCCAGACCCATGGGAACTGTTACCAAGTCACTAGAGGTACTAAAAGATGATGGGATTTGTTTTAAAACATTAAACTACTGTACCTGTATATTCTCTCTGAACTATAACTATATAAACTGGAACACATTCACTGGTTGAGTCTCTGGTTCATCTGGCTGATCTTCTGTGTTGTTCCTAATCCTGTCTATCGATGCATTTTGGCCTCTGTCAAACAAAAGTATCAGGACCATCACACCATCCTCTTAAGTGTTACAGTTTTAACCTACACAGGGTCCTAACAGTACATGTACAGTACATATGTTCTATAATTATTGTGAATTTCCATAAAATGCTGTGTCTTTAGGGATGCTGTGTAGATGGTAGTGTTCCACTCGTGTTTTCAGTGGTACAATAAGTGCGGGCAAATCGGGATGCTGGTTTGCTTGCTTGCTGATATCAGTGGTAATGGGATGTGGTGTCTTAGCTGTTAAGGTACTGGACTATAGACCAGAAGGTCCAGGCTTCAAATCCCACCTCTGCTAAGCTGCCACTGTTGGGTCCTTGAGCAAGACCCTTAACCCACAATTGCTTGGATTGTAAGACTGTATCAGTTGTAAGTCGCTCTTTATAAGGGAGTCTGATAAATGACATAAATGTAAAGCAGGAGTTCATTTGCTGGATTATGAGCCAGAAGGTTCAGGGTTCAAGTCGAAGCTCTGTCAAGCTGGCACTGTTGGGCCCACAACTCAGAACTGCTTGGGCTGTATCTTGTAAGGCAATCAGTTGTAAGTCGCTCTGGGAAAGAGCTTCCGCTAAATGACTAATACAAATGTAAAATGTGATATATCCTAAGCGCAAGTTTAGTCTGTTATCTGATCAGCTGATGTGTCAAGCACCAAAATCTAATAACTGTTGTATCACAATTTCAGAAAGTACATTATATATTCAAAATGATCCAATATTACACATCTGTGAGTTTCAAAAGTATGTGGACCTCCAGGACTAGCGGTTCATTTGAAGGTGAAATTAGAGTCAGGCGTTTCAATCAATCACAAAACACGTTTGTGGAAGCCTATCAAGGCACGAACGAGTTGTTGACTCTCATTAGGCTGAAAACGGTTACAGAACCATCTCTAAAGAGTTTGGACTCCTCCAATCCACAGTCAGACAGATTGTGTACAAATGGAGGAAATTCAAGACCCTCCCCAGGAGTGGCCGAACAACAAAGATCACTCCAAGAGGAAGGCGTGTAATAGTCGGTGAGGTCGCAAAAGATCCCAGGGTAACTTCTAAGCAACTGAAGGCCTCTCTCACATTGGCTAATGTTAATGTTCATGAGTCCACCATCAGAAGAACACTGAACAACAATGGTGTGCATGGCAGGGTTGCAAGGAGAAAGGCACTGCTCTCCAAAACATTGTAAAAGGTTCCACTATGCATGTAGACACATAATAAAAAATAAAAACTCATTCAACTCAAGAGCCCAAGTGTGCGTATAAGAACGTAAATCGTGGATAAAGGAAAAGCATTTAAAGTACCGAGCCCTCTTAGAAATAAGCATGTATATATACAGTATATATGCCTACTTCTTTAAAAGTGCGATACTTTAATTGCTTTTCTTCCATCCATGATTTACTAATGGCACTGTCTTGGCCCGGTGTTTATTTTTTATCATTCTCCTGAGCTGAACGCGTTTTTATTTGTGTCGGCCCTGCTAAATGATAACCCAGAAAAGTGATGCATTAATTAAGATAGAAAATGAAACGGGGCCCTAATTTGTTTACTGAACTTGACAATTTCAATGAGATTTGCTCCGAGGTTTCGGCGAGGACTTTTCTTTGATGGAAGGACATGAAGGGAGCAGCTAAAACATCGAGATGACAATTCCATTTGTCAACGTGTCAGTTCGGCGGGGAGGGGGGCTGAGCAATTATAAATGCAGTTACATAGCAATTAAAATAGGCCACGTTCATTAATAATTTTTCTGTCAATTAATCATTCAGCACTGTAATCGCGACTGCCGGATCTGGGCTTTCAATTATGGCGCTTAATTAGAATGCCAATATTAAGAAATAATTAACATGAGAATATATTAAGGCTTTCACTGATGCAGCCTGAAGTCTTACCTGGAATTCCGATTAGACACGCCGCGTAAAAGCCAAACATTTTGTTGTTTTTAAAGCTTCTGTATGTAACTGTGCCGCCTCACAGCTCCGTGTCTGTGGGGGTTTACTCCGGGTGCTCTCATTTCCTCCCGCAGTCCAAAGACACGCTTTAGGTTAACTGATTACGTTAGAGTGGCCCGATCTGAGTATGTATGACTTTTGCTGTAACCTTGTGTCTGTCATTAAATGGCCATTGATGCTGAAAGCGACGTTAAATAAACAAAATAAACAAGCAAGCATGTAGCATTTAGGCATTTACAGACTTCTTGGCCAATTCCGATTGCCGAATTTTTTAACATATGATCAGGTCCGAGTCTGATTTCCTTCTGATTTCTGATTTCTTCTCTGAGCTGGCTTGTGTCTGGCTCTGCAAAAACAAAACTGGCATAACGTGTTATTTTCTATAGCACAATTTAAAAAGCTTCATAATGAACTCATGGCTATTCATCACAGTGCTTTACTAAAGACACTCCACAACATAAGGTTTTGCTTCCTGGACATAAAATGTGAGATTATGATAGACAACCTCAAGCTGAACGGGAATAAAGTCATGTCAGATTTGCTGTATCACAAAGGAATTTGGAGAAATGTTATAAGAATAGATTTATTGAATTCAATCAAAAATAGCTTTAACCTCTTAGTTAGTTTTCTCAAATTCTGTATATTCAGGAGGCGATGCTGTTTTAAATGTCTTTTTAAATGTGTTGTTCCTAACAGATTCAGATGGTCTATTTTTGCTATGCATGTATTGGAAACATCACACTCTGAAGAAGCTGTGTCCGAAATACATTCTTACTCCCTCTTTAGTCTCCTTACTTCCTCCTTAGCCTATATATAGAGACAGAGAGTTTAGCTGACTAAGTAGCACTCAAAACACAGCTGAAATAAAACACTTCCTCATCGTGAACGTGAGCAGCCGTCTCATAAACAAACCGGTGGCTGAGTCTTATACTTTTGGTGTTTAAAGCTCCGTACGCACATGAACCGAATTCTGAATTGATGTCAGTAAAGGCATTGTGTGGCTGTGTTTGTGCTGCTGTCGATTATATGAGATTCCGGTCACCGGCCGATCGATCGGTGCATCTCTAGTAGAAATAAGTCATTACAAGAAACTTCCAGTGAGGCATTTTTGTGTAGGATTGAAACAAGTCATTAAACACTGGAGAGGCTGGAGTTAAGAGACTGTTGTAACTCGGTTGATGTGTTTAGAGACTTTTTTTGTGTGAGTCCCTCGTGTTTGTGTGGATGACTTTCCTCTACTTGTTTGTACCAAGCTGTAAATGATGTGTAAGTGTATGGGCCTGTCCTATTGTAAGTAGAACTTCTTTGTTTGTATATTCTCTCTAACCTATAACTACATAAACTGCTTCACATTCACTCTTGAATCTTTTCCTAATACTGTCTATCAGTGCATTTTGAAAAGCTGTAATTTGTGTGCTATTCATGCGATAAATCTGATGAGGCGTCAAAACTGTTATTCTTCCAAATCTCACGTTTCATTGCTGTGTTTGGTCGCAGCGGCATTTCATCGGTAACAAATCATTTTATACGTTCTAAAACTGCAGATCTTGGCTCAGAACGAAATAATTATTTGACAAAGATCTGAAACTTATAATCAAGTAAATGGTTTGATATGGAAGATGGCAGAACTAGGCTGCAAGGTGTTATCCTGAAAAAAATGCAGACTGCTCTATTAAAAACTATTAATCACAGTTGCTTTGATACTTGGGTGTCCGTATACTTTTGGTCATGTCGTGCACATACAGCGCCGGTGTCTCTCGTTACTGATTCCATGCGAACTTTCGGGGATCTGGTCCACCTTGTTCTTCTGATGCACACGTCCTCTTTAATGCTTCTCCTGTATGCTCCTGCAAATGAAAGCGGCCCGGCGCTCACATGTTCCATCTGGAAGTGTTCATTAGTTCTGTGGGTTTTTAGGATGTCTAGAGAGCGTAGACGCTCGTTTGATTTTAATGAAGTTTAAACAATCTGCTGAAAACACCTGTTGGCTGGCGTGCCGTGGAAGAGCGAGGGAACTTGAAAGAGCTTCGCGCTCAAAGGGACAGTCCTCTCTAATGATAGCATCAGTCGCCGCGTTGCACACTCGCCGCATTTCGCTGAAAGCGCGCATGCGACAGCCTTCTAATTAGAATCCCGCGTACGATGGAAGTTGTGAAGCGTTATTAGTCGAGGTATTGAAGTTTGGGCTGTTTTAATTACTTTGCGGCTTACCTTTTGTAAAGTCAATGGAAGGTGCCAGGCTCGGTACGATTGTCTCCACTTTTCCTATCTTGCAAAAAAACTGTCATAACGTGGTATTTTCTGTAACACAATTGTTATGCTTAATAATGAAATCATAGCTATTCATCACAAAGGCTCTGGAAAACATGTGTTTAAGGTTCCTGGGCAAAAAGTTTATGATAGACAGCGTCAAGCAGAATGGAAATAAATCATGTTAGATTTGCTGTACCACAAAGGAATGTTATAAAAATAGATTTACTGAAGTTAATACAAATGAAATTAATTAACCTCCTTCAGCTTTTGGCAAATCCAAGTCCCTGAGCAGTTCATTTAATTCTGGCTGTGTTATCAGATAAGGATAACCAGGCATAAAGGGTTCAACATCTGGTCCATGTGTGGTGGCATCTTCATCTAGGCCCCATGTCTCTGGTGGCTTTGAAACTGGCAAACTGGCGTCTTGTGGCACTGGTCTCATGCCTGAAGGCATATTTGGGGTATATTTTTGTATTTTTAGCAGACAGAAGTTACAGTCTGACACTTCATCCTTAATCAGGGTGGCTAACTGTCGTCTCAGTCGATTGCACATGTTGCACAAACAATGTCCCAGGGTTTGTCTCGGTCACACTGAATGCATGCTCAGGTATGCTTGGACTGACTTTGTGGGCAATATATTAGTAGGCTTTGTATACATGCAGATTTTTTTAACTGATTATTCAAGTGGTCATTTAAACAGCTTACTCTGATTTCCCAGGTATCTGGATAATCGGAGTATGAAATCCGATAAAGAGAGCTGGATTTTAAGTCAAGTCAAGTCAAGTCAGATTTATTTATATAGCGCTTTTTACAATGGGGCATTGTCTCAAAGCAACTTTACAAGTTTAGATTATCTCCTAATATCTACGTCCAATCCCAAATTGAGCAAGCCTAAGGCGAGACAGAGGCAAGGAAAAACTCCCTGAGTGTTATAGGAAGAAACCTTGGGAGGACCAAGACTCAAAAGGGGACCCAACCTCCTTGGGCGCATAGATGATAAATCTAAGAGCGAAACTAAAGTCATGGAGTTCAAAGTTTGAATAGAATGTGAAGTATGCACATCGACATTAAGTTGGCCCGGGTATGATGGGGCTGGAGCTGATGACGGAAGCAGCTTGAGTTGAGCTGCAGCAGATGACCATCATATGTGCAGCTGGAACTGCCGGAACACAGCTCGGAGAGATAACAGAAAATGTAATTAGTTATTGATTAAGAGCACAGTGTCTATTAACAATCACTGATGCCAAGTGTAGCATGAGACCCCGGCAGCATTAGCTATAGCATCATAGCTAGAAAGGCTAGAAAGAGGAGAACTGGTAGGAAACACAGCCAAGAGGGATCACATGAGACATTGGCAACCCCACGGGAGGCAGAAGACAGCAGCCCAACGTCTCTGAATCACCATAAGACTCTTTTTATGACTATGAACCCCACCTCTGCCCTTAGTCTAAGGCAAGGATGTACGAGTCAAGATCACGAGGACCGAAGCCCAGTTCAGCCAGACCGCCCACTCGACACTCCCGGCTAACGGACAAGGCAGGCAGGCCAGACATGACTCCAGACTCCGGCCCCAGTGACTTGTGGGTTATTTTCCTGGATCTGGCAACCTTAGAATAAAATGCAGCACTGAATTAAATGCAGCAAAACGGCTACATTTTGTGGAGACTGAAAGTATATGCATGAAGAAATTAAGAATTTCATTATTTAATTAATAAAGTTTGAAAATTATTGGCTGGTTGCAAAGCAGATATTTCCTGAGTCATGTAAACCTGGACGTTTCCCATTATCGGATTACTCAAGTGCATCTAAACCCAGAAAATCAGATTAGTGACAAAATCTGATTTTCTGGATTATTAATTATTATGGATTATTTCTGGATTTCTGTTTTTCTGGATCATTAGGTGCACGTAATACAGGGGGCTTAACAGTGGCTGGTCAGACACAAACAGTTTTGCCTGAAGGAGGTGGAGATCAACGAGATGGGGAGCAACAGCGCCCCACCCTTATGCCTGAATACTTCATCCTTTACTACAGCCTGTTCTTATTTAAGATCTTACAGCTAAGCAGTGCCATGCCGATCAAATTGGAGTGATTTGGCCTGTCTGTGTGTCCTGGAGCTGACCTGCACTAAATGCACCCTTTCTGGGCGCTGAGAGCAGAATAAAGTGCCGGTGATGAGCCGCTTGCTCTGTCAGACAGAAACGTGTTTCTAACACCTCATGTAACCCCACTTGAATGGCCGTCCTTTATCAGGGAGAAGCAAAAGAACACTTCGTCTCAGCCAAAGCAGAAACGCCACTACGCTCTGCCAGGCAGCCTGACAGCCTAAATGGAGGCAATTGCACAAGTGGCAGGGGAAAAGCAGCAGCCGTGCACTGGCTGGTACGAGCGTCTGGAGCCTAGACGCCTCAGCCAAAAAAAAGCTTTAAGTGTTAAGCGTTAAGAGCCGCCAGCACACATACATAAAACTGTTACACTAGTCCAACGACTGTATGTTTGTATGAGTTTTATGGACAAAAACATGAAGTGAATGTTTTTGAGTTGTCATGGTTAGACATTGAACATTCAGATAGTGGGAGCCTATTACTGTTATTTCCCATGGGAAAATTCCTACCTGGTTCATGTCTAAAATCCTGGCGTGCTGTCAGCGTAAATTAGTGGCCCGGGAGACTCAGCTTAGTTTGTCATCTCTCGTATGAGAACAGTGACTCATTTGTCATGTTTACTACCTCACAAGTTTCTCAGGTTGTGTTACTTTCATTGCTAAACTACAATAATAAACTGTTTATTCTGTGAAATAAAAGTGGGGTGTAGGTACAAGTAAGAAGTCATTCAGAACACCCTCTGCTTCTCTGATATGTACCCAATCTCCATCCTTATAGAGGCTCAGTAGTTGTTTTTTTGCTGTTTTGTCTACCCACTTTTTTGTGGTCAGAGTCACAGGGGTAATGGTAAGAGCACAGGAGATTGATTGCTCAGATCTATTGTCAGAAATTTTCTATCAAGCATGGTTTTGAAGTGATGGAGAAATTCACTCTGCTTGCTCTACTTTCTCATCATCAGACCCGTCATCACTCAGGCTCGCTTATTGAACTCTCTGGTGCAGGTCATTCCTGCCGATGGTAAACGAGGAGATTTAACATTGTCTTTGCATTTTGATCTACTACGATTTACATGTGTCCGGCAGAAGCGGAAATCCAAACGGTGATCTTTGGCTTCTCTACAGAACTTTTTGTCCATGGTGTTACAACAAATATGGGGGCCCAAGTAGTAAATCTTCTAGCATTTTTAATTAATGGTGCGAAAGAACATTTTTGGGATTTTGATTACAGTTTTAAGGCATTGTACTGCTGGATGGGATGTCAGTACAAAACCAATACACAAAAGCACAACTTGAAATGACAGTAGCCTGCAAATGACAGGGTACTGCTACTCAAGAGTGACCATCCATGGTCTGATAAGGTTATTATCCTTATTATTAAGGTTGGTAACCTACTAAACCCATATACTATCTGACCAGATACATTAGCTGTTGTACTACAGCAGTTGTAATGACACACATAACAGAGTGAGTGGTACAGAAAGTTTTATTAAACACAAAGAGAGAGATACTGCCCTCTGGTGTGGCCCGGGCATGGTGGGGCTTTAGCTGATGATGGAAACAACTTGAGTGGAGCTGAAGTGGAGGAGCATCTTAGAGAGAAAAGAGAAAATGTAATAATAATAATAATACATTTTATTTATAAGCACCTTTCACAACACTGAAGGACACTTTACAAAGTTAGTTATTAATTAAAAACACAGAGTCCATTAACAATTACTGATGCCATGTGTAGCAGGGGACTCAAGTGAAATAAGATTTCACCCAACATAAATAGTACCACTTTCACACTCTCACACCTTTGAGAATAATTGGCTAATAAATTGACTAACTTTTTCCAAATCGGAGTAAGAAAGGCAATTTCTAATGCTTTACAAAACCAGAATGTTCAGCTATTAAACAAAAATTGTGTGGTGTCATATCTGTGGTTTGTTTATTTGTTACAGTTAAAAAACTGGGTGACCGTCCTCTTTAGTGTGGTGACTCCATAATTTTGCCAGAGGCTGTAGGCTGGATCTAACACTAATACTAACACCCATGTTTTTGGTGTAAGTATGGGGTGTATACAACCTTTTTTTGATATACTGCTTTTGAGAGAGCCGTCTCCCTTTGCATGACGTCTCCATTCCATTCTGAGAGGATGATACTCAGCAGAATATAAAAAAGAGAGACCTGGATTCCCTCCTGAAGAGAAAAAGCTGCAGAATGAGTTTCTGTGTTGAGAAATCCTCCGGTGGCTATAAATTGGCTTTCAGAAAGAGAGAAACCAATTGTCCTTTACCCTTGAGGTTGCATGTCATTTCTCCGTGGCTCACACTTGGGCAGATTAAGGTCAAGTGGTGTGCTTTGTCTCTGCTTCGAGTGGAGAGGGAAAATCTGAAGGCCTGGACGAGAGGCTTTCCCATCCGTCTCTGGTGCTTCTCTAGAGATGAGGCTTGATAATGGCGGGCTGGCTGAGAGCCAGAGCCTTTCCTTCGTGTTGCACGATTTATACGGCTCTGCTCGTGAAAGAATCGAGTGAGAATTTTATGCAGCGATTCTATTGATTTATTCTTATTGATGACGCTCACAAACAGGAACAGTTTTGCGTTAATGTGAAGAGATTGAACTGTAATTGGCATTACTCGTAGCCTGTCCGACACTGCATACTTAATACTTTTTACATTGGGTTATACAGTCAGGATGTTGATTGATCATAATTAAGTCGTGAAATTAGTTCTTTACTTATCCCTTCATGGTTCAACACAGAAAATAATGAATATGCAGAATTCAGGACGCAGCATTCATCACATTCCCGCTCCCAGATTAGGACAGAAAGGGCATTATAACGTGCTGAACCATTTGTAAAATAATCACAGGTCGTTTGGAATTAATTGCGTGATTAGTGCAGACTTTCAGCCGTCTAGAGGTCAAAGCAGGCAGTTTTAACAAGGAGGCAACATTTCATCTTTTGTTTTAGGACATCAATCTGATTGCTTTTAGTCTTTAATTAAAAAACCTCAAAACATGATGCATAACTCGTTAACCACTAAACATTCACGGAACAAACTCAAACATATTTTACATATAAATGTCATGTCAGCAGCGTTACAGCCGGCTCTTGGTGTGCCTTTCTTGACTACAGCTCCAGGCTTAGAAGGCACTCTGTCTCACCGGAGTACTGACAGCTGCAGTGAATTTCAGCTCATCGATCGAGTGGCATTTAAACTCTCAGTGCGTTACATTCGCTCTCGTTTTCTAAGTGTCGTAAGTGTCCTGAAATAGCCTCTCTCACACCTACTAAATTAGCAATTAATGGTATTTAGCGGTTGGTTTAATATTGTTACTTTAATCAAACGGAAGGTGAGTCTGTAACGACGTCATGCTGAGCTATAAGTGGAAAATTATACATACAAGTAGAACATTTCAGGTCCTACTTTGTATGGATGCCAATAGTGCCTGTCTTTTGTTGTGTGTTTTTTCCTTCCCACCACTAGTCGGGAGCAGCAGGCTGGCATTGCATGGGCTTTGCTTCCAGTCTAAGGGTAGTGGGGTGAAATTGAGGAGTGCTTCCAGGGGTTTAATAAAAACGACATAGTTGTTTAGATAGTTGTTTACCCTCAGAGGATTTGAGAACCTACAGGGAGTCTGTTTGCCGGACTAAATAATGCAGGTACTCATTCACTACGTTATTATATTTATTACGTTGTTTCTTATATATACTATACACTATATATACACTTTACTATATATTCAATATTATATACTATACTATGCTATATTATATATATTATTCTTTTATATTCTGCGGTTTTATATTATCTGTTTTATTATATTTGTCATAATATTGTATTATTTTTTATTATTATAGTCTATATATATTATTATTTTTTATTTTATATATATATATATATATATATAAAATAAAAAATTTATAGAAATGTAAATTTATATATTTTCTTTAAATATGTTATCTCTTTTCATTTTTCTATTTGGTTTCTGTTTATTTAAACTGTTGCTATAAACTAATAAATGAATTAATTAACTTTTTCATTTATTTTTAATTCTTACATATAGCATCTAGGCTGCCCAATGAGGTTTGGTTCCTTTTAACATATCTTTCCTTAACCTAACAAGTAGGGTGCCACTACTTTTCGATGCCACTGTTGCCCAGTTAGAGCTGGATATTTGTAAAGCTGCTTTGAGAGAACGCTCCATTGTAATAAAATGGATTTGACCGGTCTTGAGCAAAGAGAAACATTTTGATTAGTCGATGATTGATGTGTGCTGATTCGTTTATTTGAATTTTTGGGGCGGGGCACTGGGAACAAAATAAGGGAAGGTCTTAGCATGGTGGGAGACATGATGGGACTGTTTGGCTGTTTGGCTGACTTTTGGTTTGACTAAGTTAAAATAGCATATCTTTTAGAGAATTCTGAAGCTTTGAGTCATTTGAGCCAGTTGATTCGAAAAGGTATTCAGTGTTTTAACATGCTCAAAGCTGTGCGCATTAGCGACATCTGCTGGCCAGTATGTGTAACTGCCTTGGAAAAACCTGAAAGCGGCATCAAATTCAATTAAATCAATAAAATAGAATTAAATAAAGCATTTAAATGACTATTGTGTCTTATTCTTGTACTTTCTAGTTGTTACAGGTTTTAGGGCATAACTTAAAAGTAGGCTACTGGCTAATGGCATTACTTTTTTCCCAGAAAGTAGTGAGTAAAGTAATCCCCATTACATTTTAAATGAAGTAATTTGTAAATGAAGACTTTTTGAGTATCTACCCCAACACCGCTTACACCAAGGGGTAATTAATCGACCTGGAGTACCCAGGGAAAACATTTGCAGGGAGAACATACCTAACTCCACACAGACAAGGATCAAACCCAGAGCTAGAGGACTCTGGCACCAACTCTGTCTGAAAGTAAATATTAATCCGAGTCTCAACGCAACAAGCAAAATTCCCTTACCCAACAGATTCCCTCTCCTTCTGCGAGGCCCTTTGGGTGGGGGGCTGCTAAATCCCAGTGTGTGCACACTCAAAGGCCTCTTAAATGACACACATTATCACCTGCTTAGGAATGATGGAGTACCCCTCATTAACAGCCGTGGCAGTTTCACTGGCACAGGAGAGGAGAGAGAGGGAGCTCAGCTTACCGACCGGGCTCTGAGGTGGGATCCTGTTCCTGCATTTTGGAAAGCCTACACAGAACTGCTGAGCTTCAAGTTTTATCGCCTACATAATATGCAGTCATTATCTCTAATGGTCCTCAAGCCCCGGCGAGCTGCTGTTGTTGGCTGGAAAGCTCCCCGAAGCCCTGAGCTCAGAGCAAACATCAGACAGTGCAGAGAGAGAGAGAGAGCCCAGAGGCACACAGGTGGCCTCAGGCTGCTGACTTTATACCTGGATCTGGTGCACTGTTATAGGATGGGCTAGAGTTTAGAAGGGTTTCACTAAAATGCTTGAGAAGATACTATGGACTCTGGGTAGAAGGGCTCAAAACAAAACCTTTAAAACTTTGTTTAGCTTTGTTTTTAAGTCTCAATATTTTTGGAAGTTCTCCACACATTTTTATTTACTCATAACTGACATGGCAACAATGGCAGACAGACACGACAACCCTGCCGCTCCGCTGTTTCTGCTGAGTCCAAGTCAAGATCAAACTTTGATTAGTAGAGTCAGAGACCAGATTAAGAATTTTTTGCCATACAAGAATACCAAGGAGAGAATGGAAGAAGTAAATCACAATCCCAAATCAGAAAAAGTTGGGACACTATGGAACATGCTTATTAAAAAAACACACCAACTAGTTCATTTGTTAATGAACATCCATTTCTGCATTTCAGACCTGCAACACATTCCAAAAAAAGTTGGGGCGAGGCAATTTAGGGCTAGTAATGAGATAAAAAACTGTTATACTATACTATTATACTATTATATTATAATCAGGATTGGTACAAAAGCAGCATTCAGGAATGGCAGAGTCTTTGGAGCAAAGAGGATCAGAAATGCCACTTAAAACGTTACTGTGCTAAAAAGAAGCCTTATGTTATAACCATGTCCAGAAGGGGCGTCGGCTTCTCTGGGCTCGGAGGCATCTGGGATGGACCATCATACAGTGGAGACAGGGATTGTGCTCAGACCCATCAGTGTAACAGATCTTTTTTTTTAAGACAAACATAATCTCCAGATTGCTATCAGTCCAAATGACGTCCAAAAACCAGGCTCTGTCATGGTATGGGTCGGGTCAGGGCCCTTGGTGAAGGTCATTTCCACTTCTGTGATGCAGCATTAATCCAGAAAAGTACACTAAGATTTCTCATTAGCTGCTTTCAGGACGACATCTTTATCAGGGACGTCCCAGCATTTATCAACAGCATGATGCAAAAACATCCGTCTGCAAAGCAATTCATGCTGAAAAGCCAGTACAAGTATTTCCCTGATTAAGTAATCATTATCTAATCACTGGGACGCCTCTTTTCCTTTACTTTTTCCGTGTTGGGTTGCGTGACTTTTTCTGCACCGTTCCCGAGACTCCAGGCCAATCTCACAAAGGCAAGTGGGAACAAATGGGATGTAATTGCTGTGGTGAGATGATTACAACTGGAAGCTAATGCTTTCCCTACACCAAGGTCAGCCAGGGTTTAATTAGAAGAAACACAATCAGCGTCACTTTGCCTCACGCTCACTTGTCACCGGGACCTCTGCCAGGAGCGGGCTCCCTAAAATGAAGGGGGTACCAAAATGAAACTCCTGTCAACGATGGGATTGTTTTTGCACTGAAGCCCCAGGAGGGATTGGATGTTTAAGCAGCGTACTCAATTGACGCACACGCATTTGCAGCAGGATTAATACTGACTGGGTCTTTCACCAGACGTATCACTCGTGTGTACATCAGGGCTTATTTCCATTACGTCTCACCCAACTGTTTGAAATCAGAGTAGGGTCTCGTCCCAGAATCTAGAGGTCAAACTAGTGATGCATCCTCTGTATCAGCCTCTTTCTCCTACCAACTGACATTGGTCTAATTAAATCCTGTGCCTTTTTTCTTTCTTTATGTTAGAGGTGTGATCATATCACTCCTGTTCTATCATCACTGCACTGGTTACCAGTCAAATTCCACATTGATTACAAAATACTTCTTATAACTTATAAAGCTCTACATGGCCTGGCCCCACATTATCTGAGTGACCTCTTAGAGTTTTACAATCCAACTCGTCTACTTCGTTCGCAGGGTGCAGGACTTCTTTTAGTTCCTAGAATTAAAAAAGTCACAGCAGGGGGAAAGGCTTTCTCATACATGGCCCCCCAACTATGGAATAAACTTCCCCACTTTCGTTCGAGATTCAGACACCCTCCAAAGTTTTAAGTCTAGGCTAAAGACATTATTTACGCAGGCTTTTGACTAGATTTAGACCAGGTTGCATGGTTTGGGTCACTGGGGCCGGAGTCTGGAGTCATGTCTGGCCTGCCTGCCTTGTCCGCTAGCCGGGAGTGTCGGGTGGGCGGTCTGGCTGAACTAGGCTTCGGTCCTCGTGATCTTGACTCGTGCATCCTTGCCTTAGAATAAGGGCAGAGCTGGGGGTTCATAGTAAGAAGAGTCTTACGGTGATCAGAGACGTTGGGTTGCTGTCTTCTGCCGCTCGTGGGGTTGCCAATGTCTCATGTGATCCCTCTTGGCTGTGTTTCCTACCAGTTCTCCTCTTTCTAGCTTTCTAGCTATGCTGGCTATAGCTAATGCTGCCGGGGTCTCATGCTACACTTGGCATCAGTGATTGACATGGCATCAGTGATTGTTAATAAACACTGTGCTCTTAATCAATAACTAATTACATTTTCTGTTTTCTCTCCAAGCTGTGTTCCGGCAGTTCCGGCCCCACACATGATGTTCATCTCATCCGCTGCAGCTCCACTGTGCATAATTCACATTTTATTCGACCATGACTCCATGACTTTAGTTTCGCTCTTAGATTTAATCATCATACCTGGGCCACTTAATGCCGATGTGCATACTTCACATTCTTTTCAAACTTTGACTCCATGACTTTAGTTCGCTCTTAGATTTATCATCTATGCCGCCCAAGGAGGTTGGGTCCCTTTTTGAGTCTTGGTCCTCCCAAGGTTTTCTCTTCCTAGAACTAGGGAGTTTTTCCTTGCCACTGTCGCCCTAGGCTTGCTCAATTTGAGATTTGGACGTAGTTTATTAGGAGATAATCTAAACTTGTAAAGTTGCTTTGAGAGAATGCTCCATTGTAAAAAGCGCTATATAAATAAATCTGACTTGACTTGACTTGAAGCTGTAGCTTCCAGGCAATAGAACAGCAACTAACATTATACAGATAAACAGGCAACGACTGAAACAAAGTGTGTCCCAGTTTTAGTTCAGTAAGGAACAATGATTTAGTGACTGAGAGCTTCGTTTGAATATCTAGCCTTTGAGTATCTAGAATTCATTGATAGGAAGCTCTGAAAGAAACAGCTAATGATAGCTTTATCTGTTTTTGGTGATGCCGGTGTACGTAATGGACCTGTTGCAAGTTTTTGTGATGCCACATGCTGTTTTCTGTCCCAATACTTTTGGCCACATGTGAGTTTGTGTCCCAATAGTTTTGGCTACATGTGGGTTTGTGTCCAAATACTTTTGGCTATGTGTGGGTTTTGTGTCCCAGTACTTTTGGCTACATGTCGGTCTGTGTCCCAATATGTTTGGCCACGTGCAAATTTGTGACCCAGTACTTTTGGCTATGTGTGGGTTTGTGTCCCAATACTTTTGGCCACGTGTGGTTTTGTGTCCCAATACATTTGGCTACATGTGGTTTTGTGTCCCAGTGTTTATAGCCATGTGTGGGTTTTGTCTCCCAATACGTTTGGCCATGTGCGGTTTTGTGTCCCAATACTTTTGGCTACATGTGGTTTTGTGTCCCAATACCTTTGGCTACATGTGGGTTTGTGTCGCAATCCTTTGACTATGTGTGGGTTTTGTGTCTTGATACTTTTGACTACGTGCGGTTTTGTGTCCCAATACCTTCGGCTACATGTGGGTTTGTGTCGCAATCCTTTGACTATGTGTGGGTTTTGTGTCCTGATACTTTTGACTACGTGTGGTTTTGTGTCCCAATACTTTTGATCATGTGTGGTTTTGTGTCCCAATAGTTTTGGCTACATGTGGGTTTGTGTCACAATAGTTTTGGCTATGTGTGGGTTTTGTGTCCCAATACATTTGACCATTTGCGGTTTTGTTTTCCAATTCTTTTTGGCAATTTGAGGATTTGAGTCCCAATACTTTGACCATGTGTGGGTTTTGAGTCCCAATACTTTTGGCCACATGTGGGTTTGTGTCTCAATACTATTGGCCCTGTGTGGGTTTTGTCACCAAATACCTTTGGCCATGTACGTGTTTTGTGTCTCAGTATTTTTGGCTACATGTGGGTTTGTATCCCAATACGTTTGACTATATGTGGGTCTGTGTCCCAATATTTTTGGCCACGTGTGGATTTATGTCGCCGTACTTTTGGCCATATGCGGTTTTGTGTCCCAATACTTTTGGCCACATGCAGTTTAGTAAGCTATTTGATGGAGTGGCATAACAGAACCAGAGATTCTCGGTTCAGTTCCCGGTCTCTGTTCCACCTGTGCGTAGTTTGCATGTTCTCTCCGTGTCTGCATGGGTTTACATCTGGTACTCCAGTTTCCTCCGGATTCCATAGGCATGGCTTAGGTCAGTTGGCATCCCAGTGTGAGTGGACGTTTGTGCACGTACGCTGCGATGGATTGGCACTCTGTCTGCGGTCGGTACCCACCATGTACCTTAGGTTCTGATTCACGTTATGTGATCTAGATCCTAAACATCTCAAACAGTGGTGGCTCTACTTTATTTTTCTGTTGTTGGATGGTTGCAGTCACCTCTGTTACCCCCCCGGCTGCCCTCCTGCGTTGAGAGGAATTGCTGAACGCTGTTTTAAATGTAAGACGACAAGCCTCTCTAAGGAATCGGATCAAATCCGTGAGCCGTGCGGCTCAGCGAAGGGCTGTGTAGAATTAACAGGAATGGATCAGACACTGCGATTGGACTGTAATTCCTTTTCCAGCCATTAGCTTGTCTGGGTTTGTTACCGGCTCGCCCACGTGTCATCGATTCACTCATTAAATCCACGCAAAGCCGAATCCCGAATTGGACACGTCAACAGTTCCGCTTTCATTCTGAGCGAGAGGGATGTTAAACACGCAGCTCCTTAAGAATTTATTCACAGGCCAAAGGAAAGTCGGCCATTGCTGCAAATCGGCGAGTCAGTGAGGCAAATCAGTTTAGCTGTATCAATCAGCCCGGCCTGCAGAAGCCTCGGCCTTATGCTTCAGCTCAGCTCGAAGCACAGCGCTCTCATGCTGACTCCTAATGAAGGTCGAGAGCCCGCAGGACACATAGCAGTCGCTTTGCTCGATACCTTCATTACACTCTTCATTATACAGCGTGCTCTGCCTTAGCTTGTTCTACTAACACGACTTTGAGAGGCAGAGATTCTAATCCTCAAACAGCGGGTTTCCAAAAGCGTCCCGCTCAGCCCTTCGGCTGCTTGCTGAGGCTCGTCGACCTTGATTTTGCTGACACGAGGCCCCTTAGCTCAGCCGAGCTTCACGCGCTGCATGCACAGGCTTCTCCTCTCAGTCTTTGCTCACACATTCGGGGCCTGGAGACACGAGCCAGGTCCTGCTTAAAATGCGAGGTGCTTCCTGTGGTGCGTATCGATTGGTCGAAGCCGCCCAGGTCCCACACTCCCTGGCAGCGGCAGCCATTCATCACGTCAGGCAGCCATGACTGGGGGATTCGGGCTGCCACAGCGCTGTCATTACCGCCCAAAGCAACGCCACCTCGCTGACTTATGAGCTCCACGCGTCCATTTGTTTCTATGGAGGTGACTCTGTGTGCACAGTCATGCCTGAGCCTATTTTCACATTTTCTAAGGAATCAGTGGAGGAAAACGAAGAGACCTTCTGTGCGCAGTAAAGCGCTCATGCTGGCTTCTCTTTATCATTCCATTTGGTGGCTCGGTATGTAGCACTGACCCCTCTCAGCAAGAAGGTCCTGGGTTCAATCCCAGGGTGGAGCGGCCCGGGTCCTTTCTGTGTGGAGTCTTACTGTGGGTGCTCTGGTTTCCTCCCACAGTCCAAAGATATGCATTAGGTTAATTGATTACGCTAAATTGGCCTGACTTGAGTGTGTATATATATATATATATATATATATATATATATGTACAGAGGGGCAAAAAAGTATTTAGTCAGCCACTGATTGTGCAAGTTCTCCTACTTAGAAAGATGAGAGAGGTCTGTAATTTTCATCATAGCTACACTTCAACTATGAGAGACAGGGACAACGTGTTGCCAAAGACTTTCCCACCGAGGACTCAAGATCCTAAAGAGACTCTGTGTATCGGACTAAATATATGCCAATATGCATATTTTTAATGTTATTTTGAATATTTTATTTATTTGTTAATATTCAATTTTTTAAGTATTACTACAGATTGATTGACTAGATCAATTAGTTTCCCTAATTACTCCCCCTCCCCCTCTGTGTTGCCGTATACATACATATATACTACTAAACGCACATGTGGCCAAAAGTACTGGGACACAAATCCACATGTCGACAAAAGTATTGAGACACAAATGCACTTTGCTAAAGATGATAAGGTCATTTGCATGATTTTGGCAGATTATTTAATAAAAGTCACCCTGCTTCAAAAATTGAGCTAGAAAGGCTTTTTAAAGAAATAGTTTTACTTTTTTACTTCTTTTACCTGAGTATTTTTTATCAGATGAGTAGTACTTTTACTTAAGTAAACAACTTGAAGTTGACTCGATTTCAAACAATAATGTATAAGCCATGTGACTCACAGAGAGATAATAATAGACGGCGTTTGGGTGTTTCCAGTCAGTCTTCATTCCGGACGTTTGATTGATAAATTCAGAAGCCATCAGTAGGAATTCAGAGTGTTGAAGAGTCGCCCGCGGTTAGCCGCGTCGTGAAGGATGAATGGTTCGGCTTCACGTTCCTGTTAAATAACTTTGACAGAGGGATTTTATTGTCTCTCGGGGCGGGATGTAATCAGATGTGAGCCAGAGCCACACTGAGGTAAATAGGACATGGCTCTGCTGGTGAGAAATCTGCCCTTGTAAACAATTGCTCTCCATCCTGGTGCTTTGTGCTTTCCACTATTCTGCTCCTCTCTTCAACCTATTTGCAGAGGGCAGACTCTGGTAATTGCTTGAATGCCTCCTCATATTCACTCTCTTCAGCGCTGTATGGATGCATTTGCTTGCTGCGCTGACATCCAGAGGCAAATTCCATCCAGGGAGGGGAGGCTCACTGAGGTTGATTCTCTAAATTCATTGCGGCGTAATCCTCTCAAGCACTCAGCCTCGGCCTGGCTCTCCTGCCTGCCGGGGGCCCGGCCCCATTAAGCTGCTCCTGCTCACTTTTATTCCCAGCTAAAGCGTCCTTTCCATTGCTTTTGTCTTTCCTGGATTTGGCTCTGGCAGACTGAGCAATCGCGCCCTTGCTTACACACGCGAGCCTCCGTTAGCAGGACGTGTCATCTCACGGCCCCCAGAGAGGGGGAGGCATCAGACTTATTGTCCTGCATTACGCTAAATGACAGAGACTGTCTGAATGACGAAGGGCGGAACACATTCGGGCTGAGCGCCCCTATTGCCGAACGTTCCGGGCACGGAGATGGCGGGCGAAGCCAGGAGACACGGAGAGCATTTTGGCCGAGGGGAGACCTGCCTGAAAGAGAGATGGCTTGAAAGAGGCGAGGCACGGCGCTTTGCTTGCAGTATGCACACTTGGTGGTGTCCTTGGGCCCTGTTCCGCTTCATTACCCCCCTGACATGGACAGGCTGCTCCCTGGACGGCCATAAAGACACGAGCGCTCTCTCTCTCTCCACAGACAGCCTGGACCGAGCCCTGTCTCAGCCTTCCAGCAACATCAGAAACTGACACATTTCCCCCAGAAGCTTCCAGCTCCCTGGAAACCCGGGCTTCAAGCTTGATTTGGAGATGGAATGGAAATTGTGGCAGCTAGAATTTCTATCCACTGTAACTGGAGCGCACTGAATGAGGCACAAGCAAAAATGTTGATGCTCGGTACTGATAAAGGAGGGAGAGTTTAAATTAAGATTTGTAAATGTATTGTTTATCTTCTTCATGGGCAGGTATCTTCATCACAAAGTGGTGACCCAAACCAAGTAGCTACTAGTAGTGAAGGTATAAGACTTTTCGCCTTTTTCGCCTTAAAGCTATACACACCAGACACGACGCGATTTTCTTGGAATTTCGGCGTCTGGTTCAAATATTTTCCGCTGTGAAAAAAACAGACAAGATGAACAAAATGTATTTAAGTGATTAAGGCGTCCTTTTGCTGCTCACAAAAAATGCAAGCCACATAAAGTGCATCTGAATTTGGAAAAATGGAAGGAGCACAGAGTTTCAGTGTCTCACACACTCTGAGAGCTGAAATCTTCACATCGTTTGATTTAGGAGGTCAATCACATGACGTTTAGGCTTTTAATCTAATATCATTTATTATTAATCATGAATATGAATATTACTATTATTCTTATTAACATTATTCTTATTAATAACAAAGCTGAACGTTTTATAAACGACTAAAATGGCTCTGTGGTTCCGAGGAGGAGGGGGAACAACAGAGGACAAAGGAACGTGAAGATGAAATAAAACACTCGTGCCGAGTATGAAAAGGCTGGTGATGGAGAGGCAGGCTGAAAATACAGGAGCTGCTTCATGAGGCGCAGAAGGGACGGTGAGTGCTCAGAGTTTTTGTAGTTTTTGCAAAAATCTAAAAGAATAGTTGCATCTTTGCCGTCTGAAATATCGCGTTTAGTGTGGAAGATACTATTGTTAGACAAGAGCTTGAATGTCATCCAAATAAATGGCTCGAAATATCACCCTCAGTGTGTAACGACTTTTAGGGTGACCATATTTTGAGTTTTCAGAAACAGGACACTAAGACATTGTTTTACACTCTGTCTTTTCATGCAGTTTAACCACATAAACTGTGACCAAGTTTACACTTACCAGTCGAGCCATGAGTGTTTAAAAGAACTGCTTTAAAGAGTCGATGATGATATTGTTTGGGATAAATATCATGGTTTACTGCATTATTGAATATTACCATGTTTAGTTATGAGAGATTTAGCAGCATTTAGAAAAGAAATCCAAAGTGTTTTGTATATTTTGGTTCCTCTTGTCTGAAAATGTTTTGATTCTGTAGTTTCTGTGGTGTTTTAGTTAAAAATGATAAGGTCTTTTGTTTGATTTTTGCAGATGCAGATTCCATCTTACCCTCAATAAAAGATATCATGATTCAAGTTTGAGTTAGAAAGGCTTTTAAAAAAATACTTTTACGTTTTACATTGAGTAGCATGCACTTTTACTGTGGTGGCCTAGTGGTTAAGGTACTGGACTATGGACCAAAAGGTCCAGGGTTCAAATCCCACCTCTGCCAATCTGCCACTGTTGGGTCCTTGAGCAAGACCCTTAACCCACAATTTCTTGGATTGTAAGACTGTACCAATTGTAAGTCGCTCTGGATAAGGGCGTCTGCTAAATGCTGTAAATGTACTTGTTTATACTTCTAATCTATTAACTACAGTGGGGCTTGAAAGTTTGTGAACCCTTGAATTTTCTATATTTCTGCATAAATATGACCTAAAAAAACATCAGATTTTCACACAAGTCCTAAAAGTAGATCAAGAGAACCCAGTTAAACAAATGAGACAAAAATATTATACTTGGTCATTTATTTATTGAGGAAAATGATCCAGTATTACATATTAGTGAGTGGTAAAAGTATGTGAACCTCTAGGATTAGCTGTTAATTTGAAGGTGAAATTAGAGTCAGGTGTTTTCAATCAATGGGATGCCAATCAGGTGTGAGTGGGCACCCTGTTTTATTTAAAGAACAGGGATCTATCAAAGTCTGCTCTTCACACCACGTTTGTGGAAGTGTATCATGGCACGAACAAAGGAGATTTCTGAGGACCTCAGAAAGAGAGCTGTTGAAGCTCATCATGCTGGAAAAGGTTACAAAACCATCTCTAAATAGTTTGGACTCCACCAATCCACAGTCAGACAGATTGTGTACAAATGGAGAAAATTCAAGACCATTGTTCCCCTCCCCAGGAGTGGTCGCCCAACAAAGATCACTCCAAGAGCAAGGCGTGTAATAGTTGGTGAGATCACAAAGGACCCCAGGGTAACTTCTAAGCAACTGAAGGCCTCTCTCACATTGGCTGATGTTAATGTTCATGAGTCCACCATCAGAAGAACACTGAACAACAATGGTGTGCATGGCAGGGCTGCAAGGAGAAAGACACTGCTCTCCAAAAAGAACATTGCTGCTCATCTGCAGTTTTACCACTGTAAGTAAACCATACTGTTATTTGAGTATTTTATCAAATTATGGTTTAGACCTTCTGAGGTTGAGCGGTTCAGGTGTAGTGAGTATGACTTCAGAATGGACCATGGCCTAAATCAGAGAGCTGGCAGGCCATTGAACACCTTGCAGAGGCCTTATAGTAATTGCAAATGATGGAAGTAACACAACAGGCCTGACAGCTGCCCTTAGACTACCATTAGAACTGAGATATTGGATCATACCTTCTGTTTTCTTCTTAGTACAGGTAAATGTGCCAGGCTTTTTGCCTGTGGTAGATGTGTAAGCGTAGTACACTTCATTAGCAGCTCTCATAAACTGTCATACAGTTTTTGGCCTTTCCATCAAAACCCAAGGACAAACACCTAAAGAATATGCGCCCCCCTTAAGCAGCGACACCAGACAGGTCGACAGGTGTGCCGGTACCCAGGAGATGTGCCCACTCTGACCGGCCGTTGCATGATCAGGCTTTAAAGCACGATGCCACCGTGCCACGCGATGACTTGTCACCGGGCTGCAGACTAGGTAGATCCCCCTGCTGATTGATGACATTTGCTGGCTGGCGCCGTGCTCCTCTCGTCCGAACCCCCATCCCTCAGACCAGCATTCGCTCAGATTAAGGAGGTGACCCGTTGTCATTGAGAGATGTACTTTGGCAACGCTTCGGAATAGTAAATGTCTAGAAGCTATCGTAGTCGTGACACCGTGTTGGAAGAAACACTCCCTTTGCTCTCTGGCAGTAGTTTGAGTAGGACGAGCGCTGAATCCCGAATGAGACGGCCGTAGGAGCCCGAGCAGGGTTTCTGCTTTTGAGTCATAGTTTTCAAGCAGAATAAACAAGAAATGAAAGAAAACATGTTTGCAATGTTTAATTCTATTTTAGCTGTGTGAAGAGTTATAATTTGCTGTTCATCAGCAGTCTTTTTAAAGAATGTGTCATGAATTGTGGACAAAAAATGAGCCCAAGCAACATCCAGCAAGGCTTTTAAGGATTAAGCAGAGGTGGCAGAAGATCTTTACTTAAGTAAAAGTATCACTAATGGAATAAATAATATATGTAAAGTGTAAAAGTACATGCTACTAAATGTGCCTAAAGTAAAAAAAGTAAATGTATTTCTTTAAATTTCCTTTCTAATAATGGGTATGAGGGTACATAATGTTTGTGCTGCAACTACGTGAATCATCTGCAAAAATCATACAAATGACCTTAATCATCTTTAACTAAGACAACACAACACCAACAGACTTTTCAGACAAGAGGAACAAAATATACAAAATACTTTGGATTTTCTATAGAAGCTGATAAATCTCTCCTAACTAGGCATGGTAAGATTCGGTAATGCAGTAAATTGTGATATTTATCCCAAACTATAGTTATGATCGACTCCCTGAAACACTCTCACTGCATTTTAGTCCAGCAAACTGCAGCATCACTGATTTCTGTAGATCAGTTCTTCTTTTAAACTCCACTGCATGACTTAATTTAAGAACACTTATGTAGAACATGTAGAAATATGATATAGTTTTTTTAATATACCTTTTATATTCATGACCGAAATAGCATTCCGCGTCCCATGGAGATGGATAAACCTCGAGTGTCTGATTAATAAAAGCAGCGTAAAGTGTGTACAGTTATTTTTGGGAGTAGGATGCATTATGCTGAACAAAAAGGTTTAGAATACTTGTCGTCTCCGAAATTGAGTCATGTGAGTAGCTCTAGGATATACATGTCGGAAAAACAAAAAGGAAAAGAAATAGATAGAAAAATAGATAAATAAACAGATTCATGAAAGCTAAAGTAACAAGCCTGTTTTGAAACTGTAGTGTCAAATGTACCGATGTTTCTTTTGAAATGTAGTAAGTAAAAGTAAAAAGTATTAAGTTACAGAAATAATCAAGTACATATACCTAAAAATACTTCAGTACAGTAATAGAGTATGTGGAAATCGTTACTTACCCTCTTTGGGATTAAGGAGGCACGGTTAAGGCGTTTAATCCGTAATACAAATAGAATTTACATTTATGTCATTTAGCAGACGCCCTTATCCAGAGCGACTTACAATTGGTACAATCTCACAATCCAAGAAGTTGTGGGTTAAGGACCCAACAGTGGCAGCTTGGCAGATGTGGGATTTGAACCCTGGACCTTCTGGTCCATAGTCTAGTATCTTAACCGCTAGGTGACCACTGTCCCGAGCGGCTGTGTGGCCTAGCGGTTAAGGTACTAGACTAACAGCTCAGACTTTGCACTGGTCCCAGGTCACATCTAATGCAGAACTGATTTGGTTATGGTTATGGGTTCTAGGGTACCAATAACCAAAGATTATCAAAGATGACGCCATGCTTTCTTGCATTCTCAGAGGGTGTGATGGAGGAGTTTACCTGGGCAAGATCTTGACAAGGAGACCCATCTCTAGGAATGGAAGCAGCTCAGTTTTAGCTTCAAATGATGAGTGATGGTGATATGTGAGCAAACTCTCCTAAAATGCCTATAGAAATAGAATTAGACATAAAGAAGACACAAGTTCACTTCAAGTTCACATCAGGTTTTGAAAAATAACACGTGTATATTAAGGCCGTCCTTCACACTGAGTCCAAAACTGATGTAAAATGTTTAATCGGAGCCTGGTCTAATTTCTGCCTTGTTAAAACCAGGCTGACCAATCAGAGCTCGGTTGCCGGGCAGAATAGCTCATCAGGAGCTTATAGGACGAGCAACAGGCTGCCTCTAAAAACATGGATATTAAAGAAAAGATCTGGTGGAATAGAACTGAAAGGCTGGAGAATTATGGTGATAAAGCTCACAGGGACTGGATGGAAGCGTCTGATTATTTATCTAAGTGCATTCTGATCTGTTCATCATCACAAAAACACAAAATTCTGCACTAATCTTCGCTCGTGTCTTTATTTATTTAAGTTGTGAAAAAGACATCTCCGTGACACGTTGAGAATGTGTTTTTTTGTAGGATGGCTAAAAGAAAATGTAACTCTAAACCTGAAGATGTATAAAAAAGTGTCCTAATGTTAGAAAAGTGAGGACTGAAGACTAAAAATAAAAACAATAGACGCACATTTATGTGCCTTTGTTAGGTTAGTGAACATAAACAAGTGCAGTAATGGAGCATTATTCAAATTCTGAGTAAGAAACTGTTTTGGGTCAAAACACTGTCGAGTGCAGAGCCATAAAATAACCGGTTAGCATGGCTATGATTTGACAAATTATAGTCATTACAAAAGAAAATGTTGCTCTGTCGCCTCACAGCTCCACAGACCAGGGTTTGAGTCGCGGCCCGACCGCTGCCTGTGTGGAGTTTGCAAGTTCTGTCTGTGTCTGCATGGGTTTCTTCCCACGTCCTAAAAACATACGTTAGGTCAACTGGCGTCACTAAAGTGCTCCAGTGTTCCAGTGGGAGTAACAGTAAATATAAATAAAACATCTGTCTAGCGCCGTTGTATATTGTAAGCTGTATATGCAACATAGCCTACGAAAGAAATTCTTAAGGAAATAATTAAGATTTTGTGGGACTGTGGTAGTCTAGCGGGTAAGGTACTGGACTATGGACCAGAAGGTCCAGGGTTCAAATCCCACCTCTGCCAAGATGCCACTGTTGGGTCCTTGAGCAAGACCCTTAACCCACAATAGCTTGGATTGTAAGACTGTACCAATTGTAAGTCGCTCTGGATAAGGGTGTCTGCTAAATGCTGTAAATGTAAATGTTAATGAATGAATGTTCAGATAACATTTGCAAACTTCTTAGGTTTTTTATGAGAATTGCATTTAAGAACATTCTTATAAGCTCCTTAGTGACTGTCTGAAGGACCTTCGGTACTTTTTCTTCAGAAAGCTTTCATGAATCTGTCCCCAGACCTTTGGTCTCTTCCCTGTTCCCTTCCCTATGCCCCCATTCTCACACTGGGCCTTTCTCTTGGTCTCTCAGATGCCAGACCCTCTTGGACTATCCTGCATGCCAGACCTGGGGATGCCACATAACCGTCAACCATCTTTCCAGAGAATTTATTCGAACCAGACAGGCTCATCATGGAGAACAACAAACACTAAGAAGTCCATAAGAATGATCTTAAATGCAATTCTTGAAAAAAAAAAATGAAAGTTTTCAAATATTATCTTCAAAAAATCTTCAGTTTTCTTATGCAGGCTATGTTGCATTTGACAGCTTACCATATATGGCACGGGAGACATTTAGAATGTGTGTTTACCATTATTTCCATTATCTCGTTTAATCTGCTCAGAGGACAGCAAAACAAAAATTAAAGCAACAACGTTGCCATACTTTCGTATTTTAAGTATTTTAAGGACGACCGTCAGTTGAAAGCCTTTTAAAGTTTTGAATTGAAAGTCTCCAATAACTAAACCGTTTAAAGCTTGGTAAATTTAGGTATGTGCCTTATCAATTCCACCCTCCGAAGACTTTTCAATAAATAAAACTCCAATCTGCAGTCACTAATAAGTATCAGCACACTATCCACCAATGTATGAGGTAACACGTCTGGTTAGGACCCTTCACTACAACTAAGGAACTTATGCTCGAAATAAAGCACCTGCTGAACCGCTGCTGTTCCCTTTGTCTTGTTGCGTCCATAATACACTTCATACGTTCTCCTATAATTGCTTTCCATTGACAAACAGAGTGGATGTTCTGCCGGAGTCTCGGTGTCATCGCTCGGTGGTAATAGTCTGGGATAGCGAGCGTTCTCCAGAGGCCTCGCTCCTGCTCTGCTGCCGGTGGACACCAGGGAGGCAGCGTGCTTTTCACGGGCTGTCTGGGCAATTTAAACCTGCCTTGGGCATGTAGATATTACTCCCTGGTGACGTGGCTGAAAATTAATGGAAATTGTTTTAGAGGGATCATTATTAACATTCTCCTTTGGATGCCCTTTTGATATAATGCGCTGGCACTTCCACGCTTCCCCCCACCAGCCCTCTTCGCGCAGGCATACCTACTGGGAGAGGAGATGTAGTCCACTTTGCATGAACAAATAGAAACGAACATCCAGACAAATACTGTATTTTCACAACTGTGGTAACGATCTTTAGTTGGTCGTCTGCTTTGCTGCTCTTCTGCGCTTCATATTTAATGTTTGCATACGAGTAATGAGATTTAAAGTGCAGTGAGGGTGTGAGAATCGATTTCTTACTCTGTAGCTTCACCAGCCGCGGCTGGGTGTTAAACCACATCCCGGGTTCGCTCTTAAGGCCGGATGAAGAGCAATCTTTGCTTTAGGGCCTTCAGGAGAGAAGTAAATACCACGCTCGTTCCCCCCGGCAAAAAAAGTACAATATTTAAATGAGAGGTAATAGAATTGACATTTTACAGTTCATTATGCAGCCGGTGACCTTTCTGATGTATGATTTTGATACTCTGCAACGTATGTTCACCTCTAATGAGAAATGTTTGACCCTGTCACAAACCGAGCAAGGTCAGGTACGAGGAACATGGCGCTGATATACAAACACAACCGCCCGACTGCTACAGCCACAGCGCCTGGCTATTAAGGAACTAATGGACTCCAGTACACTAGATAAAGCCATTTCAATTGAAATGCCATTCAAACGCAGTCGGAAGTGCGACTCGCTGTTTCTCTTAAGGCTCCTCACGGGAATTAGGCATTAAGAATAAAAAGGTAGCGCTGCTTTAGAGATCCGTTCCAAGCCATGTTTTCGCTGAGTTTTTTGTTTGTTCAATCTGTTCAAACACTGCGGAAGAAGAAAGCCAGATAAAAAAGGGTGGAAGAGTAAGAAATCACACTAATTAAAACACAATGTCTTTGTGTCTTTTATAAAACTTGAAGCACTTACCGAGAACTAACACGAATACCATGTTTTTTTCTTTCTTTCAAGACTGTGATTCTCTTTTCTGTCAGCAGGTGTCGCAAGGGTTCTCTAGTACTACTTTTCTGTCATTCAGACGTGATTTGATGCATATAAGACGGATTTTAATTTCCTAATATAATTCTTAAGACCTCGGTTTAACGTCTAACGTCCGCATTACATTCTGTGAAACAGATCATTGACCGAAATGATCACTGACCAGATGGTACCATTGGCACATAGTAGTGTAGACACTTTGCTATAGTGTTTTACTTTAAACGATAATAAATCAAATTAAACAGCCTAGCTGAATGATCCTGCATAATTTTGTGTCTCCAGCTCAATATTTTATTGTTCCCATTCGTGAACATCAGAGCCAAATTATGACTTTGTGGTGCCCCAGAGTGGACCACAAGGACCGGGTTGTGCCACAAACACAAATGTCCTTTTCCAGTTTGAGTTGAAACACCTCACGTGGCCTGACTGGATGTTTTGAGTTGGACTGGTGTTGATATCTAGAAAAAAAACTGGTGGAAAAATAAGAAGAATAATAAGAATAATGACACTGTCTAATAACACTTCCTACTGAAAGAGTTTAGTACTGTACTGTGGAAAACAGACATTCTTACCTTTGTGTCTTTTATAAAACGTGAAAGACTTACTGAAAATGAAAACAAAGAGAAAGTACACTGGGCACCGTGTTTTTTCTGCCTTTCAAGACTGTGATTCTCTTTTCTGTCAGCAGGTGTCGCAAGGGTTCACTCATACTAGTTGTCTGTCATTTACACGTGAATTAGACACCCCCATGTTAAGCAGAGCATCGTTTTTGGGTAGAATTTGGATTAGTTTGGAAAATAATCCATTTAATTCTCTGTTTGGTGAGGTGGTGCTGTGATTAGTGCTGGCACTAATTCACTCTGGCTCCCACATTCCAAGTGGGTTAACTGGCATCTGAAAAATGTGATCGAGTGAGTGGGTGAGTCTACTGGTCCTTCTCAAAAAATTAGCATATTGTGATAAAGTTAATTCTTTTCCGTAATGTAATGATAAAAATTTAACTTTCATGTATTTTAGATTCATTGCACACCAACTGAAATATTTCAAGTCTTTTATTGTTTTAATACTGATGATTTTGGCATACAGCTCATGAAAACCCAAAATCTCACAAAATTAGCATATTTCATCCGTCCAATAAAAGAAAAGTGTTTTTAATACAAAAAAGTCAACCTTCAGATTATTGTGTTCAGTTATGCACTCAATGCTTGGTCGGGAATCCTTTTGCAGAAATGACTGCTTCAATGCGGCGTGGCATGGAGGCAACCAGCCTGTGGCACTGCTGAGGTGTTATGGAGGCCCAGGATGCTTCGATAGCGGCCTTAAGCTCATCCAGAGTGTTGGGTCTCGCATCTCTCAACTTTCTCTTCACAATATCCCACAGATTCTCTATCGGTTTCAGGTCAGGAGAGTTGGCAGGCCAATTGAGCACAGTAATACCATGGTCAGTAAACCATCTACCAGTACCACTGTGAGCAGGTGCCAGGTCGTGCTGAAAAATGAACTCTTCATCTCCATAAAGCTCTTCAGCAGATGGAAGCATGAAGTGCTCCAAAATCTCCTGATAGCTAGATGCATTGACCCTGCCCTTGATAAAACACACCAGTGGACCAACACCAGCAGCTGGACATGGCACCCCAGGACCATCACTGACTGGGGACTTAACACGGGACTTCGACATTTTGGCCATTTCTTCTCCCCAGTCTTCCCCAGACTCTGGCCCCTTGATTTCCGAATGACATGCAAAAAATTGCTTGTCATCCGAAAAAAAAAAGACTTTGGAACACTGAGAAACAGCCAGTGCTGATTCCTCTGTAGCCCCGGTCAGGCGCTTTCGCCGCGTTTCTGGGTTCAAAAGTGGCTTGCTCGGACATGGGGGAAGAATGCGGCACCTGTAGCCCATTTTCCCTTGCACACGCCTGTGCACGGTGCGGCTCTGAATCTTTATTTTATGTTAGGCCCTTCTCCACAGTCTCCTCAGGGTCCGGTCACCTCTTCTCGTTGTGCCGCGTTTTTCTGCCACACTTTCTCCTTCCACAGACTTCCCACTGAGGGTGCCTTGATAAAGCACTCTGGGAACAGCCTATTCGTTCAGAAATTCTTTCGTGTCTTACCCTCTTGCTTGAGGTGTTCAATGATGGCCTTCTGGACCGCACAGTTCCGGTCGGGCAGTTCTTACCATGATTGCGGATTTGAGTAATTGAACCAGGCTGGAGTTTCAAAAGCCTTGGAATCTTTGCAGGTGTTTTTAGAGTCATTCGTTGAAATTCAGATGGATTAGGTTAATAGCTCGTTTAGATGAAACCTTTTCATTGATGTGCTAATTTGTGAGGATTTTGGGTTTTCATGAGTGTATGCAAAAATCATCAGTATTAAAACAATAAAAGACTTGAAATATTTCAGTTGGTGTGCAATGAATCTAAAATATATGAAAGTTTAATTTTTATCATTACATTACGGAAAAGAATTAACTTCATCACAATATGCAAATTTTATGAGAAGGACCAGTATATGACCCCGAATTGGAATCAACAGATATGAAAGTGACTGAGTGAGTGATCTTATTCCATTCTCCACTTTTAAGAAATATTATTTTTTACAACATGTCATGTGGTTCATTCCCTGGCACTGCAACAGTGACACTAACCCAGCCCTGCGATGGACTGGCATCAGATAATGCCCCCATGACCAGATAAACCAGATAAACGTGAATATAATAATAACAACGACCCATTAATATGTTTGCACCGGCAAGAAAAGTTTGTAGCCATAAACAAACCCTTTAAGAAAACTGTTTCAAAATAATCTTAAACGTTTCTGGGGGAATGTGCCAGCCCTTAAACGGTTAAGGTATTACTTTAAAAACTCTCCATTTGTCAAAAGATTATGAATTTAATTTAGCGGATTATAGCCCAGCAGAAATCCGTGTAAGTGCTCAGCTCTCTGTCATTATTTCAGAGACTATTCGGGCTTATTAGTAGAGAAAGAACATTTATCATGCTAAAAGTCTTTGTTGTAAAAAATGGCAGACATGGCATTTAGCCTGCTCATTCAGTTACGGCTCTCAATGATGGACAATTCAAAGTGATTTGAAGTGAAAGACTGACTGAGCGCTTCAGTCCGAGCTCCTCACACTCGAGTGCCGCGCCGCTTCATGATGGCTGAACCAGAAATCACTTTCAGAGCTCCAGAAACGTCTGCTCATTTAATACAACGCCTTCCACCTCATATCCCTCATTCAATGAAGCACCCACCCGTCACTCTGCCTGTTCATTCATTCATTCATTCATCCATCCATCCATCCATCCATCCATCCAACATGCTATAACTGATATCTTTCATACAATTAACCATCCACCCGTCACTCTGCCTGTTCATTCATTCATTCATTCATCCATCCATCCATCCATCCAACATGCTATAACTGATATCCCTCATTCAATGAAGCGCCCACCCGTCACTCTGCCTGTTCATTCATTCATTCATTCGTCCATCCATGTTATACCTCATATCCCTCATTCAATGAAGCGCCCACTCGCCACTCTGCCTGTTCATTCATTCATTTCATATTTCATCCATTAATCCATCCCTCCATCCATCAAATGTTTATACCTCATATCCCTCATTCAATGAAGCGCCCACCCAACCTGCCACTCTGCCTCTGTCATTTCATCCATTCATTTCATCCTCCATCCATCCACCATCCATGTTATACCTCATATCCCTCATTCAATGAAGCGCCCACCCGTCACTCTGCCTGTTCATGCATTCATTCATTCGTCCATCCATCCGTCCAAACATGTTATACCTCATATCCCTCATTCAATGAAGCGCCCACCCGCCACTCTGCCTGTTCATTCATTAATTCATTCATCCATTCATCCTTCCATCCATCCAACATGCTATAACTGATATCCCTCATTCAATGAAGCGCCCACCCGTCACTCTGCCTGTTCATGCATTCATTCATTCGTCCATCCATGTTATACCTCATATCCCTCATTCAATGAAGCGCCCACTCGCCACTCTGCCTGTTCATTCATTCATTCATTCATTCATTCATCCATTCATCCATCCATCCATCCATCCATCCATCCATCCATCCATGTTATACCTCATATCCCTCATTCAATGAAGTGCCCACCTGTCACTCTGCCTGTTCATTCATTCATTCATTCATTCATTCATTCATTTATTCATCCATCCATCCATCCATCCAACATGCTATACCTCACATCCCTCATTCAATGAACCGTCCACCCATCATCCTGTTAATTCATTCATTCATTCATTCATTCATGCATCCATCATCCATCCAACCATCCATCCGTCCATCTGTCCATCCATGTTATACCTCATATCCCTCATACAATGAAGCATCCACTCGTCACTCTTCCAATTCATTCATTCATTCATTCATTCATTCATTCATCCATCCATTCATCCATCCAACCAACATGCTATACCTCATATCCCTCATTCAATGAACCGTCCCCCATCATCCTGTTCATTCATTCACTCATTCATTCATTCATTCATTCATTCATTAATCCATCCATCCGTCCATCCATGCTATACCTCATATCCCTCATTAAATGAAGCGTCCACCCGTCACTCTGCCTGTTCATTCATTCATTCATTCATTCATTCATCAGTCCATCCATCCATCCAACATGCTATACCTCATATCCCTCGTTCAATTAACCATCCACCCATCCACGTTACTTTGCCTGTTCATTCATTCATCCATCCATCCATCCAACATGCTATACCTCATATCTGGTTTAATTGATTCACCAATTACACTCTCCATTAATTCATCCATTTCTTTTGTAATAAAAAATTCTACATCTTATAGCTCTTATTCAGTCACCCATCCATCTCTCCATGTATTCATTCATTCATCCATATATTTTCCGTTTCCCACAGCATTGTTTGCTGTTACCGGATGTCACCCAGAACAGAATGGATTCCGCTACATTTCCTAATTATTGCGAATACTTTCCTAATATTTCCCAATGCAAAAATTTGGTTTTAGAGTCTGGTTTATTTAAGGTTTCCTCTCTGGGTGTTATCTTAGCTCTGACCTGCTCACTGGTTTCTGTGTAAAGCTTCATCCTGGTGATATCTGATAATAAAACAGCATGCAAATGAAACGGAATCGATTGTTATTGATCGTTCAGATCCTCTTAGATTAGATTTATATTCAATCTGCTTCCCTGAGACATTAGATCTAGCACTTCTTATCCATTAGAGATTAGGACCAGTTTTCTTGCCAATAGATCCTCTTCAGGGCTGAGACCAGAATCCGGGATTATGATTCATGAGTCTATCAGAGCTTAAGGAGCATTTTTCATAAAATATGATTTGATTTTTTCTCCTGACATTAACACGTTTAATACCAGACTTTATCATGTTCCGTTGTTGTAAAGTCGTTCCTGACGCTGGTGAGCTCAAACTGGCTACCATCGGATTTTATGCCCTTTTAGTCTCTGAAGTAATAAATCACACACTCCTCGATTTTTACAATTTGAGCTGTCGGTCTGGTTCCAGACTGGAACAGATGAGTAACTATTTTTTATTCTTTTTTTTTTTTTTGGTGTTTAGGTTGCAACTACAGTGGCCTACAATGACCTTTGGCCTGCATCATCCTCAAAAAGCCTCCTCCATATCTGACCCTTTTCTCTTCCCACAACCAGCCACCTAATTACACCCTGCCTCCTGTTTCCCTATTTATACCCCGGAGTTTCTGTTCTTCTTTGTGTGCTATCTTTTTTTCTTGATCCCAGTGGAGGAACACTCCATCCATTAATGTATTCATCCATTCATTTATTTATCCAACATCAGTCACATCAACCATTCATTCATTCATGCATTCATTCATTCTTCTCCTCTTATTCACCTATCTATAGATTTGTCCACCCAGCCACCACTACATCCATTTAGTCACTCATTCATCCAGAGGAGGCTGCATTCCACTTTAGAGCCTGGTTTCTTCATTTCATTCATCCATCCATCACTCAACTCTTGCCCCGATGAACTGCTGAAGCGACTATAGGATGAAACATCTGATTTAACCAACATCCATTCACTCAGTCATTCATGACTGGAGCCAGCCACCCACTCATCCATTTATCCATTAACAGATTTATGTACTCATTTTATAAAACGCTACACCTCTTATCCAAACAAAACAAAATTACAAAAACAAAACAAATAAAAAACTAATATAGGATCCAGTGTGTATAGTTTTGAGGCAAATAAATCTCGGCAGAATGTCATCATTTTCGTTTCACTTCTTTTTATCCCGTTTGGTGTTTAATGGCCTTTAGGGTTGAGGTCAGGTACCATCTGTTTTTCTATGTCTGTGCCCGCCTTGCCAGAGGCTCCCATCTGTCCGAGGTTCAGAGTTTGCTCTGGGTCAGGGGTCTGGGTTTTTGGAGGCACAAGCAGACCAGGGATGCTCAAGCATGATAGGAAAAAGATACCAGACAAAGATGGGGTATAATTAGGGAAGCAGGGAGCCCACTGTGGGAAGGGAAAAGGGTCAGAAACAGAAAACAATGCCATGGAGGACAAAATAGGTCAAAAGTTATTGAAAATGGAGCATCATCCTGATATTCAGACGTAAGAGGCAGCTGAAGAAAAGGCAGTTTTGAAATGTGATGCGTATTTGCCTGTGATGGAGTGGTGCCCTGTCCACAGCGCTCCCAGTGACCTCACGACCCAGACCAGAACAAGCAGGGGTGTAACAGGGTGCTCTCTTTAGTGACTAAGAAGGAGTGATATCTCAGAAATAGACCCCCGGTCACCTTTAGGACAGTTTGTGAAACGCCGACCTGAGGAAACAGAAACACAGGACACAGATTCCATATTAAATTTATGATTTTAAATCTACCTATGCCTCCGAATGGAGCAGGATATAAATAAGTAGCACATGAGTGAACATGAGGAATAAGTAGGGGAATAATTAGCAGGGTGACGGATGGACGCAGACGTGCTATTCTTCATGAGTGCATTAATGGAAGCGAAATTCCTCTGCGCTTAGATATTATTCATCTCGTCCAACGCCTTCCATTTGAATTAAGCATTCAGCTTTTTATCTAATCCACAAAACTTTCACGAGAGTTGCCTTAGTGATAAAATTGAACAAAAGCGAGCAATTTAAGCGTTCCTGTAACAGAAAAATGGATCAAAAATTACACCTGCCTGCCGTCCTTTAAAAGAACGGCTAATGGAACGGCCCAGCCGGGGAAGGAAATGTCACGTATCAGGATCTCGCTCAGACGTTCGAGAAGAGCGCCATTGTGTCTTTCTTTCTCTCGTCCTTACAGCAGGGTTTATCTCATGCTGGATATTATGATTGTTGGAGTTAAGATAATGGAGCCTGAATCTCAACCTTCATTCTCATAATAAGAGAAGAATGAAGAAGAATGAAGGCACAAAAAAACTAATCGAATACCCACACTAAAAGGATGTTCACCAAGCATTATTACTATGGAACAAATAAACAAATCACAAATATAAAACAATTTTTGCAATGCAATTTTTTAATCATCCAATCACATGACAGACACTCGGTGCATTTAGACATGTAGACATGATCGAGACGGGCTGATGAATCAAACCGAGCATCAGAACGGGGAATAAAGGAGATTTAATGACTTTGAACATGGCATGGTTGTTGGTCTGAGTATTTCAGAGACTGCTGGTCACACACAGCGCCATCTCTAGGGCTTACAGAGAATGGTCCGGAAAAGAGAAAATATCCAGTGAGGGCAGTTCTTTGGGTGAAAATGCCTCGTGGAGAATTCAGACTGCTTCGAGCTGACAGGTAACAGGTTAGCTAACAGGTTCTTCTAATATCTAGGGCCAATCCCAAACTGAGCAAGCCTAGGGCAACAGTGGCAGGGAAAATCTCCGTAAAGCTATAAGGAAGAAACCTTGGGAGGACCAAGACTCAAAAAGGGACCCGACCTGCTTGGACGGCTTAGGTGATATAAAGTAAGAATGAAACTCATTTATCTAGTCAAAGAAACAGTAACTCAAATAACCGAGGTATGCAGAAGAGCATCTCAGAATGCACAACACGTCAAACCTTGAGGCCGATGGGCTACAGCAGCAGAAGACCACACCGGGTGCCCTCCTGTCAGCTAAGAACAGAAAACTGAGGCTACAATTCACACAGACTTACTAAAATCGGACAGTAGAAGATTGGCAAACGTCAGTTCAGTTTGTTTCCCTTAATAGCAGCTGAGCCTGGTTTAAACCCCACAGTCTACCTGAGTATTGTTGCAGGGAGTCATGTGGCGGAGGTGATGTACTCTGGGAAATGTAGTGAGGAAAAGCCGTGGTCATGTTTTCAGCAAGTTTAAGGTACGCTATGCTATGATAAAGTCAACTTACGATGCATTTGTTGGAACTTATTCCCATCTTAATCGGGGAGTACCTGTATTTATTGCGTTTATATTTCATATCACACTCCGTACGGACTCGTAAGCTTCATGAGCAAAAAAAACAACAACCAAAAAATTAAGGCGAAACGTCAAGAGGCTTCCACATTGAAGCGGAGTTAAATCCTCTTATTTCACATGATCTAATCACATTAATGCACAGCCAATCTCTTTCTTATTGCTTTTATAAACGCAGACAAGTATGTATTTGAAATAATACTCTGAATAAACCATTCCTCCACTAATACAGTCTGTTTAGTGATAAGAGCTCAGTGAAACTTTGGGTGCTAGAGTTTCTGTTTCAGTCAGAGCTTTCCATTTTAGCAATAAATAATAACAGCGGTGATGATGGTAATGAGCTCATCTCCGCGGTAGGCATCACATAACCGCGGTATTAGGGTAACATGGTTATCATCACAGCCCTACATGACATATTAACCTCTAACAGGTCGTTTAACGTCTGCTGCCTGCAGAAGACACCAGTGGATCATCTGGGAGTGTGCCTGTGGTGCCCTAAGTTTTCTGCAAGACCAGACCTTCAGTCATGCAGGGGTACCCCTGGTCTGCTCGTGCTACTGATATGAGCCAGGTTCTCCTCCTCCATGGGACCGACGCACAATCCAGGGACTTCCCCAGACATTTATGGTTACGTCCTAAAGGTATGCTCCCCTCTCAGTGAACCTCAGAATGTTTCTTTGCCATTATAATTAGAGTAAAGAGCTGTAAAGTGTGCAGTGTAACGTATTTGAGGGTAAACGACCCATTTTTTGGCCCATAAGCCCCCTCCACTGTCCTACTCATCTGCGATTCGAGCTGGCGTGCACCATAATGGCATGAGATTGGGAAATATCGCTCAATGAAAGTCAAGTACGCTCCTCATTATTCACCAAAGTGGCCTGATTGTGAGGACCTTTTTTTGCCATAATGGATCCAACAAGACACCGATATTGTAATTACACTCAGACGAGGCGTCTGATAATACAGACAGACAAGTGGATAATTCCATGTGGTTTTGTGTGTGTGTGTGTGTGTGTGTGTGTGTGTGTGTGGGTATGGGGTGCTTACACTGCTATGCCCATTACCCATCTACAGATCATTCTGCTCTGTCCCTCTACTAAAAGGAGACGCATATCTCTGCTTTAACCTTCATCTCTCAGCATCTCAACATCTACAGATACACAGAGCCTTAAAATGGAGCAGCTATAAGATGTTTCCAAGATGTTTTTGTGCCCATATCTGTCTAGTCTATACGTCTGCATACATACGTCTGTGCTCCCATAAGGTTATGATCCATTTGAATAACTTTATTAATTTACTGAACAAGTATACAGCGGTACCTCGGTTCTCGTCATTAATTCGTTCCAGAAGGCTTGTCGAGAACCGAAAACCGAGCAAATGTTTCCCATAAAGAATAATGTAAATTAAATGAATGGGTTCCAGACCCCCAGAAAATCCCCCATGTATCAGCATTAATGGAGCTGTACTGTACAGGAGCTCCTGATTTATGATGGGGATATGTTCAACAAATCCATCATAAGTTACATATATCATGAACCGATGAGTTTAATATCGTCTGTACTGTATCATAGAGGAACTGATTCCACATCAACACTTCCATTACCCTACAGTTACCCACAATAAAGTGCTAAAAAATCTCATCATTACGTGAGTCATGGATAGAAAGTGAAAAGTAAAAGCAAAACACTTACTCTATTGGTGAACTATTAATGAATATTAATATTTACTTACAGTAGTTTATGTTTTTTTAAACTATTACTACAGATTTATTTGACTAGATAAATTAGTTTCTTTCTTACATTTATCATCTAAGCCACCCAAGTAGGTTTGGTCCCCCCAGGGTTTCTTCCTTATAATGTTTAGGAAGTCTTTCCTTGCCACTGTCGCCCTAGGCTTGCTCAGTTTGGGACTGGCCTTAGATATTAGAAAATATCTGAAATTGTAACTCCACTGTAAAAAACACTATAGAAATAAATCTGACTAGACTTATTTCAGAATGCTCGCATAGCTGCTAAAGCTAACTGCAGCTTGTGCTCTAGAGGATTCAGTTTTCCTTTCGGTTTTCTGTCATTACTAATCTTTCTAAGACTCATGGAGACTTATTTTGTACTAAGCACAAAAATTGAACAGACGATGAATGAAATAACGTCACATTTTAAGAGCACCAGGACTTCTCTTAATACTACTGAAATACCTTTAAAATAAAATATAATTCTCAAACAACTTAGTGCCAAAAACATGTCCAGACTTTTACACAGGACAGTACAATTACATTTACAGCATTTTGCAGACGCTCTTATCCAGAGCGACTTGCTAGTTATACAGTCTTACAATCCAAGCAATTGTGGGTTAAGGGTCTTGCTCAAGGACCCAACAGCGTCAGCTTGGCAGAGGTGGGATTTGAACCCTGGACCTTCTGGTCCATAGTCCATTACCTTATCCACTAGGTTACCACAGTACCACAGTATAGGACCAGCTGTAATTTGGGTTCACCTTTAGTGCCCAGCATCTACTTTGAAGAGCGCTGAAGCCTCTGGCAATGCACAAAAATCAGAAAAACACACATCCAAAAACACTGATGGCAGGAACCATTCATCTGAGTGCACCTTCGAAACGTAACTGAAACCTCGCCTCACAAGAAGCAGGATACAAACCAGCGTGGCTCAGCACCACGAACCAGCGCTCTTCTGCTGAACCATCCTATTCCGTAGCCCAAATCATGCGTGGTGAGGTTGAAGTGTTGAACAATAGCAGGAGATTCTGTGTAAAGTCCACAGAGGGGGGTTTCTGGAACTGCAAGTCCAAGGTGAGCGCTTGTACTTCGTGTAATATACTCCGGGTACAAAAACTGAGTCACATTGCCTGTTTAAGGTGGTAGTAACTTCAGGCACCTGCAGATGGCGCTGCACGAGGATGATCGGGCTATATATACCTGTGGGGTGTGTGAGGGGAATCACAGAGAGAGAAGAGGTGGTACAGTGCAGCGAATGGCTCGTTCGATGTGTGGGAAATGAGACGTAAAGCAGATGGACAAAAAAAAGTATATGGGTGCGTTTGTGTAGTTTCCCGGATATTTGGGCTCATCTGAGGCCCCCGAGTCTCACCGCTCCTCAGGGTTTGGGCTGTGTCTGTGTGACGTGTGCCGCCGACCAGGGTGCCCCCATATTACACCTGCATTCGGATTTTATGTTTACAAGGGCATGAATTGTACAGTCAAAAGTTTGGACACTCAGTTTGGGTCATATTTTATTAGCTGACTTATAGCTGCAATGACATTATGGCATTTCTGAATGAATGCACCACTAAAGTTCATTAGGTTTCGCAACCACTAGCCCAACTTTTTGCATGTTTCCAATGGGTTTGAAAATGTATGAGTTATGTAACGTGCAAAAAACCTGTCCTGATAAGTTCTAAGTCTTGGGTTCTTTTCATTTAGAGAATCAGAAAAAGTGTCATTTTTAGCAGATTTTGAACTGCAAAAGGAGAACATGGAGAACGTGGAATTTCTACGCTCGATTACATTACCAGTGACTTTTGGCAAGGTCTTTCCCATTGCCTTTTCACATCAAAGGGATTTAGTTCAATTCTGCACAGACAATTAAGAGCATGAGCACCGTGGATGCAATGTTTGAATCGTGCCTCTCGGGGGAAGCACTTCACACACTTCAGCAGAGTGGGTCTGTGTGTGGAGCTGAGCCACTGACAGGCATCAAGGAGAGACATCAGTCTACATCACAAAGCATGCAAGAGCTTCTCTGTCACCATGACCTCTTTCTCTCTCTCTCTCTCTCTCTCTCTCTCTCTCTCTCTCTCTCTCTCTCTCTCTATTCCCACTCTCAATCCTTTTTAAAATATCAGAAGCACTTTATAACCTGAGTATGTTTTCACATACCAGATGAGCGTTCGCACAACGGCCTAGAAGGAACACTCACTCACTTAGTATAACGATGTCATCCAGAACAGGGTGCAAAGTAGGAGCCAGTCGTGGACTCTGTGCCCGTTCATCGCAGGGCACACACACACACTCTCTCTCACACTTTTTAAAAACATCATTTTGACCTGTAGCATGTCTTTTGAATGCAGAAGGAAACCAGAGTACCCAGAATAAACCCCACAAAGACACAGGGAGAACATGCAAACTTCACAGAGGTAGCTGCTGGGTCGAGACTCAAACCTAGGTCCCTGGAGCTGTGAGGCATCAGTGCTTTACAACTTGATAAAAATAAGTAGAGGAAAGCCATCCACACAAACATGAGGAACACAAACAAAAAAGTCTCTAAACACATCAACCGAGTTACAACAGTCTCTAGTCCAAACCTGAGCTAATGAGACAGTGAGAACCGGTAAGGTAGCCACACGAAACAAATCACGGTTGCCAGATCCCACGAGAGAAATAAGCCACCAGATCTATGGAAACAAGCCCAAAAGAAGTGAACTGGCTCAAAATAACCTACTACAATGTGAGAGAATGACTACTTAATCAGTTAATAAAAAGCAAGCAAATATAAGCAACTACACCTTAGAAACGGGCCCCCAAAATATGCAAACCAGGAGTACCAGTATTATAAGCGACTTCATAGAAAATAAGCCCAAAGTTGAATAGAATAAGCAGACCTGGCAACCGTGACAGGAATGGCTCTTAAACTCCTGCCTCTGCTCATTGATCCATATTTGCTATTATAATTTCTTATAATTGTTTAAGACCTCGGTTGTTAAGTTAAAGCAAACAGACTTTAATCGGCTGGTCCTTTGACCGGTGCTTACCTGTAATACACATTTTTTGATGCTTGGGTGTCTACAAACTTTTGACTACGTAGCCTACAAACTTGGGTGGCTCTGGAACATTGATATACACTGATTTTTGGGCAAACTACTACCATACATATTAAATGTAATGATTTTACAAGGTTTAATATGGACCTGGTCAAGTGGTGTAAACAGAAGCAATAGTTAAATCGCACCGATCGTTAGTTAAACCTGTCATTTGATCCCTGCGTGTGGTTTGTGCAAGCTTATAAAACCAGCAGTCGATTGAAACGCCTGTACGACAGAGAAATCAAAGACTGATAGAAGACGCTGGTTGTGGTGGACTGGAGCTGAAAAATATCAGGCAGTATCAGGCAGTATTGACCATCGTCAGCGGCCCGAACACCTACACTGTGATTCTCCCGGTCCCCGATTGCACTGAAATCTATATATGCAATGTTCTCTATCATTTTCCCTTCTATGCATGGCTTATAATTGAGAGTCTGGCTGGTCTTGTTTTCTCCTGCAGGCTGCCGTCCTCCTCCGGCTCCGAGTCCTCCGGTCTCCCTGCTCGTCCTTGCACACTGATCAATTCAAATGCTGTTATTTAGCCAAGCCTGAAATTAAACGGCTTCGGATCAATCGGATGCACTTACACACAGCAAGGTAGACTTGTGACAGCCTGCTTGTGTGTGTGTGTGTGTGTGTGTGTGTGTGTGTGTGTGTGTGGTGTTTGAGTCGGGGAGAATCTGAGAATAAGGAGACGAAACCATGCGTTCATTTAACACGTGTGCACAGGCATAGCCTACTTGTGCTCAGATTGAGTACCTGATAAAGAATACTTCAAACATATTGCAATGCGTTTTTGCACCGACACACACACACACACACAGTTTGTCTCTCTGTCACTGTGGGGACCTTCCACTAGCATAAGGATCAACCTAAAGCAAACCTTTTGACTCTTTTCGTTTTTCAAAAGAAACTTACAATTTTAGAGTTGAAAAATGTATGATATTTCTATGGTTGTGGGGAAATTTGGTCCCCACAATGTAATACATACATGGTACACACACACACACACACACACACACACCCGTAGTGGTGCGGCGCCGTCGAACAGGGTGTCAGCGTATCTGAGCTTTTTTAAGCTGACCCACTTTCCCGGCCTAGGCGTTTGCACTTGTGCTGCTGTTTGGAGATTCCCTGCAGATTCCCCTCCACAACCCTCTGACACGCTGCCACGGTGGCACGGTATACCCACCCCAACCCACCCCCTCGGACCCACAACACGTCAACACAGGCGCACAAGGACATCCATATTCATACGCTCTAATACAGTAAATTAGCATCTCCTTTGCCGTCCTTTTTTTTTCCACGCTATGTGTGTTCCTGCGTGTGCTTTAGGAAGCCGGATTCCTTTCCCGTTCGGCACGGCCTTAAACTCTCGCTCAATCAGAGGAGGCTTACAGTTATAAATTAAACATAAATGCAAATTAGATGTGCTATTGTTCTTCTGTCCTATTCAGAGGGATCAGCGTGTCTCTAGATTAATTCAGGGACATTCGAGTGTGTGTCACCGGGGAGCAGGGGGTGTGCAGAACACCCCCACTCTAGGACTTCTTACAATGCTCAAGCCTATTTCGCTCAGGCTGCTGTCAAATTAATAAGTAGACCCGCTCCTGACTTTGGTTTATCGGGAATATATTAGCCGGATGTGTTCAGCCGCTCTCTCAGACTCATCACTGAGTCTTCGTACGTCTATCTGTCCTTCCACACACAGGATCAATACAGCACTGTCATAGCCACACTGTGCTTGTATGGCACTGGAACGTAAATAGAAGGGGTATTTTCACAGGAAAACTGCATGCAAACGATATGTAAATGCGCCAGAGATCCCGCCGAAAACACGCTTATAGCAGTAACCATTAATAACGCACTCATTTATATAAAATGAAATAGACATACAGCACTGGCTGCACACAACCAAGAGGGAATGAGCCCACATGAAGAAACACTAATTTCCATAACAGGTAATGCAGGATCACATTTAAACACTTTAAATCTTTAAGTAGTTAAATCTAGCACAGTGCCCTGTACTTCTAGGTATTTGTGCCCACAGTACCACGCGGTGTGGTGCCCATTTGGGGACCTATGAGAGCATGGTAATGAGGGACAGCATCATTTTATTCCAATTAGCCATAACACAAATCCAAGAAAGTACAGATGAGCAGCTCTTATTTGATTTAAGCCGGCACGTGCCACGTTGAAAGTCACAGCGCTCTTCAGTACCACCTATTCGACTGCTAGTGTTTGTCTCATGGTCAATAGGCTTAGTTTCAAGCACCCGTTAGCAATTTGTGTGTATGATATACCAAATATATGTGTTCAAGTTTATATATCATTGTGAGGACCAAATGTCCCTACAAAGACACAAAGATCTGACATTTTGTCACTTGCATTTTGCTGGAAACTTTCTTTTAACAAAGAAAAAGAGTCAAAAGATTTCCCTTAGGTTACTGAGGATAAGGTTAGGGTTAGAATTTGGTGTAACATTAATTCTGTTATATTTTTTGTGCATTTTTATCATCACTTTGGAGCTCTGGCGTCTATCTCTGGAGAACACGGCGTGCACGTGCCCTGTCAGGGATGCCAGTCTGTCACAGGGCAGGGTAGGAGTCACTGTTTCAGTGCTGGGGCTCCCCTTCCTCAAACACAACCAATCAAATCTGCATGTGAGGACTGACCTGGCTGGAAAGCAGCACCGGAACTGGAACCCAGTCCCTCTTGTAGTGGGCTAGCATATTAGATTATTGGACTGCCGAGCAGCCACTGTTATATTTGTTCTAATCAACTTACAACTAGTATAGCACTGCACAAAAGTCATTGGCCACGATTAGATTAGATTTAATGAACATATATAATTCTTGATCAGTCCCTTTATTAGAATACAGCAAATTTGTATGCAATTTAAAAAAACTGAAGAAAAAAGTGGAAAAAGCGTCTTTAATGCAAGTATTTAGTGTTTAATCCCCTTACACTTGAGCAATAGTTAATAGAGCATCTGGCAGCTTCATCCTTCTACAAGCTTGATCAGGAATGGTCTTTTTGGAAGGGTAGCAGCCAAGAAACCACCTTTTCAGAAGATGAACAGGATAAAAAGACTAAGATATGCTAAAGCTCACAAAGATTGGAATAAAGGTCAGTGGAAACGAGAATTATGGAGTGATGAATCGGTCAAATCGTCAGGCCATCTACTACATATGGTCACTAATAATTGCTAAAACAACAAATGTAATGGCGGCTTAAGACTTTTGCACAGTACTGTATGTTATGAATATAGGCACTAAATATTGAATATAACAGTTAGAAAGGGTTAAATGCAGTCATAAGTTGATAACAGGACTTGAAATTAATGAACAACTCTGTTTGAAGAGGGTCTCGAAATAACAAAAATACACATAACAACAATAATAATAATAATAATAATAATAATAATAATAATATAGAGTGTGATTTCAACATCCACAGAGCTGCATAAAGGGCTGATCAGATACAAAACCAGACGTGGACTTTCTGCAGTTCCATTAAAGCATACACATGAATAGGGTTCTGTATGATCCTAATAACACAGGATCTGAGCTAACCTGAGGCTCATCTTATCAGCTAAGCTTAACCTGACTGCTATACTTCATCTAACAAAGTTTAAAAACAAATGTTTCTGTAAGAATAGATGAATGGCTATATAACCTATAATACT